>OY992537.1:31377910-31803910 GCA_963921195.1 Pegoplata infirma
TCAAAAAATGTTTAAGGACGTGCCAAAACCAAACGGTTTGAGATATTTCCAAACATTTTTTTTTGTTTGACAGCTACATTTGTTGGTTATTTATATTATAATTTATGGGAAATTTCAGTCTAGGTTCATTCCTATTTTTAATTGTTTTTAAAAGCCATTTTTTTACCATATTTTTCGACTTTACCTAAGCTTTTAACGATGAGGCAACCGTTGGCACGCTTAGCTCTACATACAAGATATTCCCTGATATATTCCCAGCAATAATTTTTGCATTCCAGCTGCAAACTCCTGCAAACTAAACTGACTTTAGGTGTTTGAATGCTTTAAAGTCTGCAAAATTATTGTTATACCCTACACCACACTGTGGTACAGGGTATAATGAGTTTTTGCTGATGTTTGTAACTACCCGAAATATTGGTCCTAGACCCACTTTTAAGAATACCGATCGACTCAGAATCACTTTTTGAGTCGATTTAGTTGAAATTTGAAACTTAAAGCTCTTTTGGCCCAAGGACAAAGCCTATTGAAATTGGAAAATATCGGTCCATATTTAGACCTAGCCCCCATACAAAGGTCCTCTTTATTTTTGGCTCAAATAACTCTAATAACCGCATTATAATGGGTATCTTTTCGAAATTTGGAAGGTAATCATGTTTTATCTACACAAATCACCATTCCGAATTTTAAAGAAATCAGACCGGTTCTTCATGTAGACCCCATACAAACCACCTTCCCGATTTTCACATAAATCTCTCAAATTTCATGAAAATAGAAAATATTTAATTAAAATTTTGTTTGTGTATTTGTTTGCCCGATATTCAGTTAAAGCGGTTTATTGTCAACAAATAGAAGCCTATTTCACTCAAATTTGATTTGTGAGTGTTTTTTACACTTATTAAAGATTTGACAACACATAGATCTAATCGTTCCATGGGTCTTGACCAACTATAATTTTCTTACTTGTTTAAAATTGGACACCAGCCTAAAAATATTATCCTGGTAAATTATTTTTTCGGGACTCTAAAAATGTTCTACCAAATAATTTTTGAATAGGAAAATAAAACAATAAAAGGAAGTAGACATTAGTTTTATTAATTAAATGCAAAAAACGCAATAAATAAATTTGTTAACATTTATCGTGAAGGAGAATTTAAAATATATTCCTAGTCAAAAATGAAAAATTTAGAAATTCTTACTTTTTCAGATTATATTTTTGACTCACAATCAAAGAAGTAAAATTTTCGTATATTAAATTTCTCATTTTTATTATTTCCATTTCACTCTATATATTTTCCACATCCTTGTTTCATTTTCTCATTTGATTCCGGTTTTTTTTTTTTAAACATCCCATATGCTTGCATTAACTCTTTTACTACAAAGCAACTTTATTCCATTTCTAGTTTTTATTTTTTTTTTTATTTTAAGGATTATCACAATAATATTTTAGTGTGATAATAAATTAACATACGGAAATGGCATAAAATCATACATTCACAAACACATACACACAAACAACTGCAAATCTACCATTTCCTTTTCATTTACTTTAACTGGTTGCTTGACTACAAAATCACACACACACACATACATACAGGAATATGCAACAATATCTCATATGCACAAACAATTGTGCACTAATGTGGATTCCTGTTTCCGTTAAGAATTAGTTAAAAAAAAATAGAACAAATAGAGGAAACAAGAGCAACACCATCATATAAAACTATGTAGGGTTAAAATTGAAATGTCCTCTATAACATGGAGAATATAGGATGTCAATATGTACACTCAAAACAGAAAACCTTGTCAAATTACTAGAGAAAGTCTCGTTTTTCCATATTAGCGATATTTGACAGTTTTCCTTGTATTTTAACAAAAAAATTTCATACGAAATTTAAATTTTTTTTTGTAATTTTAAAATTTTTTCATAAATTTTCAAATTTTTAAAATAATTTTACAAAAAAAAAAATAGTAAAGTTACAAGAAAGAAAGCACAAACTCTAGTAAAGTCGAAAATTCCTTGTAATTTTTATCGTGTCAAAAATCTTGTAAATTTAAAATTTTATTTGGTACAAAACTTGTTAAATAACAAAAAATTTCTTAATTTTTAAATTCTGATTAATTTTTATTAAAAAATAAAAATTGTTTTATTCGACCTTTAAAATATTATATTTTGATGATGTTTATTCTGGCTCGAGGTCATTATTTTCTTTACTTATTAAAACCATGATATTCTCATAGCATAATTTTCAAGAAAATTTTTTTTTTGTTTTAAATTTATTTATGTTGGTAATTTTTGCAAGACTTAGTCGACACGTGTTTCGGAATTTGTCAAATTCCATTGTCAAGATTATTTAGCAAAAAATAGAAACGATTTACTACAAAGTAGCAAACGAGTCTAATGACAAATCGTTTGTGCACAAACTAAAATATTAATACATATTCGCCTCTATTCACAATGAGAATTAGAAAGACGAAGAAATTGTACCATACTAATAAGGAAACGATTGTCAATAACCAACCAAAATATTTAAAACAATTTTACATATGATAGTCCATTGGACTACAACAATATGTTATTTGTGTTGTTGTAGCACAAACGATTTGTCATTAGACTCGTTTGCTACTTTGTAGTAAATCGTTTCTATTTTTTGCTAAATAATCTTGACAATGGAATTTGACAAATTCCGAAACACGTGTCGATTAAGTCTTGCAAAAATGACCAACATAAATAAATTTAAAACAAAAAAAATTTTCTTGAAAACCATGCTATGAGAATATCATGGTTTTAATAAGTAAAGAAAATAATGACCTCGAGCCAGAAAAAACATCATCAAAATATGTCTTAATTTTTACTAGAAATTCTCGTAAAATAGCAAGTAGCAAAAAATAATTTTACAAGGTTTTTTTTGAGTGTATGTTTTTTTTTTTGTTTAGAAGGTATAGAAAAAATTTTGAGTTTGAAGTCCAATTTGATGTTTTTAAAACTTGGACATTTTTCCTTAAAATCGCCATATAAGTATTTTATATTCCTGTTTAGTAGGAAATAAAAAAAAAACAGGATGATTTGAAACTGGTATTAAAAGTATTAATGGAGTAGAAAAATAGAATTCTCTATGATGCTAAAAGAACATCATTGAGAATTGGAAATGAAAACAGCTGCAATTTGTGTGAACATTTATAATTTAACAGGCATTAGACCTGGAATTAAATAATAAAATAAAAACAAATATCAAGCTTTACAGTTACCATACATAATACCACCATTTTTTTTTTTTGTATTGCAAAAAAAATGTTTCTTGCTATTTTCGAATTCCATGCAAATTTTCAAGCCACAAAAAAAAGGTCGTAATTTTTACTAAAAATTCCACAGGCCAACAAATTTTTACCCATTAACCAAAGGTAACTTTTCTGAGGGTTTGAGTTGCGCTGAAGCCGAATCTGGTCTCAGAATTTGAGAATTTGCCTATCACATCAGGTTTTCTAGATATCTTAGCTCGAAGTTGAATAAACCCGTTTTTCGACATATTCGAGACGTTATAACTGCGAAAATTCACCTTTGTTTATAAAACCTGATATGTAGTCTGAAAGTCCTACAGATTTCCTTAAAAATGGATGTTTAACCTTTATAATATCTCTGGAGGCTAAGACTGGTATGTATTCATTAAACACATCATATAAATTTCAACTTGCAATATCACAGCAAATAGACAAGATATCTAAACAATTCAAAAACCATTTTTTTTTTTTTTTTTTTTAATTGAGAATTTAAGAATCTTATAAGTTCGTCGTAAAATAAAGGCGAAATGTTGCAAATTTGCATTCATAGGAAAAATACCGTGGTTAAGATATCTCAGATATGAAACAATATATAACAGAGGTTAAACATTTATTTTAAATTATTATCAGGATTGCTAAATAAAGGTGAACAGTTATGACGTCTCGAATATGGCGAAAAACAGGGTTTTTTCAAACTTTAAGCTAAGATATCTCGAAAACCTGATGTGATGGAGTAATTCTGAGTACAGATTCGGACTCAGCGCCGCTCAAACCCCTTGAAAATTATATTCTAGTCCCGAGGTTTCGACCTTTTTTAAATTTTGTTGGCCTGGGTTCTAGTAACGTACAAATATAAATAACTAATTTTATTGGTAAATTTTTTTTTATCAGCCGCAAAAAAAAAAAAATTAAAAGAAAGTTGTAATTTTGCAAAAAAAAAAAAAAAAGTAATAAATTAAAAACAAATTAAAATTTTGGTAAAATTACAACTTTTTCTTGTTTACAAATTTAACATGATAATGCTTTTAGGATGATGTCGAATTTTAAAAATGATGCCGGACGCCACCTAAGTTTGACTATATAAGCTAACGACTTACAAAAAAGAAAGTAAGAATTACTGTTTATATTTTCTTAAAACAAAAATGGTTTGCAACTTCGATTTGTAACTTGGATAATAACGCACCTGCTGGTGAATAAAATCGTTTTTCATCAGATGGTAAATAAAGGGTAGCATAATTATTTTTCAACAAATTTTTTTTTTTCATCACTTTTTTAGTTTTTATCAATTTTTTTTCATATTTTTTTTTTTTTTTTTCAACTATGTTTTTTTTATCATAATTTTTTTTCAACAATTTTTTTTTTAAATTTTTTTTATTAAAAAAAAAATTTTCATCAAATTTTATTTTTTTCATAAATTTTTTTATTTCATCAATACATATTGTGCTCGATTCTCGAATACAACTTCACCATTCACCCAATTTTTAAAAATTTGATATTCTTTTTTTTTATTTAAAACTTTTTAATAATTTTTTTTCATCAATTCTTTTTGTTTTTTCTTTCAGTAACATTTTTTTTTTCATCAAATATTTTGTTTATGGAATTTTTTTCATCAAAATTTATTTTTTTCATCAAAAACTTTTACTTTGTAATTTTTTTTTTTTTCATCAAAAACTTTGCTTCTTCTATTTTTTTCACAAAAATTTTTTTTTTCATTAAATTTTTTTTTCATTAATTTTTTTTTTTTCATGAAATTTTTTTTATCAAAACTATTTTTTCATTAAAATTTCAACAGATTTTTCTTTTAATTTCTTTTCTTATTTTTTAACAAAAATACTTTTTCATTTAAAGCATAGTACTCTGTTCGATTTCACAGGGAAAAAATCTGTCAAACTCCATTAAAAAAATACATTTGTGCAACGCTATTAACTATATTTCAGTTTTGATATCATTGGGCATTAGACTGGCATTTTTCTGTATAGCAAAATTTTTTCTTCTCCGATTTTCAAAGTCCGGGCATTTTTTAATTCTACTAGGCCTAAACCTCATGTGGTATCAATTTGAGTCCAATCGGACTAAATTAACCCGTGGCGCCCGGAGGTCAAAGTTTTGGATTTTTGAAAAATTACAAAAAAATATATAAAAAATAAATACATATATCTTTTGACACATCACATTTGTTACTACGTTCAAGAAGTTTTTTAAAAAAAGTCTCAAAATTTCATTCCGCCGACCCTTTTGTAAAGCTTGAGAAAATCTTTCATTTAAAACAGATTTGAGCCAAATTCTCTCATTTCAAGCCGTGGCGCCCTTTGATCAAAGTTTTGGACTTTTGGAAAATTTCCAATAAAACTTTGGATTTTTGAAAATGAAAATATAAAAAAAATATTTTGTGGTACATAATTTTTATTAATTTTATCATGCTGAATACGAATATCCAAAAATTTATAAAATCGGTCGAACGGTTTTCGAGATATCGCCATTTAAAATTTGTCAAAAAATTGCAAAATGGGCGGTTATTTCCTACGTTTAAGAATTAAAAAAAAAAGATCTAAAAATTTATTTATTTTAACCCTTTCATAGAGCTTGATACAATCTTTCATTTAAGCTTAATTTGAGCCAAATCTGATCATTTTAACCCGTGGCACCCTTCGATCAAAATTTTGGGTTTTTGGTAAAAAGTTTCTAAAAAGCCAAAACTTTGATCGATGGGCGCAACGGCTTAAAATGATCGGATTTGGCTCAAATTACTTTTAAATGAAAGATTGTCTCAAGCTCAACAAATGGGTCGGCGGAATGAAATTTTGAGAATTTTTTTAAAATATTTCTTGAACGTTGGAAAAAACCGCCATTTTTTAAATATAAATATGGGCAATTCCGTCATGTCGAACGTGACCGTTGAAGACATTTTAGTTGAAAAAAAGCCAAAATAAAAAGAAACTTTTTCTTGGCAATATGGTAAACTTATAGCTCTTAACTAGTCTTATAATTGTTGCTTAGGTTAATTTTGGAAATTTGTTCAAGCTTCCGAAATAATCGCAAAAAAACCAACCAACCGGGACAAAAAACAGAAGTGATTTTTGCGACTTTCAATTAAAATTCTGTTTTCAGCGAAACCTGAGGCAATATTACAATGCGACTAATTTTAGAATGTTGGTTAAAAATGTCTCTTAAAAGTTGTAAAATTTTACCTCAAAATTATTTTTACTTTTTTTATACCCTCCACTCTAGTGATAGAGGGTATATATGAGGCATTCCACACCAAATGTCCCGCTACAGAAAAACATGTGTCCCGTAAATTTCTGAATAGGTTGTTTGGATAGCCCTATATGTAAGTAAGAAAATTGCGTTTTTGGTTTTTAAAATTTTCGAAAACTGGGCTTAGGAGGCGTGGTCAAATATTGGAAAAATGGTAAAATTTGTGGCGAGTTGCCTTGATTAAATATTTATCACATTAAAACGGAATGCACCACAATGTCAAAAATTTACGTTTTTATATAGTTTTGTATGGGCTATAGAATAAATTTTTTTTTTTTGGAAAATTTTCAGAACCCGTTCTGAAATTTTCCATTTTTTAAAAAAGTCAATTTATCAAAAATCCGGCCACTTTTTTTTATTTTTTATTTATTTTTTTAAAAGTTTAGATGTTTGTCCATCCACACAAAAAAAATCAGAATCACGTTCATCTTTTTTTTCGAGAAAATCGCATTTGAACTTTAAATTTCATAACAATTTTGTTATTTGCTTGTATTTCTTTGTTTTAAAGTTGCGAATGAGTAATATTAATTGCATAAATATTCGTCATACGCTCTGTTGACATAAGAAAATACAAGCAAATTACTAAATTGTTATGAAATTTAAAGTTCAAATGCGATTTTCTCGAAAAAAAAGATGAACGTGTTTCTGATTTTTTTTGTGTGGATGGACAAACATCTAAACTTTTAAAAAAAAAAAAATAAAAGAAAAAAAAAAGTGGCCGGATTTTTGATAAATTGACTTTTTTAAAAAATGGAAAATTTCATAACGGGTTCTGAAAATTTTCCAAAAAAAAAAAATTTAATCGATAGCCCATACAAAACTATATAAGAACGTAAATTTTTGACATTGTGGTGCATTCCGTTTTAATGTGATAAATATTCAATCAAGGCAACTCGCCACAAATTTGACCATTTTTCCAATATTTGACCACGCCTCCTAAGCCCAGTTTTTGAAAAATTGAAAAACCAAAAACGCAATTTTCTAAGTTCCATATAGGGCTATCCATATCACCTATTCAGAAGTTTACGGTACACATGTTTTTTTTCGCTGGACATTTGGTGTGGAATGCCTCATATAAGTTTGTCATTCCGTTTGTAACACCTCGAAATATTGGTCTAGGACCCCATAAAGTATATATATTCATGATCCTCGATCGATTTTAAGACGGTCTAGCGATGTCCGTCCGTCCGTCCGTCCGTCCGTCCGTCTGTCTGTCCGTCTGTCTGTCTGTTGAAAACACGCTAACTTTTGAAAGACTTTACGGAGGCTCCTGAAGTTTGGCATATATATTGGGTATTTACCTGGTCAGGTCGGTATTGCAATCCAGCAAAATCGGTCCAGTAGTTCAAAAGTTATGAGCAAATGAGTGAATTTCGGCAAGGGTTTTTCTGGAATTTACGAGTTAAAACACAAAGTAACTATCGAACGACAATTCTGAGGGTGCTGAAGTGTGACATATATATTTGCCGTTCCTTTGGTCCAATTCGTTTTAAATTTCAGCCAAAGCCGTGAATTTCAGATTAGTTTCACCTTAAATTCACGTGTTGAAAACCCGTTAAACATGTTTAAAAAACATTATTAAGTCACAAAAATATTTTACAAGGTATTTTTGTCACTCAAAAGATTTTTTACACTAAAACAAAAAAAAAAATACACTCAAAAAAAATTTTACACTCAAAAAAAAATTTTACACTCAAAAAAAAAAAAATTAGTAAATTATTATTTTTTTTTAAATTACTTAAAAAAAGTTTTTTTACACAAAATAAAATATTTCTAACCAAACATTTTATTTTTTTCACGTTAGAAAATTTGCTATCACTTAAAAAGGGCATTGTGGAGGGTATTCATAGATTCGGCCAAGTCGAATTTAACTTTTCTACTTGTTTTTTCATCAAAAACTTTTTTTCGTCAATTTTTTTTTTTCATTAAATACTTTTTTATATTTTTTTTTTCTTTCATAATTTTTTATTTTTTTTTCATCAAAAATTTGTTTTTTCAGGAATTTTTTTTTATCAAAATTTATTTTTTTCATCAAAAACTTTTTCTTCGTATGTTTTTTTTCATCAAAAACTTTTTTTCTTCTAATTTTTTTAACAAAAAATTATTTTTTTCATTAAATTTTTTTTTATCAAATTTTTTTTTTCATGAATTCTTTTTTTTTTATCAAAACTATTTGTTTTTTTAAATTTTATTTTTCATCAACAGATTTTTCTTTTAATTTTTTTTCTTATTTTTTAACAAAAATACTTTTTCATTTAAAGCAAAGTACTCTGTTCGATTTCATGGGGAAAAAATCTGTCAAACTCCATTAAAAAAAATACATTTTTGCTACGCTATTAATTATAGGGAAATTGTTAAAAAAGTTTTCACGAAGTTTTCTTATACAAGACAATTTAAATTGCCGTGTAAAAGTGATATTTCAGTTTTGATATGATGGGGCATGTCACAGACTTAATTCCGTTCGGTTTTAAAAAAAGTGGTTTACTCGCAAGCGCAAAGCAAATATTTTTTTCGAAATGAAACCACTTTTAATACAATTCAATTCCACTTTGATTTTTAAAAGTGATTTCTTCCAAAAAAAAAAAATAATATTCATTTTGTATTTTACGAGTAAACCACTTTTTATACCCTCCACTCTAGTGATAGAGGGTATATATAAGTTTGTCATTCCGTTTGTAACACCTCGAAATATTGGTCTAGGACCCCATAAAGTATATATATTCATGATCCTCGATCGATTTTAAGACGATCTAGCGATGTCCGTCCGTCCGTCCGTCCGTCCGTCCGTCCGTCCGTCCGTCCGTCCGTCTGTCCGTCTGTCTGTCTGTCTGTCTGTCTGTCTGTCTGTCTGTTGAAAACACGCTAACTTTTGAAAGACTTTACGGAGGCTCCTGAAGTTTGGCATATATGTTGGACATTTACCTGGTCAGGTTGGTATTGCAATCCAGCGAAATCGGTCCAGTGGTTCAAAAGTTATAAGCAAGTGAGTGAATTTCGGCAAGGGATTTTCTGGAATTTACGAGATTAAACACACTGTAACTTTCGAACGGCAATTCTGAGGGTGCTGAAGTGTGGGATATATATTTACCGTTCCTATGGTCCGGTTCGTTTTAAATTTCAGCCAAATCGGTCCAGCGGTTCAAAAGTTATTAGCAAAACCGTAAATTTCAGATTAGTTCACCTTAAATTCACGTGTTGAAAACCCGTTAAACATGTTTTAAAAACATTTGTAAGTCAGAAAAATATTTTAAAAGGTATTTTTGTCACACAAAAATATTTTTACACTAAACCAAAAAAAAAATACACTTAAAAAAAAAGTTTACACTCAAAAAAAATTTTACACTCAAAAAAAAAATTGGTAAATTATTTTTTTTTTTTTTTCAAAAATTAACAAAAAAAGTTTTTTTACACTAAAACAAAAAAAAAATACACTCAAAAAAAAAAATTAGTATTTTGTTTTTTTTTTCAAAAATTAATAAAAAAAAGTTTTTTTACAAAAAATAAAATATTTCTAACCAAAAAAAAGTTTACACTTAAAAAAAAATTTTACACTCAAAAAAAAAATTGGTAAATTATTTTTTTTTATTTTTCAAAAATTAACAAAAAAAGTTTTTTTACACTAAAACAAAAAAAAAAAATACACTCAAAAAAAATTTTACACTCAAAAAAAAATTAGTAATTTTTTTTTTTTTCAAAAATTAATAAAAAAAAGTTTTTTACAGAAAGTAAAATATTTCTAACCAAAAATGTTACTTTTTTCACGTTAGAAAATTTACTATCACTTAAAAATGGCATTGTGGAGGGTATTCATAGATTCGGCCAAGTCGAATTTAACTTTTCTACTTGTTTCACATACGAACGGAATTAAATCTGTGACATGCACCGATAGTTGCTTTCTTAGAATTGTCAAAAGTTGTTGATTTATACATATTTTATTACGATTTGAGCCATTTTAAGTGAAATTTTCGCCGTAAAAAACAGAGTACTACCTAAAATTCTAAACTTCTGACATAAAAATGTTCCATTTGTTTAACAAATGTACAAAAAACAAGTTAGAGTGTTTAATTCTTCTGTGCCGAATAATTTATACAATTTTTTCTAAACTTTTTTACCAAGCCTTAACTTCTTCTTTCATAAAAATGTTCCATTTCTTAACAGAAGTACAACAAACAATTAAGAACGAGAACCGCGACTGTACTAAATCTTTTACACCCCTTTAAATACGCAGAAAGCAAAAATTTGGCAAGTGCATCCATATCTTTAGCTAAACATTATCATGATTTAATATTTTGGGTACGAGTGAAAAATTTTCAGGCATTTTTTGAATGAAATGATAACTCGAAATCCATTTTCCTTTCGGTGAAGCCTTTAAAATGTCGTCTATTTAGGTATTAAAAAAAATGTTGGAAACATGTAATAGTTTTGAACAAAAAAAGTTTGTTAAGATTAATAGATTTTTTTTTCTGATATTATGGTAAGTTTTTTTAGTTATATTTAAAGTGTAATATCAACAAAAATATTTTCTTTAAGTTTTAAGTTTATTTGAAATACTTAGTAACCCTTTACATATTTTGTATTTCGTTTTGCTTGTGGTTGCAAAAGTACTAACTCCTAACTTATGCATGAATATATTAGTTTTAGTAATAACTAAAAACTTACAACAAAAAAATAAGAAAACTAAAATGCGTGCTTCTTGTGTTAACTTTTGTAAGTTGTACCTTACTTCTTTCGTTCTTTCATTTTAATATAATAGTTCTTTTAGAATATCTTTTTTTTGGCAAAGGTAAGGGGAGAGGGTGTGTATGCAAAAATGTTCGTTAAATTATTACTTCTTCTTCTTTTATTACAAATCCAATACTGGATATAAGTGATCACATGCATATTTATATATATTACAATAAAAAAAAAAAATATTCTTTAATCTAATTTAAATTATTAACAATATTAAAAAATTCTTCTCGCTGTCGTGCTGTACTAATTAATTCTCCAATAGTTCTCAAGCCAGTCCAATTTCTAATATTACGGAGCCACGACATTTGTTTTCGTCCCATTCCTCGTCTGCCCTCTATTCTACCTTCTAATATTAGTTGCAATAGTTCGTATTTGCTTCCACGTATTATATGACCAAAGTAGGAAGTTTTCCTTCGTTTAATTGTGGGAAGTAGTTCACGTTCGCATCTTATTCTTCTTAAAACTTCTAAATTAGATACTCTATCAACCCACGATATTTTAAGTAACCTTCGATAACACCACATTTCAAACGCTTCTATTCTATTCATAGTATTGATTTTCAAAGTCCATGCTTCTACGCCATACATTAGTACCGACCAGACGTAGCATTTCATGAAACGGATCCGGAGGTCAATGTGGATTTCCCGGCTTGAAAGAATATTCTTATATTTAATGTAACTCTTTCTTGCCATTTCTATACGTTTTTTTATTTCTGCGTCAGAGTCCCAATCCTCATGAAGCACACATCCGAGATAGACAAATCTATTTACTCTTTCTACTTGTTGGTTGTTTATGAATAATGCTGCATTCGTGTATGATGTATTGGATCTACTAATTATCATAAATTTAGTTTTCTGTACATTAAGTCTTAAGCCATATATGGCGCTTTGTGTACATACTGCTTGTACAAGAGTTTGTAAATCCTCCATATTATCCGCTAATATTGCCGTATCATCTGCATAACGGATATTGTTAATAAATTGGCCATTTACTTTTATACCGGCTTCCATAGTGCTGATTGATTGTTGGAAGATAACTTCAGAGTATAAATTGAAAAGAAGGGGCGATAAAATACATCCTTGACGAACACCTCTATGTATGGGAATGTAATTTGTATTAATATCATTCATCCGAACTTCTGCCACCTGACCCCAATATAAATTTTTTATACAACGAATATCTTTGTCATCAATGTTTAGTTGTCTTAAAATTTCAATCATTTTATCGTGTTGTACTCTATCGAAAGCTTTTTCGTAATCAATAAAACATACAAATACATCTTTTCTGACATCGCGACAGTTTTGCACAAGAACCTGTATGCTAAAAAGGGCTTCACGCGTACCCATTGCTTCTCTGAAACCAAATTGTGTTCGCCCTATAAACTCCTCACATTTTCCATACAGCCTTTGGTGAATTATCTTTAAAAATATTTTCAAGATGTGATTCATCAGGGATATCAGTCTATAGTCTTGACACTTCCTAGGGTTATTTTTCTTTGGTATTATTACTACTTTTAGTTAAACTTACGTGAGCATAAACATATAAGTACCAGCATAAACTTATTTTACTCTTTCAAAAATTACACTCAAATTTAAATGTCTGTCGAATGGACAAAATTTTTGAAGCAAAACAAAAATTACTTGGTGTGGGCGACATATGAAAACTACTTGATTTAAGCAGAAAATCTTTTGATATTTTACTTGATAATTAGTTTAAGGTAAAATTCAGAAATTTGAGAATGACGTTAAATTTCCTTTCCAAGATGTGATGATTTGAAAACTGTTTTGTGCCAGAGTTTTTATTTTTTGTGTGGTTATAACTAAAATAAACGCCAACGAAAAAGAACAACACAAACACCAGCAAAAGTAAAGAAGATGTAAAAGTGTTTTATAATAAACTTTTTTCACGTTTAAGCAACCAACACTAAACATATGAAGAGATACCGATTAGGGACACACTTAGTTTTCATACTTTTTACATTCCAAATGGGATTATACTCTTCAATACAGTGTTAGATACCCTGAAAGAAAAAGATATATTTCCATGATTGATTACGACCAAAAAAACCTATTACAAATTCGACACCTGTCACTTCTATTAGGGAATGTCTCAGCCCCGGATATATCACTACACACCAAAAATAAATCTAGATTTTGGCGCCATAGCATCTTTTTATAGCATACCGAAGCGCATCCAAAAAGCGGTTTTGAGGATGCAGTAAAAGTAAGGGGAAAAAATTTTTAGTTTTTTGTTAAGATTTTTTATATGGTGACATGACATAATCCCCACGGACATAATACCCATTTCCGTTATGGGGATTATGACCAAATTCATTTCGGTCATAATCCGCATAATGGTAGTGGGAACTATGACCGAAAATTATTTGGACATAATCCCAATAAAAAACGGGCATAATTCCCAGATTTACGGGGATAATGACCACGTAACAAATGGCCATAATCCCCATTATGGGGATTATGTCTTCTACACTAGTTGGTCATAATCCCTAAAATTAAAAGATTTTTTTTTTTTACTTAAAAAAAAAAATTATGACCAAAATTGCTCTGGACTTACTCCCCATAATGTGAATGGGGGTTATGACCGGGAAAGTTCGGTCATTATCGCAACAAGGAACGGACATAATCCCTATTGGAATTATGACCATTTGGAAACGGTCATAGTCCCCACAACTATTATGGGGATTATGTCCTGTCACCTTTTTATATAAAACTTAAAATATAAAATTATATTTTGATAAAATTTCACATATCGAGGGCCTATATTCAAAACCCTCTATCTTCCATTTTCAAGAAAATGACTTTTTGATGGCAAAATATTCAGTAAAACGGCTCTCATCAATGGATTCAGAACAAAAAAATTTTTTTTTGGTATTAACATGATAATGTTTTTAGGCTGATATCTAATTTTAAAAAAGTTGCAGGACGCCACCTCAGTTTGACTATATAAGCTAAAAATTACCGAAAAAGAAAACAAGAATTACTATTTTCATTTCCTTAAAACCAAAAATTTTTATAACTTGGATAATAATTAACCTCGTGGTGTATAAAACTGTTTTTCACCAGCTGGTGAATAAAAAGTAACATAATATTTTTCAACAAAAAAATTTTTTTTTTATAATTTTTTTTTTTATCAAACTTTTTTTCCATCAAATTTTTTTTTTTCATCATACTTTTTTTAATGTAAAAAATTCAAAGAAACCCAAAAGAAATATAATATGGACCAAATGGTCCCTTAAGCTAAGATACGTAATTTTTTATTTTATCAGTACTGGTTTAAGTTAGAACCAAGATTTTTTGTAAATAACATTGTTTTTTTTTTTAAAAAGACCCCATGAGCTAAAAAACTAAGCCGGTATATATCACCGTTCAAAAATTACAAAGGAAACAATCCAAAAATTGGACCAAATGGGCTTAACCTAACAGCAGGGATATAATTTGTATTTTCTAAAATAAAAGTGGAAATAGTGTTATTAGAACTTTGAACTTCTTTGACATAAAAATGTTTAATTTTTTAACAATACAAAATTAACTAAAAATGTACGTTTTCAGTGATTGGTTTATACCATTTTTAATTGTTTTTCAGATATAGTCAACTGATTTTCAGAATAAGTCAGTTGTATTTAAGATTTTCCAATTGTATTCAGAAATAGTCAATTGTAATTCAGATTTTGTAATTTGTATTTCAGAAATAGTCAAATGTGCTTCATCTTCTCTAAAAAGGCACATGAATTCACTGCATCTTTATAGCGCTTTTTTCAGCGCTCTAAAAAGACGTGATTCAGAGCATCTTAAGAGCGATTTTTCGGTGTATCTAACTAGCGCTCTTAAGTGTGACATCGCCTTAGGGAATCATGCATGAATTCAGCAGGTTTGGATGCGCTCCTTGACTCAAGTTTATTTTCCAAAAGCGGCTGCCAGTTGAGCAAAATTTCTGCTGGGTAGTGACTAGACCTGTTCTTATAATCAATATTCGTTTTTACCACTTATTGTTAGATGGGTCCAATTTTACTTATTAGCATCTAAATAAAATAAATAATTTTTTCCCGTTTCCTGGGATATGAAAAAGTCCGGGAATACCCAAACACTAGTAGCAACACATATTTTTTTACAATTTTTAATTTCTCATAGTACAACAATTATTATTTCTCATAAATTTATTATTGACTAAAAATTTAAAAATTTTGATCGCCAGGCTCAACACAAGTCGAAGGCCTAGGAAAATAAAAATATGCAGGGACGTTCAAATCAGAAGAAAGCAGTTTTTGCCATCAAAAAAAAAAATGCCTCTCTAATGTGAATACATGTATGTTTTCATGTATTTGAGTATGTTAAATGAGCGCAACTATATGTTCAGGAAAACATGTTTACAAAACTCTTTTTTTTTTGCATCAAGTTTAGAAGAAACTGTAAATAATTTTTTGATCATAAACGAACATATTCGTACAGTTCTCTAAATATTGTATTAAAATTTTGAGGAAGTTTTAACAATGAAGACATTTAAGATAATGATAGGCTAAGTTTATATTCTGCATTTAAGCCACTGGAAAACTTTTTTAAAAACATCTAAACCTTGTTTTACACGTATTTCACTGGGTCCTAAAGTAATTTGTATAACCTCCCAGTCGGGAAAAAAAATCACACCTGACATGCTACTGACTCTCCCTTTATAAAATTGCTGACATCTTCATAGAATTTTTTAAAATGTCATCAATGACATGCCAGCAATTGGTCAGCGGTTGTTTAAACAAATTGTTAGTGGCCACCGATACTGGTGGACACTGCTGACCAACTGCTGACATGTCATTGATGACATTTTGAAAAATTGTATGAAGATGTCAGCGATTTCATAAAGGGTGAGTCAGCAGTATGTCAGGTGTGATTTTATTTTGCCAACTGGGCTCCAACTAAAGTATAAGGATATACTTTCTTTGTCATTCCGTGTGTATGGTATCGAAATATTGGTCGAGGACAATATAAAGTAAATGTATATTTTATTGATAGATGATCAATTCTAAGACGTTCAAGAGATGTCTGTCCGCCTGTCTATCCGTCCGTCTATCTGTCTGTAGTTAACACGATTCAGTCCAAAATAAAAGAACTAGACTCCCGAAATCATGTTACATGAAAAATATGTGTTAACATGTTCATTATAAAAAACCTAAGTAACTTGGTAAAACCATGTGACAAAAACTTTATTTTTTTATGAGTTTTAGTTGTCTATTTTGTAAAGGACATGTACTTTTCAAAGAAAAAATATTAAAATATTTATGTTTTAACTTATTCATGTTTGTGTAAAACACATGCACACACTTGTTAGTGTATGTACATGAATTTAATGCAGGTATATACAAAACCATATTTCATTAGCAAACTTTTTTCATATACTTTTATATAAAGCCGTTTTAAGGGGTTAAAGGAACAACAAAGCACCAACAAGGAAACCTCGCAGTTAGGATTCTCTAAGAATTTTATAAAGTGAAAAAAAAAATTTTTTGAGTTTACAATTTTATTTGACTGCTGACATTTTTTTTTTTTAGTGTAACAAATTTTTAGAGGGCCAAAAGAACTCTGTATCACTAATTGTAAATGAAAGGTACAAAAAAAAAAAAACAAGAAAAGAACACATGTAGAAATTAAGAGAACCTTACTGTGTAGATTCCTTGTAAAAATGGAACTCGTTTCTCATTTTCCAACTCCTGTATAATATTTAAAAAAGTAAGTCAGTAAATAAAAAACTGCGTGTTTTTAAACAAAAAAGAGAACAATATGTTTAAATTTGAATATTTAGAGAAGTGCTCTGGAAAATATTATATTTTCTTAGTAAACTTCGGAACACAGTGACAATTTTTAATATGTTTCACAGGAAGCTTTTTCTCAGGAATAAATAATTTTTGTTTGCCGAAATTTTCGATACTACACACGGTGAGCCACAGCCTGTTTTAAAAATCATGTCTCAGAATCTGAGACTTTTTCTTTAACAAAAATGTCTCAGAATCTGAGAATTTTCTATAGATACTAAGTATATTATATCTAAATGGTAGACTTTTTCTCAGAACCTAAGAACTTTTCTATAGAAAAACGTCTCAGAATCTGAGAATTTTTCTATATGACAAATGTCTTAGAATCGGGGACTTTTTCTATATAAAAAATTTCCTAAAATCTAAGACTTTTTCTAAATGAAAATGTCTCGGAACCTGAGAATTTCTATAGGAATATTGTTTTTAAAAGTTAGATTTTTCTCAGAACCTAAAACATTTTCTTTAGAAAAATATCTCAGAATCCGAAATATTTTCTATATGAAAAATGTCTCAGAATCAAAGAGTTTTTTCCAGGAAAAATGTCTTAGAATCTGGGACACAAGCTGAGACTTTTTTAATGGAATCAGAAAACCTTTTTATACAGAGAAAAGTCTCAAAATCTGAGGCTTTTTCTTGACGTAAAATGTCTTAGAATCTAAGACTTTTTCTATAGAAAAATTGTCTCAGAATCTAAGACAGATCTAAGAAACAGATGGGAAAATGTCTCAGAATATGAGACTTTTTCTATAGGAAAAAACTCTAAGAATCTCAGACTTTTTCGGCAGGAAAAATGTCTCAGAATATCAGACTTTTTCTTCAGGAAAAATGTTTTAGAATTCGAGACTATTTCTAAGAGAAAAATATAGCACAATTTAGGAAAAATGTAGTAGAATCTAAGACTTTTTCTGAGACATTTTTCCTATCAGAATAAGACTATTTCTATAGAAAAAATTACTTCTGTTTCAGAATATAGGGATTTTTTTTAAAACTATCTTACAATTCGAATTTAAGGCTTTTATATTCAAGACTGACTATAGACAGTTTTCCCTTTAAGATGCCTGCGAATTTTGTACTTTTGCCCAAAACAATAAATCATTATAATGTTTTTCTGAAGATTTGGGTGTACTTGCTAAAGCAAAGTTTTTGAAAAAAAAATGTTATTATTCTAAAGTGAAAAAATAACATTTTTGATTAGAAATATTTTATTTTGTGTAAAAAACTTTTTTTTAAATAATTAAAAAAAAAAATATATTTTTTTTTTTGAAAACTTTTTTTTTTGAGTGTAAAATTTTTTTTGAGTGTAAAATTTTTTTGAGTGTAAAATTTTTTTTTGAGTGTAAAATTTATTTCGAGTGTATTTTTTTTTTTAGTGTAAAAATATTTTTGGGTGACAAAAATGCGTTCTAGAATATTTTTGTGACTTACCAATGTTTTTTAAACATGTTTTTTTCGAAAATTTATTTCGAGTGTATTTTTTTTTAGTGTAAAAGTATTTTTGAGTGACAAAAATACGTTCTAAAATATTTTTGTGACTTCTCAATGTTTTTTAAACATGTTTAATGGGTTTTAAACACGTGAATTTAAGGTGAAACTAATCTAAAATTTACGGTTTTGCTAATAACTTTTGAACGACTGGACCGATTTGGCTCAAATTCAACACGAACTAGTCCAGGGTAATAAAAACTATATATGTCAAGCTTCAGAATCCTCAGAATTCCCTTTCGAAAGTTAGAATGTTTTTTATCTCGTAAACTCACGGAAAACCCTGGCCGAAATTCAGTCTTTTGCTCATAACTTTTGAACCACTGGACCGATTTCGCTGGGTTGCAACACCAACCTAACCAGGTAAATGTACAACATATGTGCCAAACTTCAGCAGCCTCCGTAAAGTCCTTTAAAGTTAGCGTGTTTTCACAGACATACAGACGGACAGACGAACGGACGGACATCGCTAGATCGCCTTAAAATCAATCAAGGATCATGAATATATATGGGGCATTCCATGCCAAATCACTCACTTTTAGGCCCGACCCCCTTCGATTAGTTTTATTTTCGGATATGTTTTAGTACGTATTAAATGCAACTTGTAGCCAAATTTTCAGCCTTTTATACCAAGGTGGTGTTGAGTAATCAATTTTTCAAAATGGCGATTTTTTCCAAAAAATGAAAAAATTCAAATTTTCAATCAATTTTGACCAGTAAAAAATATAGATATATTAAAAAAAGATGGACAACATTTTGTTGGTAGTTAAATGTAGTTTTAGAAAAAAAATATGAAAAATTATTCGAAGTAATTATCACTTGTTTTTTATCGTATAAAAATTAAAATCGACTTTTTGAAAAAGTCCGAAACCTTCGATTTTTTTTTAAAAATGTCAAAAAATTCTTCTCTAAATTACGCAACTTTTAAGTCATAATTCGAGATGTGATCGTAATTCGTTCTATTTTTATTCAAATTTTGAAAATTGCACTTTTTTTTTTTTGAGTCTGGTTTATTTTATATGGTGCTCCAAAAAAAATAATTTGGTAAATATTGACCGTAACTTCCCCTAGATATATTAACTTGGGTGTAAAAATACGTCTCAGAAAATTTTAGGATGATCGGACATGGGTAAGGCGTGCTGCATCGGCTTTGAAGTTTGAAAATCGGATTACAAGGGAAAATATGCATTTTTTTCTGTTTTCTTAAGTTTTTTGGTATTTTAAGTTAATTTTGAATTCAAATGGTTACAGAATTGAAATGTAGAGTAAAATGTCTCTCTATTAAGGTCATAAAAACCGAAATCGGTTTAAAATCAGCCAAGTTATTACAACTTCCCCAGGCATCTAACGTGTGGCCGACAACTTGATTAATCAATACAATCCGATTTTTGAAATTCATTGAAATTTTCTACTGTAATAACATTTTTTTATTCTTCAAGTTCAAATGTTACTAGATGACAAGTATTTTTCATATTGTGTTTTGCTAACATTTTTTAAATTAGTGCTAAAAATGCCTGCATTTTCCACACCCTTTTGAAATCTCTATTTTAAAAAAAAAAAAAAATTTTTTTGTTTTAAAATTTGGAAAAGTCAAAAAATATTACACTGAAACATGAATAATGAAAAAATGTTATTACAGTAGAAAATTTCAATAAATTTAAAAAAAGGGCCTCGTATTTTTTAATCAAGTTGTATTGCACAAGCTAGATGCCTGGGGAAGTTGTAATAACTTGGCTGATTTTCAACCGATTTTAGTTTTTAGTACCTTATTAGAAAGGCATTTTACTCCACATCATAATTCTGTAATCATTTGAATTAAAACTTAACTTAAAATACCAAAGAAATTGCGAAAACAGAAAAAAATTCATATTTTTCCTTGTAATCCGTTTTTTAAACTTCAAGGACCATTCTAAGCGCCTTACACATGTCCGATCGTCCCAAATTTTTGTGAGACGTATATTTACCTCCAAATGAATATATTTAGGGTAAGTTAGGGTCAGTATCTACCATTTTTTTTTTTTTGGAGCTCCATATAAAATAAATCAGAGCCAAAACATAAAAGGTGCAATTTTAAAAATTAAAAAAAAAATAGAAAGAATTGTGATCACATCTGGAGTTATGGCTTAAAAGTTGCATAATTTAGAGTAGAATTCTTATAGTTTTTTACAAAAAAATCGAAGGTTTCGGACTTTTTCAAAAAGTCGATTTTAATTTTTAAACGTCAAAAAATAAGTAATAATTACTTCGAATAATTTTTTCACATTTTTTTTCTTAAACTACATTTAAATACCAACAAAACGTTGTCCAACTTTTTTTGAAATATCTATATTTTTTACTGGTCAAAATTGATTGAAAATTTAAATTTTTTCATTTTTTGGAAAAAATCGCCATTTTGAAAAATTGATTACTCAACACCACCTTGGTATAAAAGGCTGAAAATTTGGCTGCAAGTTGCATTTAATACGTACTAAAACATATCCAAAACTAAAATTAATCGAGGGGGGTCGGGCCTAAAAGTGAGTGATTTGGCATGGAATGCCCCATATACTTTATGGGGTCCTAGACCAATATTTCGAGGTGTTACAAACGGAATGGCAACCCTCTATCACTAGAGTATGGGCTATAAAAAATGGAACAAAAGAAACATTTTTTTTTAAGAAAAAAAAACAATTTTTATATTTTTTTTTTTAAACGGAATTTTAATGACGAAAAAACAAATTTTAATGGAAAAAAATTTGACTAAAAAAAAAATGAAATAATGTTTATTCCAGTTCGAGGCCAATTTCCCCATTATGAATTAACATAACAAGTACTTATGTTAACTCTACTTTCTTTATTAGGATATTCTCCCATTAAATACTCGATAGAGTTTCTTGCTTTCAAAAAATTTTACAAATTTTCAGGAATGAATTGACGATCGTTTCGGGGATTTCCAGTTCCCCCATCATCAGAATTCTTTAGAAAATTAGGTAATACTGTTAGTGTGCAAATATTAAATATTCATATTCGTATTTATTTCAACCTAGTGAGAAAGAAATAAAGAAGAACAATGATTTCGAAATTTGACCAGTATACCAAACCAAATACAATTGAAAGCATGTTGATCTGCAAGTTTGCCGTCATCAAATGTGCTATGAAGTTTTTTTTTGCTTCAAATAGAAGACAAAAACTCTGTCGTACTAAGAGTAGTGTTATTACGTTTGTTCAATTTTTATTAATAATAAAACTTACCCAGTCAGAAAAATACTAACGGGAGAGCGCTAGCAAAGTACCTTTTACGGTCGCTTGTGTGCTGGGAAAGCATCACAGTTTAGTACTCTCCCAGGGTCCAAAATGATAACCACGGTAAACGGTATGCCGTTGCTATTTTAAAGCGCCTTTAAAGCGCTTTAAAAACAAAAAATATGGTACTATTTTAGCACTTTTAAAACAAAAAATGTGACGTATCTAAATTCTATAAGTCCGAAGACACAACTGTTTTTGGTGTTTATTTGAATAAAGAAATTTATAAGGTAAAAAATTGATTGACTAATTTATTAGGATAAAAAAAAATTTCGACAAACTTTGAAATATTTTCCTGGAAAATTTTGTTTCTTTTTGTTTTCTTTGCGTTTTGGAATAAAAAAATTTATTAAAAATGCTTTTAGGAAAAATTTTGGAAAAGTCCCGAAAAAAGTGGTGTATTGAACCGAAACGGGTTGTGTTCCAAAGGGATAGGTCCAGTGACATTTCATATCCGAAGTTTAAGACACTTCCTCACGAAAGAAACAGGTGTTTTTATATAAAAGGTGTCAAGTTTGTAATATGTGGGTCATTATGTATAAGTGACATATCATGAGAACTATCAAGGACCGGCCACAAATCCTGCAGGAAATAAAAAACATTCCAATTGTTATGAAAATTAATAAATTTTAATAAAAAATTTATATTTTGAACGGATTTAAATAAAAAAACATTGGCAAAGCGCTTGGAAAGCACTTTTTCGAATTCATACTACCTTCTACACAAAAAATTAAGTGCTTTGCCGAGCCTTTTTCTTTGGAACGGTTGGCAGTTTCTGCCTGGGTACCTTTTATAAAAAGTAACTTTTAAGAAAAGTACCGTTTATAAAAAGTACCTTTTATAAAAAATACCTTTTATAAAAAGTACCTTTTATACAAAGTACCTTTTATAAAAAGTACCTTTTATAAAAAGTACTTTTTATAAAAAGTACCTTTTATAAAAAGTACCTTGTATAAAAATTACCTTTTATAAAAAGTACCTTTTATAAAAAGTACCTTTTATAAAAAGTACCCTTTATAAAAAGTACCTTTTATAAAAAGTACCTTTTATAAAAAGTACCTTTTATAAAAAGCACCTTTTATAAAAAGCCCCTTTTATAAAAAGCACCTTTTATAAAAAACACCTTTGATAAAAAGCACCTTTTATAAAAAGTACCTTTTATAAAAAGTACCTTTTATAAAAGTAACTTTTATAAAAAGTACCTTTTATAAAAGTAACTTTTATAAAAAAGTACCTTTTACAAAAAGTACCTTTTATAAAAAGTACCTTTTATAAAAAGTACCATTTATGAAAAGTACCTTTTATGAAAAGTACCTTTTATAAAAAGTAAATGTGGAATACTACCTTTTATAAAAAGTACCTTTTATAAAAAGTACCTTTTAAAAAAAGTACCTTTTATAAAAAGTAAATTTTATAAAAACTACTTTTTATAAAAAGTACCTTATATAAAATAACCTTATATAAAAAGTAACTTTTATGAAAAGTACCTTTTATAAAAAGTACCTTTTATAAAAAGTACCTTTTATAAAAAGTACCTTTTATAAAAAGTACCTTTTATAAAAAGTACTTTTATAAAAGGTATTGATCCATTTCTAAGACACTCTAGCTTTATACATCCGTCCATCTGTTTGTGAAGAGCAATATGCAGTCCAAACCAAAAGAGCTAAAAATTCGGTAAATGAGTGTATTACTTAAGTGCAAAAAAGTTTTTTTACATTTTGTAGAATACAAAAGATTCGGCACTGAAGAATTTGACACTCTCACTTGTTTTTGTACCTTTGCCAAAAGTTTAGACTTGTTGAAAAAGTAGTTTTGCTGAAAAAAATGGAAACAAAAAAAACATTTTTTTCATGAAAGACAAAAAAACAATTTTTATAAAACAATTTTTCTAATGGAAAAAAAATTTTGACAAAAAAAAAAAAATTGAGATGTTAAAAAAAAATTGGGGAAATAAAAACTTTGATGAAAAAAAATGTTTGATAAAAAAAATGTTTGTTGAAAAAAAGTATGAACCTTTTATTCACCATGTGGTGAAAAACGGTTTTATTCATCAGCAGGTGAATTATTAGCCAAGATACAAATCGAAGTTACAAACCTTTTTGGTTTTAAGAAAATGAAAACAGTAATTCTTATTTTCTTTTTTGTTAGTCGGTAGCTATAAAGTCCTGCAGCATTTTTAAAATTACTCACCAGCCTAAAAACATTATCATGTTAAAAAGTCTCAGAGTCATTTTTTCCTATAGAAAAACTGAAGGCTTTCTCAGAATCTAAGATTTTTTGGGTAGGAAAAAGGTTTCTGAATATGAGAACTGAGTTAGGTTGTTAAATAGTGAAATTTGCGATAAGTCAATACAAAAATTATCAAATTACCATAAATAAAATTCAAATTACCAAAAATAAAAAAATGTTCTGAAAATAAATTTTCCCTCGGACTTGCCCATTCGAAATTTAAAATTTAATTTCAAAAGATATTTTTTTAATGAAATTTTAAAATTAATATTTTCGTAATGAAATTTTAAAATTAATATTTTCTAAATACCATTGGATTTTTTTTAGAATTTTTTTGGATACCTTCCTCTAAGGCACAACATGCATTACTTTGCATAGAATTCCAAATGAAGTAGAAAAAAAAAGAATAAAAACACAAAACTGCATATAGTGCTTCAAAAAACAACTGCATGTAAAAAGAAAAACAGCAACTGTAAAAAAAAAACTAAATCATAACAACATCAACAAAAACTCCTATTTTTGTATGATAGTTTTGACTGATAGACTTGTTTCATATGCAGACAGGTTTCATTTTAATTCTTTACTTTTGGTATAGTGTTTTAGTTGTTTCAGTTTTTTTTATGAGTTTGTTTTTAGTTTTTGTTGCCATTGCCATTTTTGTTATTACTTTTGGTGTTGTTGCTCTTGTTACAACCTTTTTTTTTTTTGTTTTTGGTTTAATGTTATTTAAAGACTTTCAGTACTAAAACAAATGTTGAAAATGTATTTTAATATTTTGCTGTTGCAGTCTTTTTTTGGTTTATGCATTAAGGTGCTGATGTATTAAGTTATTTCATTTACAATTTACAACAAATATTTTTGCGATATGTTTTTATGCAAGTGTATGCTCATGTTTTCTACTTTTCTAATTTTAGCATATTTTTTGTGAGTTTCTATTTTTCAAACAAAAATGAAAGAATAATAGATTCGGTTGTGACGAATTAAAAGTACCCTTTTTCGATCTTTAAATTATTTTCTGGTTATTTTTCGTTATAAAATGATTCCGTTTTTAGAATGGTGTCTAGTTTTAAAAGTGAAGCGGGACAAAAAAAAAACACATTTAATAATGATAATGTTTTGCTGAAAATTTGGGTGCACTTACCAAAGCAAAGTTTTTTTTTTTAGAAAAAATAATGTTATTTGCCATCCCGTCCATCTGTCTGTGGAAAGCCAGATGCAGTATAAACCAAAAGAGCTGTAAATTTGGTAAATGAGTGCATTACTTAAGTGCAAAAAAGGTTTTTTACATTTTAGAGAGTATAAATGATTCGGCACAGAAGAACTAACCACTCTGACAATATCACAGAGATCCTTGCGAGTTGTCCGAGCGCTGAAGTTGTCGTCGCTGGGGACTTCAACGTTCACAACTCCTCTTGGCTTCGGCATTCCAGCCATACCACTCCCGAGGGCCAATACGTTGAGCTCTTCGCAGCGCACAATCATCTGACGCAACTAGTGGACGAACCAACACACAATGCATGTGTTGAAGGGCAGCAACAGAACACTCTCGACCTTTTTCTGACCTCACACCCTGAAAAGTATGAGGTAAAGGTACTTGATCCACTCGGTAATTCGGATCATAGCACCATTTCTGCATCCTATTCGTACTCGGCACTTCAGAGCGCTTCTCGGTCGGCTACTAAACGCTCAGTTTATATTTACGAAAAGGCTCGTTGGTTGGAACTGAATGAATTTTTCCGGCAATTCAACTGGAAACTTTGTTTCCTCGACGGCAACGTCGATGCCGCTGCAGAAATTGTGGGTAATGTGATTGGGTTAGAAATCAAGAAATTTATTCCTTCAAAACTGGTTTCGGTTAAGCCAAACGACAAGTGTTGGTTTAATCAGACTTGCAGGGTTGCAGTCAGATCCAGAGAGGAAGCATTCAGAAATTGGCGGGATGACAAAGACGATATTTCTGATATGCTGCGCAAACAGGCGAGAACCAATTGTGCCAAGGTATTGAGACGCGAGAAGCTTCTATACGAAGCTTATATACGAACATTCGAAAAGAGAGTAAGGGACAATTTTAGTTCTTCCATCCCGACTCTCATAAAGATGAGCAAGTGTTCACTGACCCGGTTGATAAGGCTAATCTTTTCGCTGGATTATTTGCAAGGAATTCGTTATTGCCAGAAAATGATCAACCACTGCCAGAACTTGAAAGAGTATCCAGTACTATGCGCAAGATATTCTTTCGAGCTCGTGCAGTTAAAAGGGTACTTCAGGATCTCAACGTAAATAAGTCACAGGGACCCGAATGCATACCAGCACTGGTGCTAAAGCAGTGCTCCTCGGCCTTAGCCCGTCCGTTGGCAAACCTTTTCAGCTTTTCGTTACACAAGGGTATCTACCCTTCTTGCTGGAAGGTTGCCAACGTCCAACCAATCCCTAAAAAGGGTACGTCTTCAAACCCTGAGAACTATCGCCCGATATCCGTTTGTTCTACGCTCTCGGTGGTGATGGAGAGCATGGTAAATCATCACCATGTTGATTATCTGGAGTCAAATTCACTTTTTAGTGACCGACAGTATGGCTTCCGTAAACGCCGTTCTACGGGAGACCTGATGGCTTTCCTTTCGGAACGTTGGAGTCGTTCCATTTACCAATTTGGTGAAAGTAAGGTGGTTGCTTTAGATATTTCCAAAGCGTTCGATCGAGTGTGGCACGACGCACTTGTAACTAAACCCATTGCTTTTGGTGTAGGCAATGATTTCTCTCGATTTATATCGAGTTTTCTCAGAGACCGAAGTATACGTGTTGTTGTAGATGGGGTCTCATCGGAAATGTTTCAACTCAACTCAGGGGTACCGCAGGGTTCTGTTCTTTCTCCTACTCTTTTTCTTATCTTTATTAATGACCTCCTTAGTCAAACTTTTAACCCTATCTATTCTTTTGCAGACGACAGCAACATTTGCCATTCATTTTCCTCCGATCATAGGCCAAGCCTTGTAGAGTTTGTGCTCGGGAGACAGAATATGAATAACACACTCAATCAGGACCTTTTGACAATTTCTGAGTGGGGTCTGGCGAATAAAGTCGATTTTAAGGCACGCAAGACCCAATGTTGTATGTTGACCCACAAACGAGTTGTGGAACCAACATTGTCGTCTGTATCTATGGGTGGTATTGGTATTGAGGAATCGGAAACTCTTGATGTTCTGGGCATGACAATTCAGGGTTATGTACGTTGGAATAAACATGTTTTTCAAGTGTCGAAAGAAGCATTCAAGTGTCTCGGTTTTTTAGAACGGTGCAAGAATTACTTCACTCCTCCCGATCTCCTTAATATTTATACCACCTATATCCGGCCGAAGATGGAATACAACTCCAATGGGCAGGGACTTCAGAGTCTATTTTGAAGTTTCTGGACCGTGTTCAAAGGAGGGCGTCAAAGTTAATCAATGACAGTAGGATAACCAACTCTATTGACTCTTTGGAGCATCATCGGAATGTGGGTTGTGTAACACTGTTCTATCGATATTACCACGGTAAGTGTTCTGCTGAGATCAGCGAATTGATTCCGCGAGCACGAGTTTTTGTTCGGAGTACTCGCTTGTCAAGTAGGGCTCATCCATTTGTTGTCGATTGCCCAGTGTATCGCACAACGAATTACAGAGAAATTCATTTATAAGTCGAACAATCCGTATGTGGAATATACTTCCTGCAGACGTCTTCCAATCTAGAAAAATTCAAATCAAATATTCACAAACACTATTCCCTCTTTCCTCCTACCCATAACCTATTTTCCTAATTACCAACACAATGCACTGCATTTATAAGGGACATACCCTGAGTGTTGATTAAGTCAAAAAAAAAAAATTGGTTTAAAAAAAATACAAAAAAATTGTAAAAAAATGGTGTTTTCCGAGGCTGTTTTAGTTTTTCAAGGCGAAACTTTGGTTCGATTTTGCCTGTTTACGAACTTAGTCTGCCTATGATCATAAGACATATTATTTTTATTGGACTGGAAAAATATCCGAAATCCGAAAATGAATTCCAAACACTTTTTATGTGGAACAGTTTTAGATATATTGCTAATTTTCAAAATTTTAAAATTTAACAAAAAAAAAAAAAAATTTGAAAAAAAAAAATTAATTTTTTTAAGAAGAAATACAGTCTTGATAAAAAATTAAATTTTCATCAAAAAATTAGTTTTTAATTAAAAAATTTGATTTCATAAATTTTTTTTTCTCAATTTTTGTCACCATAATTATTTTTTCACTAAAAAGGGAAGTATTCACAATTCTAAAGTGTCTCAGCTAAGCGGCATTTTTGGGGATTTAAGATTAAAAAAATGGGTAAAATGTTACAAAAAAAAATTGTTTTCTTCTTAAGAAACTTTCTGATGTTTTCATACGAGAAGAAAGGTTTTTTTTAATACCTATCCAACTGTGACATAACTTAGAGGTTGCAAAACGATTAAAATCGTAATCGCGATTAATCGCACCAACTAATCGTAATCGACAAAAAAATCATGCCAATACTATTAATAATTTTCTATGAAATACACTATTTTTATAACGAATTTACATTAGTTCCAAAATTTTTTGAAACCCATTTTGAAGTTTCTACATATTTAAAATTATTTTTCATAAAAACGAAATTACTCTAAAAACGATTCGATTTCGGGACAATTTCAAACTAAGATCATTTATTCTGGAATGTTAAGTAGAATCGATTGTAGGATGATATGACGCGTTCTTGAACCGATTATTTGAAACGGAAAAATCTGATGGGTTGGCCCATGATTCATTAAACTTGTTTCCAATTTTTCTTTCGTTTTCTCACAAAAGTCAATCAAATTAATTTAAAAAAAAAACGGTACAGTTGTTCAAAAGTTATGAGCAAAAGACTGAATTTCGGCAAGTGTTTTTCGTGAATTTACGAGATAAAACACACGCTAGCTTTCGAAAGGCAATTCTGAAGATCCTGAAGCTTGGCATATATATTTGTCGTTCTCCGGGCCTTGCTCGATTTGAATTTCAGCCAAATCGGTACAGTGGTTCAAAAGTTATTAGCAAAACCGTGAATTTCAGATTAGTTTAACCCGTTAAACATGTTTTAAAAACATTGGTAAGTCAAAAAAATATTTTACAACGTATTTTTGTCACTCAACAATATTTTTACACTAAAAAAAAAATACACTCAAAAAAAATTTTACATTCAAAAAAATTTTATACTCAAAAAAATTTTACACTCAACAAAAAATTTATTAATTTTTTTTTTTCAAAAATTACTTAAAAAAAAAAAGTTTTTTTTACACAAAATAAAAACTAATCAAAAATGTTATTTTTTCACATTGGAAAATTTACTATCACTTAGGGCGGATTACTCAATGAAAAGTTAGCTGCTAACTGCCGATTTAACGGAGCCTTATGTCAAAATTTTTATGAAAAAGTTAAATTTAACGGAGAGTTATTTTATAACGGAACAGCCTTAAAAGGGCATTGTGGAGGGTATTCATAGATTCGGCCAAGTCGAATTTAACTTTTCTACTTGTTTTAATTAATTTTTTTATCAAAAATTCATTTTTTCATCAACATTTTTTTTTCATCAAAAATTTCTTTTTTCATCAAAAATTTCTTTTTTCATCAAAAATTTCTTTTTTCATCAAAAATTTCTTTTTTCATCAAAAATTTCTTTTTTCATCAAAAATTTTTTTTTTTCATTAACCTTTAACTGTCGAGGTGGTGGTAAATTTTACCCTCTCGTTACATTTTTTTGAATTATTCTCTTCAATTGCACTCTATTATTTTCATTTTCTTAGTATCTTCACAAATCGCAATCTTAAATATCGTGAACCTATATTCAAAATATGCCAACTCAAATTTGACGGAAATGAGTTTCCGATGGCAAATAGCTCCCCTATGTAATACCTATCTGCCATAAAAATTTCAGAGCAAAAAAATAATTTGTTGTCGTTTTACGTCCATTTTTGTTATTCTGCTAACTCAAGGTACATATTTTTTTGGTGGAAATAAATGCCAACTCCCATTGTAAATTTCCAAAAATTTTTCAAAAAATTAAAAAAAAAAAATTAGACCACATATCTTATTGCATTTGCCATGCTAAACACGAATCTTGTAAAGAATTTGATATCTAATGACTGGTTCTCGAGATATTGCCATTTTGAAAATATCGGTAAATAGTGTTTGCAAAAAAAAAATTGCTTATATTTATGTAACTTTCAAACTATTTATCAGATTGAAACATTATGAATGGGGCAAATAAAGTCAATGATATAAGCTTTCAAAATAGCTAGTTTGGAGTGATCCTATTGCAATACAGCGTGAGTTACAGAGTGCCAAAGTTGACCACCCTGAGATTAAAAGGCTTTCGGAGCTAGTAACTTTTAAAAATATGCAAAGATTTTTAATTTTTTGTTCAGTTTTTGCAATTACCGTACTAAGGATAACAAAAACTAAAAAAAAAAAAATTTTAAAAATTTTTCCAAAAAAAATGTATTTTTATTTTCCGACAAAATATGCCAACTCTAAAAAAATATTTGTTTTTTGATATAGAAATAAATGCCATCTCAAAAAAATACGCAAACCAGTGCAAAATATGAAATTTTTTGCATCGGTATAAATTATTTAGAATATTTAAACCATTTTATGGAAGGTACATTGTTTATTTTTGCAATAATATGCGAAATAACTAGTTTTTTAGCTCTCCTGAACAGTAAGCTTTTTCGAGTTGGCATTTATTGAATATAGTTCGACGATATATAGTTGTGTTTTGGTGAAGCTAGGCTTAGCATGAGCCGAGCAATGGACATGCTGGTATAAAAATTACCACTCGTCGGCATTTACGTAAGTTTTTCTTTGGAAATATTTTACCCCATGTCAGCATTAGCGTAAGTATTCAGTTGAAAAATATTGACCACACATCGAAATAAACGTTAGGTTTTAATAGAATTATTTTTACCACTCCTCGGATATGTTGTTACACTCAAAAAAATAAAACTGTAAAGTTAACAATTTTTTTTTTAGTTAAGTTCAGTTAACTGTCTTTTTAGCAAATTGTTAGTTAAAATCAGCGTTTTAACTACTTTTTTTAGTTAAGTTCAATTTACGAAAATACTAGTTTTGGACAAATTTTGAATTAATTTTTTTTTTGTTGACTTTAAAACTGAGTTAACGAATTTTTACTAATTAATGATTTTTCGTAACGTATTTGTTAAGTGAAAAGAGTGTTTACAATTTTAGAAATTTCTTGTGTAGCCTCCTATGCAAATCTCATAAGTTCTACTTAAGTTGAACTTAATGCTGTGAAAAAGCAAAATTAAAGGGGAACTTTGTATGGGTGACCAAATTTAAACACGAACCGGTGATTTCCACTTGATATAAATTGGAATTTCAGCAAAAGCGATTGATAGTTGCGGTGTATCGCGCTTACACTGTGTACGTGGACAGATGGTCGGACGGACATACAGACATACTGTCAGACGGAAACCACTAAATCAACGCAAAAAACGATTCTGAGTTGTTCGGCATACTTGAAGGAAGGTTAGGACCTGTATTTCGGGTAGTAAGTTTTTCTTACTTTTTTTACTTACTCTGTTATACCCTTTACTTACTCTGTTATACACTAGGATGGCTCGTTTTTGTGCTTTTCTCTCTGATCAATTTCTAATAACCGCCAAAAGTGTCGGTCCCCAAAGCGTAACTCACATGCAAAATATCACCCCGATCGGCGTTTATCTTCTGTCTCCACTTTGAGCCTCAAAATTGGGGTTTTCGCAAAAAAGGACTTTAAAAAAAAAAAAATAAAAAATTTAAGTTTTTTTATTAAAATAATTAAAAAAATATTTTTGTATAATATTTGATCGTAAATACCTAAATACGAAATTTAAAGATTTTACGGTATCATTAACCCGTTCAAACTTGATACCTAAACAATGACATGATTTTGGGGGCGTTCTTAAAACACCTTTTTTCAAAATTTGAAAATTTTATTAAAAACAAATTTTAAATATACCATTTTTTCTTTCTGAATTCATTAAGAACACCTTGTAGAAGAAAAATGTGGAATATGGCGGATATCCGTCGAGTCACTTTTCGGGAATCGCGGGGGGGAAGTTAGCGGATTTCAAGGAAATGTTGGTTTTATCAATAATTTGGATTAATAAAATCTTATAAATTTATTTTTTTTGCAAATTAACGGTTTTTTGGTGTCGTAGCATTCTATTATATAACTTTAAGTCTGTCATGAAATATTACCGATCTAGGACGTCCTTAACCCACATTGGCTGGGGGTCAAAAGTGACCCCGAATAAAATTTGAAGTTTAAAGCTTAAATTTTGTGCTATAAACAAGTATAAAACGGCTTTTGTGTTTTTTACCACAACTATTATTTCGTATTATTATATTATCTTTAAAAAAATCATTAACTATTCTTGGTAGGGGGTCAAAAATGACCCATTCAAAAAAAAATATGTATTTTGTTGATATCAAAAAATTCAAGCATTATGCCTAAAAGTTTTTGCCGGGGTCATTTTTGACCCCTGGCCAATGTGGGTTAAAGATATCTTAAATATGTGAGATTTAAGGGCTGATTTAAAGTTATCTAATAGATTGCCACAAATTAATTTTGTATGAAAAAATATATACTTTTTATTGAATGGGTCATTTTTGACCCCCTACCAAGAAGGGTTAACGATTTTTTTAAAGATAATGTATTAATACGAAATAATAGTTGGGGTAAAAAACATAAAAGCCGATTTATACTTGTTTTTAGCACAAAATTTATGCTCTAAACTTCAAATTTTCCGCGGGGGTCATTTTTGACCCCCAGCCAATGTGGGTTTAAGACGTCCTAGATCTGTAAGATTTCATGACAGACTTAAAGTTATCTAATAGAATGGCACGACGTCAAAAAACCGTTAATTTGCACAAAAATGAAAATTATAAGATTTTATTAATCCAAATTATTGATAAAACCAACATTTCCTTGAAATCCGCTAACTTCCCCCCGCGATTCCCGAAAAGTGGTTCGACGGGTATCCACCATATTTCACATTTTTCTTCTCCAAGGTGGTTTTAATGAATTCAGAAAGAAAAAATGGTATATTTAAAAAAATTTTTTTTATAAAATTTTCAAATTTTGAAAAAAAGTGTTTTGAGAACGCCCCCAAAATCATGCCATTTTTTTGGTATCAAGTTTGAACGGGTTAATGATACCGTAAAATCTTTAAATTTCATGTTTAAGTATTTACGATCAAATATAATACAAAAATAATTTTTTAATTATTTTAATAAAAAAAACTTAAATTTTTTTTATTTTTTTTTTTTTAAGTCCTTTTTTTGCGAAAACCCCAATTTTGAGGCTCAAAGTGGAGACAGAAGATAAACTCTGATCGGAGTGATATTTTGCATGTCAGTTACCCTTAGGGTACCGACACTTTTGGCGGGTATTAGAATTTGATCAGAGAGAAAAGTCCAAAAACGAGCCACCCTATTATACACTGAGTGGTGGAGGGTCTAAAAACCTCCTAAAAGGTTGACCTGTAGTTTCTTCAATTATTTTTTTTTCTCTACGATCTCTTATATTTCTTAAAATGTATACATTTGACTGTAAATTAACATCCATCAAAATTTTGGTTTATTTTTTATTCATAATTTTTTTATAAGTTTTCCTTGTGACGTTTTTTTATAATAAAAAAAAAGGTTCGTGAAATAAAGTAACTGTTATGATGAAAACAGCTAACATTTTTTTAAGTTTTAAATTTATTGTTTTTACTAATGTTGTAACTTAGTCTTAAAAAACAAATAATTATAAAAAAATATTTTTTATTAATTTTTGTTTAAAAAATTTAAAAGGGGTAAAATTTACCACCACATCATAAACTATGCTCCAAAAATTCACCTCGTCAGTTAAAGGTTAAGAATTAATTTTGTTCATCAAAAAATTTTTCCAACAAAATTTTTTTTTTTTTTCATTAAAAATTTATTTTTCCATCAAAACTTGATTTTTTCAATTAACATTTTGTTTTTATAGTTTTTTTTTTACCAAACATTTTTTACCCAATTTTTTTTAGAAATTAATTTTGAAAAAAAAAAAAAATAGAAATAAAAAAAAAAAAAAAAAATTCAAAATTTCTACCTAAAAAAATGTTTTGTTCTTCAATTATTTACCTCTTGTTATTCAGATTCTACCGATATTCCCGCAAACATCCATTTGTATAATAAAACTGTATACTTTAAAACGTACAACATGTCACATATGGCCTAACAATTTCAACATACCACCATTGTGTATATAAAAACATCAACAGCCATACAAAGCTAAATAACATTTGCAATTTAATAGAGTTATCAAAAATTTTGACATTTTTGTAAAATTTAATTATTTTTAACAATGACAGACACATGGATAGTAATTACGAGGAAGAGGAGAATATTTATGAAATAGACATATAGTTTTTATAACATGTATGGTTGTGTGTTGAGACATTTAACTTACTATATGCTAAAGTTTTAAGTTTATAAAAGTAATGAAACGTTTTTATTGGTATGTCAAGATTAAGAAAAAGTTAGTTAGTAACTAGTCGTTAGTAATTGAGACATATGATTGTTCTTTATTACTTTAACCTAAAAAAAAACTGTTATTTCTATGCAGTTGTTGTTAAGGAAAACCACTTTTTATTCATTTAATATGAAGCACTTTGTTAACAATACGTTCGTATTTTTTTTATAAATTCCAACCATGGTAAGGGGGTATACTTACTTTGGCATTCCATGCGTAGCACATCGAAATATCGGTCGGGGACCCGATAAAATACTTATTTTTGATCCATGACCGATTTTATGACCATCTATGAGTGTCCGATCTAGGGTGGCACGAATAATGACTTTTTCGAATTTCATCGATCACTATAGTTCGTTTTGGTCTGAAAACACTATATTTAAATTTTTAGCCATATCAGAAAAAATTAACCCATTTCTTTGTTGGGTTAAAGTTTTGCCCTGAAACTATTTTTTCACCATAAAAATTTATTTTTTGGTTTTGAAATTTTTTTTTTTTTTTAATTATTATTTTACTTAATTGGCGACTAAAAAAATTATGGTTCGTTTCATTTCGTTCTACACCATTTCCATTAAAATTGCCAAAATGTATTTTAAAATTGTCCAAATGTATTTTAAAATTGTCCAAATGAATTTGAAAATTATCCAAATGTATTTCAAATTTGTCCAAATATATTTTAAAAGTGTCCAAATGTTTTTTAAAATTGTCCAAATGTATTTTAAAATTGTCTAAATATATTTTAAAATTGTACAGTGTAATAGAGAAAGCGCTGGTAAAGTGATTTACGCTTAAGGAAAAGCTTTATAACTCAAATGAAAGTGAATTAAACAGTTAAATTCTATCATTAAAAATAAAATATTAATCATACGCACAGTAAACCTACTGCACACTGTCGGACACTGTGGCGTATGAATATTTTTTATTTATTATCAAATATAACTCATACGCAGTGTAAACCTGATATACACTAATTAATGCTAGTGTAGATTTTTATACCCTCCACTTAGTGATAGAGGGTATATATTAGTTTGTCATTCCGTTTGTAACTCATCGAAATATCGGTCTGAGACCCCATAAAGTATATATATTCATGATGCCCGATCGATTTTAAAACATTCTAGCGATGTCGGTCTGTCCGTTTGTCCGTCTGTCCGTCTGTCTGTCTGTGGAAAATGCTATCACGGACAAAATATTGTACAGAGATGACTGAAACTTAACACATTTATTCAGTACATTCAACATAACCTAAAAATACAAAATGCTTTAATTCGGCTTCTGGTTGACATATGTGAACAGAATTGAACACCAAATGGTATTTAAACAAGTACGAACATATTTTTTGACAAAAAAAGAAAAAATCACGGATTTTTTTTTTACCAAAATTTTTTTTCGCGGAAATTTTTTTTTCAAAATTTTTTTTTGCAATTTTGCAATAATCTTTTTGAAATTGTGGAGGGTATCACTACATTCGGCAAGGCCGAATTTATATTTTCCTTGGGTAAATTTTAGTTCTAGCAAAACTTAACTAAGTGGTACCAAATATCGATAGGATAACTTTAACACGTGGAGCTGATTGGTCAAAATTTTAAATTAAAAAAAAATAAAAAATAATAGTATTTATTTTTAAAATTATACAGCTAATTTGTCTAATAAAAACACAATTAACTTTTGTTTTAATTCACCATCGTTTCACCGGATGTTATAATTAAAACATTAAATTTAAAAAAAGTGACATTTAATTTTTCCTTATACACAAGAGTATTTTTTTTTTTTTTTAAGTTTTTAATTTTCAATCAACAAATATGGTCCATAAAAATGTAATACTAAACTTTTAATGACTTAACATGCACTTCGAACATACACTTTCATCAAGACAGTAGATGCTATAAAATTATTTTCTCAGTTGGTTTGTTTCTTATTTTTTTTTTTGTTTTATTTTATAACTTAAGTTACAGGATACTGGAAAAATCGTTACACAATTGTGGATAAAAGGACATTAAGAAGCTGCAACACGGTGTACAGGAGAAAAACAAAATTAAATTACACCATTTCAAACAATGTTCTAAATTTTTCATAAATAATATTTATGTAAAAAATTAAGATTAAAACAAACTAAGATAAACAAACTCTTAAAAAAAGCAAAGTCATTTTAGTTATGTTCGTCTATTGGTCCGTCTGGGGAAAGGGCACTAGCTCACGAAGTTTACCGCGTCTATGTCTCGTAAAAAAACCATATTACTGAAACGCTAACAAATTCAACAGCAACAACTTCCTCTTCAACGACGACTCTAGGCTTCAAACAAAGGATTATGCTTGGAACATGGAATGTTCGAACTCTCTCAGAACCATCCAGACTTTTACAAGTTTGCAAAGAAATGTCATCCTACAACATCGACATACTGGGTATAAGTAAGGCAAGATGGCTTAATAGTGGAGAACAACACCTACAGTCGGGCCATTTCTTTATATACGCCGGCAATGAACATCATAAGGTCAATGGTGTTGGCATAGTCATGTCATACAAGGCCAAAAAACCCTACTTGTATATGTATAAAGCCATTTCGGAAAGAAATCTCATATCAGCGAGATTCAACACTAAGTTCCGAAAAATGACGGTTATTCAATGTTATGCACCAACCGAACTTGCTGATGATGATACTAAAGACGCATTCTATCATCAACTGGACACGGTACTCAGCAACATCCCTAAAGGCGATATCAAAATTATCATCGGCGATCTAAACGCAAAGGTTGGAAATTATAACTCTTACATACAATCCATCATGGGCAAGCACGGTCTTGGTAATGCTAGAAACAACAATGGCGAAAGATTGGTCGATCTCTGTGCAAATCATCGCCTATTTATAGGTGGCACGAAATTGCCACACAAAAACATCCACAAATATACATGGGAATCTCCAGATGGTAAAACACAAAATCAAATAGACCATATTATCATCAGCAAGCAGTACCTTGGCTGTTTACTAGATGTTAAGGCAAAAAGAATCGCCGATGTTGATAGCGACCATGTATTACTTCTTGGAGCTTTTAGAATCCGGCCAGCATCCATAAAGAAGGAGCCCCCCGCAGATAAATACAATCTCCAGCGACTAAAAGATGCCGAAACGGCAGTTCGTTATAAAAATACACTGCAACAACAACTCCAGAACTTTGGTTCCAGCCCTCATTCATAGAATGACATCACAACAGCATATAACAATAGTGCAAGGTCAGTGCTAGGGCTAAAGCCAAATATTCGTAAACCGTGGATTAGCGAAACGTTTGAGGAGGTCCTATATAAATGCAAAGTCTGATGCCTTAAAAAAACTTCCACTAAGGCCGTATATCGTCAATCGGCCAAAAATGTTAAACGTATGGCACGTACAGACCATAAATTATATTTAACCAGCATCGCGCAAGATGCTGAAAAAGCCAGCAACACTGGAAATATGAGAGAAGTGTATAAAGCTATTAATCAACTCAGAGGCTGCAATGTTAGAAAAACTACGGTTATTAAAGACCTTGACGGGAACGAACTAACATCAGCAGAAGGCCAATTACGTAGATGGCGCGATTTCTGTAGCTCTTCATCAAATATCACAAACAACTTCGATGAAAGTTCCTACCCATGGTTGTCTCGTAGGCGTAATCCAAGCAGAACCATTTCAACCTCGCCCTCTACACTCGAAGAAGTAAAAAGAATTTTGCAACAGCTAAAAAACAACAAGTCACCTGGACCAGATAATATGCCTGCTGAGCTTTTTAAGTACGGTGCAGACCCATTAGCCAACGAGCTTACACCAATGTTACGTCATATTTGGGAAACTAACAACATACCGAATGAAGAAGAAAGGAACCGTAATAACAATACCCAAGAAAGGTGATATTAGCCTATGTAAAAATTGGCGTGGTATCACACTTCTTAACACCATGAACAAGGTATAATCCTCCAACGCATCACCCCCTATGTTGAAACAATCTTACGCAGAGAACAAGCAGGCTTCAGGACAAATCGTTCTTGTGCAGATCATGGGACCACTATTAGAATTCTAATAGAACAATCCGTAGAACTTGACAGCCCTTTGTACCTACTTCGAACGTGCGTTCGACACTGTGTCAAGAGAATCTCTCTGGGCCTCGCTTAACTGCAGAGCATTTCCAGAAAAAATTATGCCTAATACGAGAGCTGCATACTGACGACGTATGCGCTGTGCGCTTCAATGGAAAGGAAAGCCAACCTTTCTCAATTGAATCCGGCGTAAGGCAAAGGTTGTGTTCTGTCTCCAACGCTTTTTCTTATCCTGCTTGATTGTGTTATGCAACAGACTAACATTGATTCTCCATTTGGTATCCAATGGAATTTATTGGAACGTCTAAGCGACAGCGATTATGCGGACGACATCTGTCAACTTACACACCGACACAGCGACATGCAGGCCAAATTATTCCATCTGGCTAAGAACGCCGAAAAAGTAGGCCTGAAGATTAATGTAAAGAAAACAAAGCTCATGCGTGTTGTAGCAGCAAACAGTCTTCCCATTTATCTTAATGTTGTCGAAATAAACGAAGTGGATTCATTTTGCTACCTTGGTAGTACAGTAACCGTAGACGGTGGGTCAGAGAAAGACATTAATGACCGGATCAATAAAGCTCGATCAGCCTTCCAATCGCTTTACAAAATTTGGAGATCGAGCGGTATAACTAGAAAAACAAAAAATCGTTTTTTCAACAGCAGTGTTACAAGTGTACTCCTCTATGGCTGTACTACCTGGAGATTAACGCAGGAAAGTTTAAGAAAGCTGCAATCGTTTACAAACCGATGTCTACACCAAATCCTACAAATCTTCTGGCCGTACTGGGCCACAAATAAACAGCTACTCGAATTGGCACACCTCACCTCGATCGAGAATGAGTTAAAAAAATTTAAATGGAAATGAATTGGGCATACACTGAGAAAGCCCCCAAATGAAATAGCACGCGCAGCGTTGGAATGGAACCCGCAAGGTCAACGAGGTCCTGGTCGCCCACGTTTAACGTGGATAAGAAACATACAAAATGATTATGAAGATATCGGAATGACATGGAACCAAGTAAAGTCATTGGCTAATGATCGACAAGGACGGAAAGAGTTCATTGTCGTGTTTTCATCAAGTTCTTAAATGGGAAAATCGGACCAAATTAAAACTTTGAAGAACTAAATCAAGCACTGAAAAAAATTTTATAAAAATATTTTTGATAACAAAATTTTTAATAAAACACAAGTAGAGAAGTTAAATTCGACTTGGTTGAATCTACGAATACCCTCCACAATGTCCTTTTTAAGTGATAGTAAATTTTCTAACGTGAAAAAATAACATTTTTGATTAGAAATATTTTCTTCTGTGTAAAACAACTTTTTTTTAGTAATTTTTGAAAAAAAAAAATAACTTGCTAATTTTGTTTGAGTGTAAAATTTTTTTCGAGTGTATATTTTTTTTAGTATAAAAATATTTTTGCTTGGCAAAATTGCGTTGCAAAATACTTTTGCGACTTACCAATGTTTTTAAAACATTTTTTACGGGGTTTAGACATTTGGATTTAAGGTGAAGCGAATCTAAAATATTCGGTTTTGCTAATAACTTTTGAACCACTGGACCGATTTGACTGAAATCCAATATGAACCAGGTCAGGGGAACGACAAATCAGAATTGCCTTTAGAAAGTTATCGAGTTTTTTCTCTCGTAAATTCGGGAAAAACACTTGCCAAAATTCACTCTACTGCTTATAACTTCTGAACCACTGTACCGATTTTGCTGGATTGCAATACCAACCTGAATGCCCAACATATATGCCAAACTTCAGGAGCATCCGTAAAGTCTTTCAAAAGTTAGCGTGTTTTAAACAGACAGACGGACAGACGGACGGACAGATTCTAAGACGATCAAGTGATGTCACTTGATCGTCTTAGAATCGAACGAGGATCATAAATATATATACTTTATGGGGTATTACACCAATATTTCGATGTGTTACAAACGGAATGACAAACTTAAATATACCCTCTATCACTAGAGTGGTATATATAAGTGGTATTTGGGGGAAAAAAAAAATTATGAAAAAAAGTTTTTGATGAAGAAAAATATTTTTGATGAAAAAAAAAATTTATGAAAACAAAATTTATGAAAACAAAAAATTTTTAAAAAAATATTTGGTGACAAACTTGACAAATTTCAAAACATTGATAAATCTAAAATCGAAAAGAAAATTTTCTTTAAATGTATCTAAGAGAATATCATGGTTTTAATTAGTATAGAAAAAAATGACCTCGAGCTAAAATAACGCCATTTAAATTTTTTTTTTCAAATTCTTAAAATGGTGTAAAAATCATGTATGGTTTATGTGAACATATTGTGTGGGTGCTGTTGTTGGTAGTAGTTATTAAGGTTTTAGCCTAACAACAACCAATACACTGACCTACACTGACACATGCACATATGTTTTATAGTAAAATGTAACAAAAACAGCAAGAACAAATATGTTGTGGCATTTATACTTCCGGAAATAAAAGGAACATGAAACTTTTCTCATTAACCTGAACAACAGTTGAAATTTAACGTTAACGCAATGTAACACGATGCATTTGCTTAAAGGACATTACACACACACATAGAAAACATAAAATAAAACATACACACACACACTAACATACTTTGACATTGTACGAAATGGTAGGACACTTAAACTGAAAGTATGGCAGGAAAAAAGAAAATCTCAAATAGCACAAGAACAATAAAAACAATAAAAAAAGGAAAAACCTATGATATAACACGGACACCTTCAGGCTCATAAAAAACAACTACAAAAAAAGAGAGAAAATATCAGAAAAAACAACAAAGACAATTTTTCCTTAACAAAAACAACACATAAATGTAAGAACAAAACTAAAAAACCAAACAAGATGTTTTTTCCAAGGGGAAAAAAGACGATATTAAAAACTACACTGAAGTTGTACAACTTCTAATTCTATCTTGAGTTTTTTTTTTTTGTTTGTTTTTTTATCTAAGATGCTTGTCTCACTATGGTTAGTGCTTTGGAGTATCCGACTACTGGGTGTACTGAGAGTATTTAGAACACTAGGCTCTAGATGAAATATTTTTATTTTTAAAACAAAATTGTCTGCTCTTGGGTTTGTTTTCTTATTTTGTAAAAAACAATGCAGCCGTATGGTGTTGCTGAGTTAAAAATTACTAACCTCTTAAATCGAGGGATTAGTTTATATTGTTTAATAACGACAGTATTTAAAGTGCATCATTTGTAGCCATTAGATGAGCTCATGTTTTCTAAGATATTGTCTCTGTTAGAGAATGAGTGAGCAAGTTTATGAGATTGTTTGTACCATTAGTGAAGAAAACCCATTACTATTGAAATTTTATCATAATATGCGAGGGCATAATAATAAGTTAATAAATTTATAAAATAAAAAGCTATTATACCCTCCTCTCTAGTGACAGAGGGTATATATAAGTTTGTCATTCTATTTTCAACACCTCGAAATATTGGTCTAGGACCCACTGATCATGATCCTCGATCGATTTTAAGACAATCTAGCAATGCCCGTCCGTCCGTCTGTTTGTTGAAAACACTCTAACTTTTGAAAAACTTTACGGAGGCTCCTGATTTTGGCACATATGTTGGACAATTACCTGGTCAGGTTGGGTTTGCAATCCAGCGAAATCTGTCTAGTGGTTCAAAAGTTATAAGTAAAAGAGTGAAATTCGGCAAGGGTTTTTTCGCGAATTTACTAGTTAAAAAACACGGTAACTCTCGAAGACAATCCTGACTGCACTGGGCCGAGATGGTAGGTTTTTTGGCCAAAACTAAAAAAACAAAATTAATTAATTAAAAAAGTGAATGCACTATTGCATTAAGTATGACTTGCTGCACCTTTTCTGTAATTTTTGTAAAAATCGTTATACCCATTCTGTTGGCATAGGTTAGGTTAGGTTAGGTTGTAAGTGGCTGCTGACGTTTTACGTCAACACACGTAGACTCTGAGGTCCATTGTGATACCACGGGACCGTAATAGGTTTCCCTACTAGTCCCTGTCGTTAAACCAGTTTGAGCTTCTTATGAAACTCCTTAGATGTTGAATTTTGACATCCGACAAATCAGAAAGATCGTACAGCTCCCTAGATCCCAGTGAAGCATGTCTCTGACCAGAAAGTGCCGGGCAATGGCAAATAAAGTGTTCGATAGTTTCCAACTCCTCTTCATCCATGCAACTTCGGCAAAAGTCATTCGACGGCACATTTAACCGCTCTGCGTGCTTCCCTATAAGACAGTGTCCGGTAATTATAGAAACCACCGTCGAAATCTCTCCTCTTGGAAGCGATATCAGCTCACTTGTGCGCCCCTGATTAAGAGAAGGCCAAATCAGTCGAGTTGTCTCACACGTCCATCCATTTGCCCATCTTTGATTAGTCTCCGTCACAGAACAAAGCCGTAGGCTTTGCTTGCAAGTTTCTAGAGGCATACCAAATCATTCCAATTCTGTTGGAACCTGTAAGGTAGTTCCTAGTCTTGCAAGCTCATCGGCTTTGCAATTCCCTGGAATGTCTCTGTGCCCTGGGACCCATATGAGTCGTATGTTAAACTGCTTGGCCATCTCATTTAAAGACGTGCGGCAGTTAAGGGCAGATCTTGTTTTCAGAAACATTGAATCCAGGGACTTGACTCTTGACATGATCCATCAAAGATAAACTATGTATGTTTAAATCTCCATATACCGTAATCAAAAAAGCTAACAAATTTATACATTATTAAGGTGGGACCTTGTTTTTTTTTTGGGATTAATTTATTTGTCAAAGGGAAGTACAACATGTAAAAGGGTATGAACAGCTCTTTTTCCCTATTATTTTTGGTGATTTTTTGATATTTTTATGTAAATTTTGAAAAATTGTTCCATTTGAAATAGTTTTTCCAAAATGTTCCGCGACATAATCCAAAAGTTAGGATGCCAAAATGTTCGTTGGTTTACTAGCTTTCCGACTGACCTGTCCGCTTTTGCCCGTTTGAACAAATCTAAAGTTTGCCCGATGAACAAATCTAAAGTTGATAAAATGAGCCTTTTTTAATTGAATTAAATTAATTTTATGAATTAACAATTTTTAAGTTTTTCCTAAAGTACATACATAGTGTTGTTCTATATTAATACGGGATAAAATGAAACCCGGTTACCCAAAAACCCGAATACACAAAAAACCGGTTACGAGAAAAACCCGGTTACCAGAAAAAAAATTTTTTTTTTATCGTATTAAAATTTGTTTTCAATACATTGAAAAAAAAAAATAAGTACCCTGTTAGGCTGTCCAGATAGTTTTTTGAAAGAGTGTAGAACTTTTAAGAACGATGAGTTAAAAAAAGGGTTTTCACAAAATTTTTTTTATTATTTTTTTCAATTTTTGGTATTTTATTTTCATTTGTGTAAACGGGCAAGTTTTTTTTGAAAGTAGGGATAAAAAGCATAATTCTGGCCCTGACAGTTTTTTGAAAGGGCTTGAAACTTTCTATAACGATGAGTTTTTAAAAGAGAGTTTTCAAGAAAAAATTATTTTTTCTAATTTTTTTTATAAATTTTATTTCAATTCCATTTTTTAAATCGGGCACAAGCGGGCAACTGTTATGGAAAGTGTGGACAGGAAGGATAATTCTGGCGCAGACAGTTTTTTGAAAGGGTGTGGAACTTTTGATAACGATGAGTTTAAAAAGGGGGTTTTCATAAAAAAATATAGTAGTATTTTTTTTTTTCAAATTTTTAATATTTTAATTCCATTTGAGTAAACGGGCACAAGCGGGCAACTTTTTTGGAAAGTAGAATAAAAAGGATAATTTTGGCCCAGACAGTTTTTTGATAGGGTGTGGAACTTTTGATAATGATGGGTTTAAAAACGGGGTTTACAGAAAAAAAAAAAAAATACATTTTTATAAACTCTTATTTCAATTAAATTTTTTTTAAAACGTGCACAAGTGGGCAAATATTTTGGAAAGTGCGAATAAAAAGGATAATTCTGGACAAAGACAGTTTTTTGAAAGGGCGTGGAACTTTTGATCACAATGAGTTTGAAAAAAGGGTTTTCACAAACTTTTTTTTATTTTTTTTTTAATTTTTGGTATTTTAATTCCATTTGTGTAAACACGCACAAGCGGGTAAGTTTTTTGTAAAGTGGGGTTAAAAAGGCTAATTCTGGCCCAGACAGTTTTTTGAAAGGGCGTGGAACTTTTGATGACGATAAGTTTAAAAAGGGGGTTTTCAAAAAAAGACAAATTTTTTCCAATTTTTTTATAAACTCTTATTTCAATTCAATTTCTGAAAATGGGCACAAGCGGGAAAGTTTTTTGAAAAGTGGGGATAAAAAGGATAATTTTGGCCCAGATAGTTTTTTGAAAGAGCGTGGAACTTTTGATGAGTTTAAAAAGGGAGTTTAAAAAAAAAAAAATTAAAATTTTTTATAAGTTCTTATTAAAGTTAAATTTTTGAAAACGGGCACAGGCGGGCAACTTTTTTGGAAAGTGCTGAAAAGGGTAATCCTGGCCCAGACAGTTTTTTGAAAGGGCGTGGACTTTTTATGATAATGAGTTTAAAAAGGCGGTTTTCAAATAAAAAATTTGTTTTTACAATTTTTTATAAGATATTATTTCAATTCAATTTTTGAAAACGGGCACAAGCGGGTAACTTTTTTGGAAAGTGCTGATTCAAAGGATAATTCTGGCCCAGACAGTTTTTTGAAAGGCCGTGGAACTTTCTATAACGATGAGTTTTTTAAAGGGGGTTTTCAAAAAGAAATAGTTTTTTCCATTTTTTTATAATTTTTATTTAAATTACATTTTTGAAAACGGGCACAAGCGGGAACCTTTTTTGGAAAGTGTGGATAGAAAGGATAATTCTGGCCCTGACAGTTTTTAAAGGGCGTGGAACTTTTGATAACGATGAATATTAAAAGGGGATTTTCAAAACCAAAACTTAATTTTTTCCAATTTTTTATAAACTTTTTTTTTCAATTCAATTTTGGAAATCGGTATATTCACGGGATTTAAATGAAAATCACTCAAGTTCACGCGTGAATCACGTTACTTTTAAACTCTTTTTTCAATTAAATTTTTGAAAACTTTTAAATCACGTGATTTAAATGGAAATCACTCACGCTCACGCGTGAATCACGTTGTTTTTTTGAGTCACGCAAATCACGGGACCAGAGACCATCTCCAATTCAAATACATAAACAAAAGACAAGTCTCTCTTCAATTGTTGCATCTATAACATCTGTAAATTTTATTAAAAATGAAGTGTCCACCCTGAAACAGTTTCCTTGTAGGTCCGATTCCAAAAAGTTTAAAGTCACTTATTTATTACCCTAATATAGGCTTACATTCTGAATTTCAAAAAAATCGATTAGCATTTACGACCTGTAGAGACTTTTGGCCAAAAAACCTACCATCCCGGCCCAGTGTGCGGTGGTTCAAAAGTTATTAGCAAAACCATGAATTTCAGCTTAGTTTCACCTTAAATTCACGTGCTAAAAACCCGTTAAACATGTTTTAAAAACATTGGTAAGCTACAAAAATATTTTGCAGCGTTTTTTTGTCACTTAAAAATATTTTTAAACTAAAAAAAAAAAAATACACTCGAAAGAAATTTTAAACTCAAAAAAAATTTGCACTCAAAAAAAAATTTTGTTAATTATTTTTTTTTTTAAATTACTTAAAAAAAAGTTTTTTACACAAAATAAAATATTTCTAATCAAAAATGTTATTTTTTCCACGTTAGAAAATTTATTATCATTAAAAAAGGACATTATAGATTCGGCCAAGTCGAATTTAACTTTTCTATTTGATTTTTCTCATTTCTTCTTTTGCTGTTTCATTCTATCAATTAACAAAAAATAATATACAAAGAAAAGCTAGTTTCATAGTGATTTTTCTGGTGTTTTGTTAAGCGACTTATTTAATGTCGTAAAAATGCTGTTAAAAGTTTTGTATGTTATTTTTGTGTTATAAGGGAAGTGGCACACCATGTGCTCCAATATTGGCAATTAATATCTATCGCAGATCTTAACATTTTCTCTTAAATATTTTCATAACAATTTAAAAAAAAAAAGTAATTATGAAAAAAATTTTTTTGATGAAATTTAATAAACTTTTCAATCGTTCCTCTCATTACCATTTTGTTTTTTTGAATACCCTTTAAGTAAAGTGAGTCTTAAATCAAACACTTTTTTTAATTTTTGTTTTGTATAAGAATTCAAATAGAATATATTGCCGACTTTTTTTCTATTTAAACTATCTACAAAAACACAATTTTTAAGAAAAGCGAAATGTCAGATCATGTTAGTAAACTGTGAAAAACACTTAAACGAACAGAAGGTTGAAATATATTATGAACTAGAGATAAAACTACTATAAATACAAATTTTTATTTTTGGAAATTTCTAAAAATTCGTTCTGTAGAAACTATTGGCACCCTGAAAAATGGCCCCAATGCAAAATGGCCCCAAAGCCAAAAATGAAAAAAGGCCCCAAGTTTGGGGTCTTTTTAAAAATGAAATATCACCCCACTATGAATTATGAAAAATGACCCCAATTCCTAGTGAAAAATTGCCCCAAAAAATTGAAACCATTTTAATAAAAATTAAAAAAAGGCCCCAAATTGCATTAATTCTACAATATGAAAAATGGTCCCACTAAAAAAATAATTTTCAAACCAATATGAAAAGAGGCTTTAAATTTAATAAATCATGCAATCGCGTGAAATAAATAAAGAACACTTTAATATTATGCCCAAAAATGCTTTATCTTGCGGGGAGGATGGGTTAAATGCATGGAGTTTAAAACCCATAAGCCCGGCCGAAGGCCGGCAACGCAGAAAATTAGGATTAGGGATTTCTAACTCCATGCATTCAACCCACTATCTTCGCAAAATAAAGGTATTATGACCGAAGTTGTTCTGGACTTAGTTCTCATGAATGGAGGTTATGAAATTTAAAAAAATTGCATGAAATTTCAAAAAATCAAATTTAGGATAATTTTTCATTATACAAAATGGCCCCAAATGACAAAATCGGCCAACATTTTTGGGGTGATTTTTAATGAAAAATGTCCCTAATTCAAATAGGAAAAATTACCCCAAAAAATCTGGAAAAATTACCCCAAATTTTCGTGTTGTTGTACTCAATATAAAAATTTGGGGCTATTTTTCATTTTTGTTATGGGGCTATTTTGCATTGGGGTCATTTTTCATGGTGGCGAAACTATTAATATACAGTGCCGGTCAAAAGTATTCACACAGAGCTATAGGAGATACAATTTGTTATTGACAAAATAAAAAATGCCACCCCTTTCTTTTGTCAAACGAGTATTTTTGAACAACTGTTTTGTAGGTAATTTAATAAGCTTTAATTTCAGTTTTATAGCGTTCAGATTGAGTTAATAATAAAGAAGCTACAAGGGTCGAACTTAGGGTTGCCACACGGCCTGGAATGGCCTGGATTTTCCAGTTATTTTGGGTCTGGTCCAGTTTCCAGTTAGTGTATAATTTTTCCAGTTATAAAATAATTTCTTAAATTTAAAAAATATTTTTTTTATTAAATAAATTTTAAAATTTTTTTTTAATAAAACATAAATCAAAAAGCTGCCTCTTTTGACTTTTTGTTGCGTTTTCACTACACTCAAAAAAAAAAAAAAAACCTTGTCAAATTACTAGAAAAAGTCTCGTAGTCCCATTTTATTAATACTTGACACTTATCCTTGTTTTTTAACAAACAATTTTCAATCGAAATTTAAATTTTATTTTGTAATTTTGTAAATTTCTATGGATATTTTACAAAAAAATCCAGTAAATTCAGGAGAATTCTAGGAATTCTCATAAAACAGAAGGTAGCAAAAAAAATTTAGTAAATTCACGAGAATTCCATGTAAGTTTTGTCGCGTCAAAAAATTTGTAAATTTACAAATTGATTAGTAAAAAGGTTGTTAAATTACAAAATTATTGGTGAAAATCTTGAAAAATTACTAGAAATTCTCGTTTAATAGGAGGTAGTAGCAAAAAATAAGCTTTTTTTGAGTGTACTTTTGTTCATTACACATCGGCGGTCTAGTTCGTGTCGAATGTTTTCCTTCACCTCGTAGATGTTCTGAGAATTGTTGGCGTACATTTTGCTTTTCAAATAACCCAACAAAAATAAGTCCGGAGGGGTCAAATCTTTTTTGACATCTCACGTCCAGGGAACTATAACTTGCCACATAGATTTCCAGATCCGATTCCCACTCCGGACTTATTTTTGTGGGGGTATTTGAATAGAAAAATATTCGCCAATATTCCTCAAACTATTGACGAGGTCAACATCAACATTCTGACATGCTCAAAAGTAATAAAAATGCTTACAAAAGTACACCTTTTGCCATGACCAATAGAGGCGACCATTTGATTGATGTTATATTTGAAAAGTAGTCCAAAATAAAGATATGTATCTCACATATGAAAATCGGTTGATTTTTTAAGTTATAAAACAAAATATGTATGTGTCCAGTTATTTTCTGAAAATCCAGCTGAATTTTTTCCATATTCCAGTTATTGGACTTCTAGTATCTGGCAACCCTAGTCGAACTGGAAAATGATAATTTTTTAAATTATTTTTTTCCAACTTTACAGGTTTTTTTTTTAGTGTAGCAAGAGTAGAATTTCTAGCCTCTTGGAATTGGAACTTAAAAAAAATATTTTTTTCAGAATTTTATTACCCACTGGAAAATTCTACATTTCAAATATTGATTTTTTATGAAGATAAATTTTTCAGGAGCCAGCATGATCCAATTCCGGCCAAAAGTCTTTATCGTTGTTGAATCCGTCTAAAAATGTGCTTCTGAGGAAGTCGAGGTCGCTGATTTCAAAATTTAGCTAAAAACGAAAGAAAAATCAAAATGGCGGATCCAATATGGCGGACATTTTTTGTTTTTAAAATTGTCCGATTGAACTCAAATTTTGTTTTATGCGGGTCTTGGATTTACTGAATAAGAATTGTTACTCCGTATTTTTAAAAACAAAATGGCGGACTAAATATGCTTCTTAAAGTTTAAAGAATGATCCAACTCCGGCCAAAAGTCTTTATCGTTGTTGGATCCGGCTAAAAATATGCTTCTAGAGTATTTCGGGGTCGCTGATTTCAAAATTTAACTAAAAACGAAAAAAATCAAAATGGCGCATCCAATATGGCGGACAATTTTTTTTTAATAATTGTCCGATTTAACTAAAATTTTGTTTTAAGGGGGTCTTGGAGTTACTGAATTTGAAATACTGGCGTGACTTTTGAAAAACAAAATGGCGGACTAAATATGCTTATTAAAGTTTGTTACAAGAAATTAGAAAGCAGTTATATTCCTTTTCTTTGTTGAAGCTAGCTGAAAGTGTTGCCTAGTAAATTTCCGGGTCTGTTATCTTAAAATCAAACTGATAAAATTCAATATGGCGGAAATAATATGGCGGCTAGATTTTTTAACTTTGTCTGATCTAACTAAAAATTAGTTTTAAAAGTATTAAGAGTGTCTGAAGATAAATCAACGCACATAATTTTTATATATACTTTTTTTTTATTTTTGATATAAATATGGAAATTGTGTGTTTCAGAAAAGCTTTTGGAAATGGTGAACACGTATTGTTCACTTTTTTTTCTTTATTTTGGAAATTCAATAAAAAATCTTTGAATTTAATTGGAAATGGTGTAACTGATATTTTCCATAATTCTACAAAAAACTAGAAATGTAGATAATTTTTTTTTCCTACACTTAAGACACTCCCTGATAATAAAAAAACTATTCAAACCGTAAAACATTATTTTGTTTTAAATTATTTTTTTTTTAAACAAATCTGGGACCACCGCATATATAGCTGTAATTTCGTCATTTATCATTTCGAGCAAGTTTGGGCAACTTTTTTCGAAAGACATGGATCCATTCGGTATCAAAAAAAAAATATAGACCGATTGTATCGAACTGAGGATCGCTGAGGATTTTTTCGGCGCGAGGTAAATAGCTAAAAAATTATAACTTTTTTCAAAAAAAAAACGTGAATTGCTGCCAGGCAAATGAGTTATATTTGTCCAAGTTATTTTCGGTACAAAGGCTTATATATAAGGTTGAACCACCCAAACAAAAAGTTAAACATTAGCAATAGAAGTTTAGAAAAAAAATTAAAAAATATCTCAACTTTTAAAATTTTTTTACCAACTTTTTTAACTTTGAAGACCTGTCAAACGAAAGTGTGTAATTGGATCATAAAGATAAGTTCAAACAAGTAGAAAAGTTAAATTCGACTTTGCCGAATCTATGAATACCCTCCACAATGCCTTTTTGTTAACGTGAAAAAAATTAACAATTTTGATTAGAAATATTTTATTTAAGTAAATACTTCTTTTTTGTTATTTTAAAAAAAAAAAAGAAAAATTACTAATTTTTTTTTTTAGTGTAAAACTTTTTTACGAGTGTAAAGTTTTTTTTACTGTGAAAATATTTCTGAGTCAATGCACGTACGTATGTACACAAAATATTGACGTTTTTGTAAAAAAAAAATTTTTTTTTGAGTGTAAAATTTTTTCGAGTGTAAAATTTTTTTCGAGTGTAATTTTTAAGTTACTAATGCTTTGAAAACTAAACTAGTTTAAAAAGCATTGCTTTAAAACTAAAAAAGTTTGAAAAGCATTGCTTACCACTAATGCTTTTAAAACTTGTTAACCACGTGGCATTTAAGATCAACAAAATCTGAAATTCGGGGTTTTGCGTATAACTTTTGAACCACTTGACCGATTGAGCTGAAATTCAATACCAAACAGACCTGAGGAACGGCAAAGACACATGCCACGTTTCAGCAGTCTCATTATTGTTTTTCGAAAGTAATCGTGTTTTATATCTCGTAAAATTGCGAAAACTCCTTGCCGAAATTTACTCTTTTGCTCATAACTTTTGAACCACTCGACCGATTTGGCTGGATTGCAATACCAACCTGACCAGGTAAATGACCAACATATATGCCAAACTTCAGTAGCCTCTGTGAAGTCTTTCAAAAGTTAGCGTGTTTTCTACGGACAGACAGACAGACGGACGGACGGACGGACGGACATCGCTAGATCGACTTAAAATCGATCGAGGATCATGAATATATATACTTTATGGGGTCCTAGACCAATATTTCGATGTGTTACAAACGGAATGACAAACTTATATATACCCTCTGTCACTAGAGTGGAGGGTATAAAAACCTGCTTCTATATATGCCCAACAAACTGGTAAACATTTTTTTGAGAATTTACAAATAAGGACTTTTGGCCGGAAATCTATCTGTCTGGCCCTCTGTCCATCTGCATGATTATAAATTTTAAGCTTCAAGGACCATTCGAGTACCAAAGTACACCTTTTTTTTGCGTTTTTTACCATTTTGCTCCCTAATAAGATAGATGACAACTATGCCGGTGAATAAATATTTTTTTCATTAAAAAAAAAATTTTTGTAAAATTTTCAGATAGCTCAAATTAAATATAATACGTTGATAGGTATACTCCCTCACATGTAAATTTTTTGCTTACAAGTCGTTTATTTTTTCTTTTGTTTAAAATAGTTTTTCGTTTAGAGACACCGAATGATAGGGAGTCACATTGTCTTTTTTTCTTAACATATGCAAATTGTCATATCAAGATTTTCTTTTACATTTTTAGGGGGTTTATTATGAAATTTGCATCAGACATTTTGACATTTTATGTTTGTGCATAAATATGGTAAAGAAATTAGAAAAAACACAAAATGGTTATCTCTGATGATATTTAAAAAATGCATGTATTCTAAAAAAGGGTTATTATCGTTTACAACAAGAAATTGGCTACATGTATTTTGGGGGCACAAAACAAAAGCGGACAGGGTAATGCATTGATAAAAAAGGGAGAATTAGCATAAATTAAAAAAATTATAGTAAGAGCTCTAAAAATAACAAAAGAACAAAATTCGTAAAATTTTACAAGACATAAAAAGAACAACGTATTTTTTTCTTTTCAGGCGAGAGTTTTTATTAGATTGTCCCTTATTTTGGAAATGTTGGAAATGTTGAGACGGTACCCCCTCATTTTTTTCCTTTTGACTAAAAAATAACTCAGGAAAAATTTTACGCCCCTACGACCACGCCTTCCCTACGCGACGGGGCCTTAAAGAACGGGGCCTTAAAAATCATTTTTCCATACAAACCAAAAAATTTTTTTTTGATTTTTAATTTTTTTTGTTATTAATTATAATATTACTTGGTTAGCTTATTCACGACAAAAAATTTGATTTTGGTGGGATGAGGCTTTCAGTTCTAAAAAATTTTTCGAAAAAAAAAATTTGGAGCTTTTGGGGTCCTACAGTAAATATTTTTTAAAAATTTTTTTTTTTTAGTTTTGACAAGCAACGGTTTTAGTTGTAATGTTGCTTTTAATGACATATATTCATAAAAAATATTATTCATATCTGTGACATCTTGATCGTGTATCGAAAAACATCAAAAATGCATTTTTTACCCTTTTTTAGATCACGATAAAGATGTCACAGATAGGAATAATATTTTTTTATGAAAATATATCGTTAAAAGCAACAATTCAACTAAAACGGTTGCTTGTCAAAACTAAAAAAAAATATTTTTTAAAAAATTTTTACTGTAGGACCCCAAAAGCTCTAAATTCGAAAAATTTTTTAGAACTGAAAGACTCATCCCACCAAAATCAAATTTTTTGTCGTGAATAAGCTAACCAAGTTATATTATAATTAATAACAAAAAAATTAAAAATCAAAAAAAAATTTTTTGGTTTGTGTGGAAAAATGATTTTTAAGGCCCCGTTCTTTAAGGCCCCGTCGCGTGGGGAAGGCGTGGTCGTAGGGGCGTAAAATTTTTCCTGAGTTATTTTTTAGTCAAAAGGAAAAAAATGAGGGGGTACCGTCTCAACATTTCCAACATTTCCAAAATAAGGGACACTCTAGTGTTTATATATTAAAAATATATTAAAAAAAATTAGGTAAAAAATTGCATATAAGCCTGTTACATTCCATTACTTTGCCAGTTTCATTCCATTTTGTTTCAAGTAACCTTCACTTTCTCTGAATAAAAAAGTTTTTACCCCTTAATACCCACAAACATTGGGGTTTCCAAAAATGTTCTTTTCTTGAACGTTAAATATGCTGGATGATCCTTTTTTATCAAACTTAGATTTTCTGGGGCCATAGTTTAATAAATTTTAAAAGGTACCTTCAAATTGGAATTTGGAAAAAAACACCATAGGTTTACGCTGGAAGATCCTTAACTCAAAATTTCAAGTTTCGAGGGCCATTCATTTATTCTTTTTAAATCGACAAAGTACTAAATACAACTGTTTATCATTTTTATCCCTTTTGTATCGAAATTTCCAAAAAAATTATTTTTAAGAATGTTTTTTTTTTTACGCTGGAAGATCATGTATTCCAAATAAATTGTTTTTATGATCAATATTTCAAAAGATTGAAAAAGTATCAAGGTATACTTTTTACCCTCCTAGAATTAGAACTTTCTAAAAAGTATTTTGGTCAGAATGGTTTTTTAATAAAATTGTTCTAAATTCCAAATTTCAAGTTTCTAAAACTATTTTTGCAGAAAATAGAAAAAGTACCACAGCACAATTGTTTACCCTTTAAACCAGAATTTCCAAAAAGTTTTTTTTTCAGAATGAGTTATAAATAGTACCAAAACATTGCCTTTTATCCTTTTAACCACATTTATGTCAGAATTTCCAAAAAGTTATTTTTCAGAATGTTTTTGCTGGAATGCTGGAAAACTATTCATTTCAAGTTTCAAAGGCCATTATTTCAGAAAATAGAAAAAGTACCAAAACACACTTTTCCCCCGGAATTTATAGGGGACTTTTATCGTAATGTTTTTCTGCTAGTTCTGCTACAATTTTCAATGACTGCTATTTCAGAAGATAGAAAACAGTTCCAAATAAGTTTTTTGCCCTTTTTGTCCCTTAGAATCGGAATTTCAAAAAGTACTTTACTGGTATTTTTTTCGCTAGATCTATTTCTTCAAGTTTTACTATTTACTATTAATTCCGGAAAATTAAAAACTGTCCCTTTTCCCCTTATAATTGCAGTTTCCAAAACCCCTGCCTAAGTGGGTTTTTATTCCCGGAGGTGAACCAACATTTAAATTTCCAGTCTCCACATGAGTTGGTTTGGTCTTTTATGAGGATTATTCAAGTCACTCCTATATTTGAGCAGAATTTTCAGATATAGCAAAAAAAAATTTTCTCAGATTTTCAAAGTCCGGACAAATTTTTATTCTACTAGACTTAAAAATTATGGGTACAAATTTAAGGCTAATCGGATTTTTGATTTTTAAAATTTAAAAAAAAAAAAAATTTTAACGTAGAAAAATGACCCCTATTTTTGGAAAATTTTTTTGTCAAATTTCAAATGGAGTTGTCTCGAAATAAACCGATTTCAGAAATTTATTGATATTTTTATTCAACATGCCAAATTTAATATAAAATTGTATATTGCAAGATATTTTTGTAATTGTTAAAAATAACAAACTTTTTATTACTCAAAAATGAAAATTTTCCAAAAATCACAAATTTTGATACAAGGGTGCCACGGGTTAAAGTAATCGTATATGATTCAAATTAAGTTTAAATGAAAATTTTGTCAAGCTCTATGAAAGTGGCAAGTGAAAGAAATTTTGAGACTTTTTTTCGTGACTCACATTTTGCAAACGTTACACCTTTTGCTTCCAAAAAAAATGGTACCAGACATAAAAAAGAAATTTTTTGTCCGATTTTTACGTTAATTCATAGTAGTATTTTGTACAAATTATAGAATAATCCAGTGATTAAAAATCAGCAATTTCGAGATTCAGAATTCGTCTAGTCCCGAAATTTTCGAGATAGGCGGGATCGGGATTGGAAGTCTAGTAAAAAGTAAGTGATTTGATTTGATTTTTCATTAACTGATTGTGAGTGTGATTAGAAATTCACTCACGCTTTCATCTCTTTAGAGACAATTACACTATGCAACAAATTTTTTATCAGCGAGTGTATCTTGATTGGGACCATAAAAAATGGGGTTTTAAAAACTGGCCCACTGAAGCTTTTAATTTCTTTTTTTTTCAAATGCGTTTAGAAAAAGTAAAGAAAAGTATTAAATCTTATTCTGAGGTAAATAATGTTAAGGGATGTTTTCACTGTAATTTTTTAAAAATCTTCATGGAAAACCACTAAAACGTGCGTTTAAAGGGTTCAAATGTTTATCAAAAATTTTCTGCATCAAATTTCACTAGGGGTTGTCAAAATACAAAAGTTCGAGCAAAAATTGCAAAATGCTTAAAAAAGTAAAATTTTAAATTATCACATACCTACTGTTAAATTTTTTTTAACCAAATTCGTGTGAAATAAGCCTAACAAATTTCAAAAATCTGCTTCTGAGCTAAATAATGTTAAATAATGTCTTCATTGAAATTTGATGGCGGTTCTTTTTCAAGAATATATTAACCCTCTATCTTCCACTTTTAGGTGTCATTTTGTTTTTTTTTTCAAACACACATATGAGGCATTCCACACCAAATGTTCAGCAAAAAAAAAGTGATGTCGTGTCAATATGAATTCAATTGCAGAGTATTCGCCCTTAGTTCACTATTAAATAACACAAATAAAATTTAAAATTTTTCACAAAGTGGGCCTTGGAGTCATGGTCAAAAATTGAAAATTTCAGCATTTTTTGCCTAAGTATCTTTATTTGAATATTTATGCCAATAAAATGAAACACAGTGATGTCTTTAAAATAAAAGTTTTTTATAGATTTTTGTATGGGCTATCGATTAAAAAAAATAAAAATTGGAAAATTTTCAGAAGAAGTTCTGAATTTTTTAAAACATAAACTTAAACTTTATTTATCAAAAAACATGCCACAATTTTATTTCTTTTTTAAATGTTTAAAAATTAGTTAAGGTGTATATCTATCTGTTCTGAAATTTTCAGAGATGCATTTTTCCTTGTTTTCGAGAAAAAAAATGTTGAACATTGCATTATGCTTATAATTTGTAATAATGGGGTATATTACCTATGCGAATGAGTAATATTAACTCTTAAAAAACATTTAAAATAGAGATGTTTTCGTGGGTGAGTTTTTTTTGACGATCACGCACGCTCACGAAGGATAAGTTTTAATCACGCACGATTTTTAATTTTCCTCACGTTCACGTACGCTCGCGTGAGTAGAAAAATTTTGTCACGGGCACGATACTCACGTGAGCGTGACTAAGCGTGAGCAAAATAAATGATCATGCGTGATTAAAATAATTTCCTTGGTGAGAGTGCGTGATGGTAAAAAAAAAAACTTACCCATGATCACATCTCTATTTAAATGTTTTTTAAGAGTTAATATTACTCATTCGCATACGTAATATACCCCATTATTGTAAATTATTAGCATAGTGCAATGTTCAACATTTTTTTTCTCAAAAACAAGGAAAAATGCATCTCTGAAAATTTCAGAACAGATAGATATACACCTTAACTAATTTTTAAACATTTAAAAAAGAAATAAAATTGTGGCATGTTTTTTGATAAATAATGTTTAAATTTAAATTAAAAAAAATCAGAACTTCTTCTGAAAATTTTCCAATTTTTATTTTTTTAATCGATAGCCCATACAAAAATCTATAAAAAACTTTTATTTTAAAGACATCACTGTGTTTCATTTTATTGGCATAAATATTCAAATAAAGATACTTAGGCAAAAAATTATGAAATTTTCAATTTTTGACGATGCCTCCAAGGCCCACTTTTTGAAAAATCTTAAATTTTATTTTTGTTATTTAATAGTGTCCTAAGGGCGAATACTTTGCAAATGATATCCTATTGAAACCACCATGGTTTTTCTGTAGTGGAACAGTTGGTGTGGAATGACTCATATAGAACAGTGCTAAAACGTGCGTTTAAAGGGTTAACATATTCCACAAACATTTTCTACATCACATTTCACAAGGGAATGTCACCGGACAAAAGTTCGTGCGGAAAATCCAGAATGCTCAAAAAATTAAATTTGTAAAGTAGTATCTTGGTGAAACACAATTTAAGAATTTATGTTAATTTAAAATGTTCATTTTTTACCCATTTTGCTTATATTGCTCGAACTTTTGGCCTTTGACAACCCCTAGCAGAATTTGATGCAGAAAATATTTGTAGAGCATTTTAAACCTTTAAAAAAGGACAAAAATTACACCTAAAAATGGGAGATAGACGGTTAAGATATTCCAAGAAAAGAACCGTTAAATTGTATAACTGAAGACATCCTTTAATATTATTTAGCTCTAAAGCAGATTTATTCAATTTTTCCGACTTATTTCACACGACTTTGATTAAAAACAATTTAACAAAATGTGATAGGTTACAATTCTTTTTAAGCATTTTGGATTTTTCACACGAATTTTTAGCGTTTGACAAGTGAAATTTAATGCAGAAAATTTGTATGGAACATTTGAAAAAAAAGACCAAGTTGACCCCAAAAAATGCGAGATAGAGAATTAATATATTCTAAAAAAATAACTGTCAATAAATTTCGCTGAAGACATCTTTTAACATTATTTACCTCAGAATAAGATTTAAAACATTTTTTTACTTATGCAAAGCGCCTTTAATATAAATGTGAAATCTAGTGGGCCATAAAAGAGAAGACGAGATAAATTTTCACAACCCTTCGAGAGTTTTCGTCAACTGTTGGTATACTCTAATTTTTATACCCTCCAACTACAGTATGGAGGTATACTCACTTTGTCATTCCGTGTGTATGGCATCAAAATTTCGATCTAGGACCCCATAAAGTATATATATTTATGATCAGTGATCGATTCTAAGACATTCTAGCGATGTCCGTCCGTCCGTCCGTCTGCCTGTATGTTTGTCCGATTGTAGTTAACACGATACAGTCCAAAATGAAAGAGTTAGAGTTAGAGTTAGTTAGAAATTTGGCACGAATATGTCTTATGTTCCTAGGCAGGTTAAGTTCGTAAATGAGCAAAATCGGGCCAGGTGGAAAAAAGTTCCCATTTGAAGAACTAATTCAACCTCTGAAAATTATTATTTTTTTACATGATTTTTAGTGTCCGACCGAACAGTTCGGCCAAAAAACGTAATTTAATCAAAAATTTGGTATTTGGAAGTACTTTTAACAACTTTTTTTATATGGGGTAGAATTGTTGAGGCGATGGAAGACGATTCTGAGTTTAAAATTTAAGAACGAGTACGAAGTTAAGCCACAATTTCGAAGTTCGGTAACCGAACTTTTTTCAATTTGGCCGAACGTTCGGTTACCGAACATCTAAGTTGGTGCCTAACTTCGTCCTCGCCATTAAATTTGAAAGTCAGAATAGTCTTCTATCGCCTAAAAAAACAAAAGGCCACCAAAATAAGCTGTTAAAAATGCTTGCAAATATTAAATTTTGGCCAATACCGTTTTTTGGTCGAACTGTTTGTTCGGACACTAATGATTTTTTTGTGTTTCATATTCGACAGGAAAATTTCCCCCCCCCCCCCCCCATTACCAATACCGACCCCCCCCCCCCCACCCCAAAAAAAAATAAAACGCCCCTGAGTTTTATTTTTTTGCATGTTGGAGGGTATAAAAGATTCGGCACAGCCGAATTTAACACACCTACACTGAAAAAAAAGCTTCGTGAAAATAATGAAAATTGACATAAGCTAAATGAAAAATGACTCACGTTTTCAACCGAAGACAGGTTTCATTTGATCAATGAAACAGGTGTCATTAAAGTTCCATTCAATGAAAACTTACATGGAAATAATGAAAATATTCATAGCACTTGTTTAAAAAGTTTAATGAAGTTTTTCATTAAATGTATGAAAGTATTCATTGATTAAATGTGGAATAGTAGTAGGTAATACCATATTCGCATTCATTTAAAATAGTTTAATTATTTGTTTTCCCCATACAATTTACCTGTCAAAATTAAACGCCGTTTAAATTTGACATTTAAATTGTATGGGGAAAGCGAAAAATTAAACTAGTTTAAATGAATGCGAATTTGGCATTAGTGAGAAAAATTACAAACCAAAATTGAAATTAATGAAAATCATTTATACCAATTTTTGATGAGTCACGTGTAACCGTCAATGAAACTATTTAATTTAGGTGATTACAAGGTAGAAAAAACACCTTCATATTTTATTTATAGTTTTCTTACACAAAATTATGCTCCAATTGTAATACATTAGCAAAACCACAAAGTACTATAAAACAGCGCGAATAAATAAAAATGTATAAAGGTATCTACAGACGACGCCATATTATGTACAATATTCAATTATATTGACGGTTTGTGGGAAAGATTGACCATTGTACAATCGTCAATATTACCCACACACCATCAATATAATCGAATATTGTGCATAATATTGCGTCGTCTGTAGGTACCTTAAGTCAAGTTTACGCCCACCCCTTCATTTGCAACTTTAAAGTCGCACCCCCTCCCTTGTGGTCCTCTGCCACCCACAAAAGTGGTACCACTGGACTCAGGATGAGGTCCTTAGTCGATGCACAAAGTTTCATCTGATTTAAAGGGGTGGAGATAAACTTGACTTAAACCAAAAAATAAACACCACACTTCCACAATTTTTTTTATATATACATTTCACTCAGCTTTCTCACACTATATTTTTAATTTAAACAAGTTAGTAAAATTACAAAATATCACACAATTTGAATTTTAGTTAAATAATTAATTACATTATACATATTTAAATTTTTGTAAAAAAATGGGAAAATCAAAAAAAGACTCGTTCCGTTCAGATCAGCTGTTTTTTATTTATCTCATTTTTCGCGCCAAAACAGACTTAGTGTCTCTTCACAATGCAGCAGCAAGCAGCAGACAGCAAAATTTCCCCATATATTTTGTTGTTAGCTGTATGAAAAATTTTGCTGTCTGCTGCTTTCTGCTGTATTGTAAAGAGACACTAAACAGACTCGACTCGACAGGCGTCAAAAAACAACAACAGACGAAAGACAAATCTTACAATTTGTCTTCACTTTTTTTCTGAAAATATTTGCAAACACACATCTGAACATATACTATTATTAAAGTAATTTGCATTCGGTCGTTAGACAAAATGTAAGATTTGTCTTATCTGATTGGCGCTTTATAAAAAAAATTTAATGACATTTTTTAATGAAATTATGAAATCTAATGAAACAAATTTCATGAAATTTGTTCCCAATATGTATGATATTTAATTAAGCTTATGAATTCCTTCATTTGTTAAATGAAAACAAAATAATGAATCCATTTCATTTATATCACGAAGGTTTTTTTTTTCAGTGTACTTGTTTTTTGTTGGTTCCATTTAAGGTACAAAATCGTGTTGCACAGTGTTATATTAAAAAAAAATTCAATAAAACTTTGCAAACTTCATTAAAATATTTATAAGAATTGTACTTTTAAAACAAATATTTAAAATTGCTTAGAAAACTATCCATAAACATATTTCTAATAAAAAAACTTAAATAGTTTTTGCAAAGTTATCAAAAAAAAAAAAATTCTTACGACAATAATGAATTTTTTATTGAAAATTTATAATTACTTAAATAATACGCAAATTGGCAAATTTACACATTTTTGTTTGGCTTCTTTTTATTTGTTTTACATGTTTATACCCTCCAATTCTAGGGGGTGTATATAAGTTTGTTACTGCGTTTGTAACAAATCGAAATATGGATCTAGAACCCAATAAAGAATATATTTATGATCATCTCGGTCGATTTTATGTCGGCCTACTGATGTTCGTCTGTCTATATGTCTGTCGAAAAACCGATAACTTTCCTCAGACAACAGTGATTGTGCGGTTTCTGAAGTTTAGCAGATTTGTTTGTAGTTTTTCTGAACAGGTTGTTATTGCGTTTCAGCGAAATTGGTCCACTGGCTTAAAAGTTATAGGCAAAACTATGCCTTAAGGAAAGAGTTTTTCGTAATTTCAAGTGTTAAAAAACGTGGTAACCCCTCTTTGAAATACATCGGTAAGCGACAAAAATATTTTACAAAGTGTTTTTATCTCTCAAAAAAAATTTTACAATTAAAAAAAAATTTACACTAAAAATTATTTACAAAAAAAATATTTAAAAACTGTTTTTTAGTCAAAATTAAATTGTTCTAGTCAAAATTTGTATAACCTTTTTTACCGTTAAAAAATCACAATACAAAAAAAAATATTTTAATTTTTTTTTTAAATATTTAAGACTTTGTGTAGGGTATTCATGTATTCCACCAAGTCCTATTTTAATTTAATTATTTTTTATGAAATCAATACATTCATTATAACTTTTAATGGCGGTCGAAGCAAATAATATTACTAAATAAAAAAAGTTTTTCTTTACTTAAACGATAATGATCATCTTAAAAGTGCAACCAATGAGCCAGGCAAATCCACTCTGCTACTTCATTTACTTTAGTTTTTATTGGCATAAACTGGAGAAAAAGGATAAAGTTTTGCATTTAAGTTTTTTTTTTTTATTATTTCCGTTAACCCTTTTATCAGCTAATGAACCTATCTTTGCAATTTTATGTAAATACATAATTGTGGAAGTTATGGTTAAAAAGTATGAGGATTTTTTGAGAAAAAAGGAGTATGTAAGCTTGTGAGATTATGTATAATTTAAGGGATCCAAAAGCTATATTTCGATGCATATAGAATTTTAGCGAATAATATTCGTATTTGTTATCTATGTCACAAATATGGGATTGTTTTGTGAAAATGGGAAATTACACTCCCTTTTCCCGTCCTTATATAACCCGAAAACACAAAAATTGCAGAGTTTTATAAGCTCTTTATTTAAAAGCATTTTTTATCAACAAAAAGCTCTATTTAAGAAAGTTTTCCAAAAACACAAAAAGCTTTAATTGCAGCTTTTTGTAAGTTTTTTATTTAAATGCATTTTTTATCAACAAAAAGCTCTATTTAAGAAAGTTTTCGAAAGCTGGTAAATTTTTTTTACGCCTCTGATAAAGTCATGGTTTTTAAAATTTTTCCATAGTCCTGTAAACGTGTTTTTTCAGTCCTTGTTTTAGAAAACTTAAGAATGTTCATAAAATGTTTTTTTTTTTATAGCTTTTAAGAAAGCACTTGTTAAATACTTTTTCATCAGATTGTTACTACAAACCATGATGATGGTGATAGTCCTTTTGGTAAATAAATTTTTCCATTGAAAAGGTTTATAAAGATTACAAGGATATTAAGTTTTTGCAAACAGGAATAAGGCAATAAAAGACGGAAAATTATTAAGTATTTCTTATAAAAATATTTTTAAATATTTTGTTCAAATAAATGAATTGTTGAAAACGGTTTAATTGACGAGGAATAATAAGTAAAAATATACAAATGAAAACGCTTTGTGAGTGATTTTATTTTTTTAACAAAAAAAAAAATATTTTTAGTAAAAACCTGTTTGTGGTAGTTTTTGTAAAAACAAATCGAGTGTAAATTTTATTTTGAGTGGAAAGGCATTTTTTTTCGTTTTAAAAATAGTTTTGAGTGACAAAACACTTTGAAAATTATTTTTGTGGCTTACCAGGATCTTTTAAAGAGTGTTTAGCCGGGGTTTTTAACACGTGAACTGGCAAAAAACTCCATCCAAAATTCACGAGGGTGCACATTACTTTTGAACCACAGGTCCGACTTCGCTGAAATTCAAGAGAAACATGCTGCGAAAAATTCAAAATAAGTATTCCAAGCTAAAATAGCTTCAGATTAATCGTTGACAAAGAAATAAAAATTTAAATTTTTTTTTTTTGTTTATCGCCAAAATATCGTTCGTATGAAAAAACGGCGATATAATAAGGAAATATAATGTTTTTTTATCAACAATTCTGTGACTTTTCAAATGAAACACCATCGTATATACAATGAAAGTGCATTTTGAGCTTAACAAATGGTACCAAAATTTTTACTCTATCACAAAATGTTTTAAAAATTCCCAAAAACACGTTTTTTGAGAACTTTGACATACATTTTCTCAAAAACCTGACATCCTTGAAAAATTTGGGAACCATATTCGGAATCAGCATCGAATGGTTAATCGAAAACAAGTGGTCAGATCTCCAAATATCGCAAAAAATGCTCTCTAAAATGCAAAAAAATACGTTTTTTGTGAACTTTGACCTCATATTTCTTAAAAAACCTGACGTTATGGAAAACTTTGGAAAATGCGGAACCAGCACTGAAAGGTTAATCTAAAACAAATGTCCAAATTTCTAAAATTTTGCGTACCCCCGCGGACAGTTTCGCGTACCCCCTAGTGGTACGCGTACCATAGGTTGGTAACCGCTGGTTTATATCAACAAAAAAATATTGTACTCTTTATTTAAGTTTTTCAATTTTTTTTTTTTGTATTCACTGGTCTGTGGTACAAGCATCCGTTTTTTGTATGCCATCATCTTTAAGTGCACAATTGTTATGAGTTGATAACACTATTCATGTGTTGTACACTAAAAAAAAACTAAAAGAAAAAGTCTTGTAATCCCATTTTACCAATATTTGACAGTTTTCCTTGTTTTTTAATAAATAATTTTCGATTGAAATTTATTTTTTTTTTAGTTTTATAGTTTTTCTTGTAATTTTACAAATTTCCAAGATTTTTTACAAAAAAAATCTAGTAAATTTAAGAGAATTTCTTGTAAGATTTATTTCACCAAAAAAGTTGTAAAATTAAAATGTTATTGGTAAAAATCTGAAAGATTACAAAAATTTTCGTAATTTTTACTTGGAATTCTCATAAAATAGGAGGTAGCAAAATATCTAGTAAAATCGCGAAACCTCCTTGTAAGTTTTATCGCGTCAAAAAAATTGTTAATTTACAACTTTATTGGTAAAAAGCTTGTAAAGTAACAAGAAATTCTTGTCAAATAGGAGATAGCAAATGAACAAAGTTACAAACTTTTCTTGTAATTTTACAAGGTTTTTTTTTAGTGTAATATACAATTATATTAAGAAATATGTAATTACATCAAAACCTTTTTACTCGGGTATTCAATAAACACTATTCCCGGTGAAAAATATCACGTTTTATTCATATGAGGTTTTTGTGTGTTTACAACAAAAATTAAAATCATAGCTTTTTTATACCCTCCATTCTAGTGATAGAGGGTATATATAAGTTTGTCATTCCGTTTGTAACACCTCGAAATATTGGTCTAGGACCCCATAAAGTATATATATTCATGATCCTCGATCGATTTTAATACGATCTAGCGATGTCCGTCCGTCTGTCTGTCTGTTGAAAACACGCTAACTTTTGAAAGACTTCACGGAGGCTCCTGAAGTTTGGCATATATGTTGGGCATTTACCTGGTCAGGTTGGTATTGCAAAGTTCAAAAGTTATAAGCAATTAGTGAATTTCGGCAAGGGTTTTTCTGGAATTTACGAGTTAAAACACACGGTAAGGGTGCTGTGGCTTAGTGGTTAGCGCGTTGGACTACTAGCCAGCAAGCCTGGGTTCGATTCCCGGCTCAGGCAGAACAACATTTTTTTCAGATATTTATTAGTTTCTATTTATAACTAATATCTATCGCAGCACCCTCCTTCGTTGATAAATAGCACTCAAAAAAAAACGTCAACGAAGTAAAATAATAAAATAATGGCTATTAAACACAGCTTCAAAAAATAATTCGCCAGATCAATAACCGATGGCGATGCAACAACTGTACTCAAAATTATCAACACGCGCAATTACAGTGTTGCCATACTGAAGCCCTTCTATCTTTCAAATCTTTCATCTCTCTTCTATCCCCTTTCCGAAAGAAACATCACGGTTACAGTAGTAATTGATAGGCAGCATTGCCTGAGTGTTGTTTCTTTTTAAAAAATAAAAAATAAAAAAAAAAAAAAAATTTACGAGTTAAAACACACGGTAACTTTCGAACGACAATTCTGAGGATGCTGAAGTGTGTCATATATATTTGTCGTTCCTCTGCTCCGATTTGTTTAAAATTTCAGCCAAATCGGTCAAGTCGTTCAAAAGTTATTAGCAAAGCCGTGAATTTCAGATTAGTTTCACCTTAAATTCACGTGTTGAAAACCCGTTGAATATGTTTAAAAACATTAGTAAGTCACAAAAATATTTTACAAGGTATTTTTGCCACTCAAAAATATTTTTACACTAAAACAAAAAAAAAATACACTCAAAAAAAATTATACACTCAAAAAGAAATTAGTAAATTATTTTATTTTTTTTTTTCAAAAAATTACTAAAAAAAAAGTTTTTTTTACACAAAATAAAATATTTCTAACCAAAAATGTTATTTTTTCACGTTAGAAAATTTGCTTTCACTTAAAAAGGGCATTGTGGAGGGTATTCATAGATTCGGCCAAGTCGAATTTAACTTTTCTACTTGTTTTGGATTAAAATAGATTTTTTTTTTTAAATCCATGACATAATTTATTAAAAATTTTGATTTAATAGTTTTGATCACATAATCAATTATTTTTATTTATTCTTTTCTATTTATTTACAACTCAACTGTTAACAATGACCGTCGTCTCGTTGTAGCGAAAAACACCAAGGGTTCTAGTGGGAATCGAACCCACGACCCCCACGTTCAAAGGCTAGCACGCTTTTTTTTCATCTAAATTTCCACAGTAAAAAATATTTCCTTTTTATAAACGGTAAATTAGGTATTTCATGCGAAACAATAAATTTACTCTTAATTCTTTGTATTTCAAAATGAACAAATAATATCGAAACACTTAAAATTTAACGATGTGTGTAAACTGGCATGTTTCTTTCTTTTTTTATGAAAAGATTCAATGGTGCATTTATACATTTTTAAACAGACAATGCAAAATATACATATGAAAACAATACACTGCAGTTTTTTATATATTTTTTTTTTCATCTTTTAAAGACGGTTTATTTAAAGATAATTGCCATTTTATTTTTCAGATGAAAACATATTGAACATTAAATTCTTGCTACCATTTTTTGTTCAATAACGAGAAACTTTTGAAATGTTTTTAATTGTGATAATTGGCTTGAGATTTAAAATGATTTTTTCTATCTTCCAACTACAGTATGGAGGTATATCCACTTTGTGATACCGTGTGTTACACATCGAAATATCGGTCGAAGTCCCCATAAAGTATATATCTTGTTGATTCGTGATCGATTTTAAAACGTTATTTGAATGAACTTCCATATATTTGTCTGTAGATATCAAAATGGAGTCCAAAATAAAAAAGCTTGACTTCTGGAAGTTTGGCTCGAATATTTCTTATGGTCATTGAAAAGTTAATTTCATAAATGAGCAAAATTGGACCAGGTAAAAATGTTCCCCTTAAAGAACTTAAACATGAAAAATGCTATTTTTTAGGTGTTTTTATACTCTCCAACTACAGTATGGGGGTATACTCTCTGTGTCATTCCGTATGTAACGCATCGAAATATCGGTCTAGGACCCAATAAAGTAAATATATTATTGATCAGTGATCGATTCTAAGACATACTAGGGATGTCCGTCTGTCCGTCCGTCCGTCCGTCCGTCTGTCCGTCTGTCCGTCTGTCCGTCCGTCCGTCTGTGGAAGACACGAAACAGTCCAAAATAAAAGTGCTAGACCAAAAATTCGGCACTTATATGTCTTATGTTCATAGGCTGGTTAAGTTCGAAGATGGGCAAAATCGGTCCAGGGGGGAAAAAGTTCCCCCTTGACTAAGTAAACCAACCCATGAAAAAAGGTAAATTTTTATAGATTTTTTTGTATTTTTGTTAAACAAATTAAATATTTTTATGCTTGAAAAAGTTTAAAGTCTAGGACTTGGACCCAGGGGATTTGAAAATAACTTATTTTTTTGGTCCGCCCCCCTTTGTGGGCGTGGATATTTATTAGCAAATAATCTATATAATGATGAAATTGTATATCTTTTGTACAAAAAGCATAGTATTTAAATTTGTAAACATTTTTGACCGGAGAGAAGGTGTCCCCAAGGACCCCCAACAAGCCCTCCCCCCCCAAAACCAAAAAACGCCCCTTCAATTTTTTTTTTACTATTTTTAACGTTGCACAGAGGGTTGAAATGTACCAAAAGTGAGGATTAATTCAAAAGCTGAACTTTATCCTACACATTCGTGTGTGGTACTGGGTGAAAGGTAATTAAATTCTACATCACTATTGTTTTAAGTAAATTGCTCTATCGTCTGTGAGCTGTCAAAATCAAATAATTTTTCAAAATTTTTTGTGCCGTGCCTACAACTGAAAATTGAGATATTTTGGGTGCTGATAATTCTTATTAAGCTTTCTAAAAGTAATTTTATTAAAATGGAACCATCAACTTAAGGTATTTGGCTACATAATTGCATTAATGTTTTTTAGATAAATGTTTTGCAAATATTTTTAATATTTTTTTAAAAAGTGCTCCATATTTGGGGTATTTTCGATATATACACAGAGTTTCAACAAATTTCTTGTTGCGATCCAGCAAATTTTATTAAGTGATATTTTAATATAGTATTTTAGCTTTTATATTTCACACCAAACTTTTGCAGAGGCACCGCGTTTTTTTGCTTATTAAAATTTTTGTGAAAGAATTCCAGTTGCCACCTTAAGGGTTAGGTATATTCTAAGAAAATATTTGGGTAAAACCATATTGGGGGTCGGTCACACATTCGACATCTCTAGGGGCACCCTTGGGGCAGTTAGAGCTGTATGAGCAGATTTTATTAAAATGATATTTTGTATGGGAGCCCCATTATTGAGTGGAGATACGGTATAAGTATGTTCCAAAAAAATGTTGGGGGTAAAAATTAATGGAGGTCGGCCTTAGTGGGAACCACTCCAAGATACACCATGGGAGCGGTAGGAGCTAATTTCATAAAACAAATTTATAAAAAATAAAAATAAATTGTATGGGGACCACCTTAAGGGTTAAAGATAGAGGGTAGGTATATTCTAAAAAAATGTTGGGGTTGAACAAATATTGGGGGTCGGTCACACATTTGCATTTCTAGGGGCACTCTTGGAGCAGTTAGAGCTGTAGGAGCAGACTTTTTAAAAATGGCATTTTGTGTTGGATCCCTATTATCGAGTGGAGATACGGTATAAGTATGTTCCGAAAAAATGTTTGGAGGTTAAAATTAATGGGGGTCGGTCTTATTGATTAATACTCTAAGACGCACCCTGGTAGCGGTAGCAGCTGATTTCATAAAATTAATTAAAAAAAAAATAAAAAACAATTGTATGGGGACCACCTTAAGGGTTAAAGATAGAGGGTAGGTATATTCTAAGAAAATGTTGGGATTAAAAAAATATATTTGGGGCCAGTCACACATTTGTCATCTCTTGGGGCATTATTGGAGCAGTTAGAGCGGTAGGAGCCAATTTTAATTAAAAGGTTATATCTTCTTTTTTAATAAAAACATATTTTCTATAATTTTTTTTTTTCTGTAAAACATTTTTTTTACTAAATAATGTATAGTTAGTCTAAAAAATATGAATATTAATAATAAAGGGCTTTTCTGAATTAATCCCCAGTTTACATATGTTTCAACCCACTGTGCGTTGGAGGGTGTACAAGATTCGGCACAGCCGAATTTACCACTCTCAATTGTTTTTTTGATTTTTTTTTTTAATCAAATGAAATATTTTTATGCTGGAAGAAGTTCAAAATTCTGCTCTTGGATCAAGAGGATTAGTGAATTAATTTTTTTTTTGGTCCGCCCCTTTTTGGGTGTGGATTAGGGTGTTCAGCCGATTAATTTTTGTTCGATTAATCGAACAATTTTAGACGAATAATTGTTCGATTAATTTTAAATTGCTAATTTCGATTAAAGGGTTAATCGAAGAATTTATGCCGATTAATCGATTAAGAATAACATAAGGTTTTTCTGGAAATTTGTATAATTCATGATGACTGACATTTTTTTACTAGAGTGATTCTTACTTGATTTTTTTGGGATTTTCGCTGCTCCTGAAGTATTGGATTTGTTAAACAACTTAAAGTTAGTACCTGATAAAATTTGGTCCAAAATTTCGATTAACTATGTGACCGCGCTAAAATCTGTCAAAGTTTCGAGTTTTGAGCAAAAACCCACTAAATTATAAAAAAAAATTAAAAATTTTATAAACATGCTCAAAACTAAATATTTTTTGTTTAACATTTTCCAAAACGTATTTAGATAATAAATATAAAATTTTTTGATATCGGTAATCCATATAAATTTGGCAACAAAAATAATTTTTTAATTCTAAAAATTTTTCAAATCTCTAAAATTATTTTTTTTTTTTTAATTTTTTCAAACAAAATTGCAGAAAACTTAAATGCTGTTACATTTGTTTTGTTTTAAAATACAAATGTTAATTGTTAAAATACTTGTAATTAATATTGTTTATTTACTAAAGTACCAATTTTTTCTAAAATTGTCGAAAAAAATCTTGCAATTTAGAAAATTTATGAATTTGGAATTATTCGATTAATCGATCAATTTTAAAATTTGTTTCGATTAATCGAACAAGTCAAAAATGCCAAATGTCGATTAATCGTTTAATCGAACAATAAAAAAACCCGATTAATTGAACACCCTAGTGTGGATACAAAAATAAAATATAAATAATGAAAGAATTGTGTTGCTTCCGACAAATTTTGGCTGCACACATGAACCGGACCAAAAAATTCTGAGAGTATGGCCGAAAATAAAATGCCCGTGTCTCCCAGTTTTTCTAGATCAATTCGCGTTTTTGCGAAAAATGCAAAAAAAAAATTTTTTTTTGCACTATAGAAAAAATTCACTCCAGTCAAAAAGACTGCTTTTTCTGGGTAGTCGTTTTAGATCAGAGAAAAGAGTTTAAAACGACCCATTCTAATATGAGGCATTCCACACTAAATGTCCCTATATGGAAATACAAAAATTGCCTTTTTGGTTTTTAAGTTTTTCAAAAACTGGGCGTGGTCAAATATTGGAAAAATGGTAAAATTTGTGTCGAGTTGCCTTGTTTAAATATTTATCAAATTAAAACGGAATGCACCACAATCTCAAATATTTACATTTTTGTATGGTTTTGTATGGGCTATCGATAAGTTTTTTTTTAAAATTTTCAGAACCCGTTCTGAAATTTTCCATTTTTTAAAAAAAGTCAATTTATAAAAAATTCGGCAACTTTTGGTTTTTTTTTTTAACTTTTTTTAAAGTTTAGATGTTTGTCTATCCTGACAAAAAATGCAGACATGTGTTTTTCTTTTTTTTCCAGAAAATCCTTTTGAATATTAAATTTTATAACAGTTTTGTAATTTGCTTTTTTTCTTGCTTTAACATAGAGAATGAGTATTAAATATTTGCATAAATATTTTTGAATGCATATTATTAATGTACTGTATTATATTTGATTTTATTGATAATACCTACCGTATTTATGTTTTACTGCAAACAACAGTTGTTTGACACTTTAAATTAAATTAGGAAATTGCAATAATTTTAGTTTATTATAATTAAAGTTCGCACTACATACATAAGTATGTAGAAAGCCCATTAATTAATACTGCTATTGTTCTATTTATAATGATACATATTTATTTGTTATCACATTACCATTTATTTATACTTAATACTAGCTAACAGCACATACCGGAAATGGGTTTATGTTTTATGTGTGAAAACAGGAAATGCGAAATACTAAACAAAACATTGTGTCAGGTGTAGATAATGTTTCTAACAAAACCAGGTGTGAATTTATATTAAAAACAAAATGTACATAATTTATTTACGCACATAAAACAATAAAAGTTTTTAAATTTTATTTTGGGGATATTATTTTATAAAATACAATACAAGAGAATATCAACTTGGTTATACATTAAAGGAAAATAAATAACACTGTAAAATACGAATTTCTATCTGGAATTAGACAAAAACAAGTAAAAAAGTAAAATTCGGCTTTGCCGAATGTATTGATATTCCCCACAATGTAATAAAAGATTATTTGCAAAAAAAAATTTTTTTTTGAAAAAAAAAAAAATTACGCGGAAAAAAATTTTTGATGAAAAAAAATTCCGCGAATTTTTTTATTTTTTACATTGGTTCGTACTTGTAAAAATTCAATTCTGATGCCAACCAGCAGTCAATTTAAAGCATTTTGTATTTTTAGGTTATGTAGAATATACCAAAATTTTCGAGGTGTTCTTACATTTTAGTTCATAACTTTAGAACCGCTGAACCGATTTCGCTGAAATGCAATACCAAACTACTTAGGACATTAACAAGTAAGTTTGCTTAGTCTCAGTCATATATGTTTAATACTTTGGCCGTGATCACCATTTCCACAGACGGACAGACAGACGGACATCGCAAGAATGTCTTAGAATCGATCACTGATTAATAAATAATATATGGGAAATTGTCATTAACTTTTAATATTTAAGAAAAAAAAAATGTGATTCTTTTTTTCATGGCACATTGATAAGTCTTTGTAGGTTAATAACATTATAATTAATGGCGTTTTCTTTTCTGGAAAAAAATGTTGCACTTTCTGCACTTTGTTTTCTTTAATGACTCTTTGTGCACAGTTATGTACAGAAAATATAGACGTATTTGGTACCAAAAGAAAGGTATTTATAAGGACTATAAAATGCTATATCAAGCAATTGCAAACAATTCCCAGTTTTTGAGCTGATCCGATAAATGTAAAAATTTATGGGTTTTTGAAATTTTTTTTCAATAAAAAAAGAGTGTTTCGACATTTTATTATGAACAGTCAGATAGAACTCGAAAATACCTTTCCTTTGGTATCAAATATGTCTATACTTACTGCTTATTACTGTCCACAAGGAGTCATTAAAGAAAAAAAAAGTGCAGAAAGTGCAACATTTTTTTCCAGAAAAGAAAACGCCATCCGCCAGCGTGCATTAATAGTGCGATCGCACCCAAAACTATGGCTGTTTAAAGTTACCCGAGTAAAAATTTGTATATGATGCAATATATAATGATATATGACACAATGTATATTAATACGCAATTTGATCCGAATAATGGTGGATGTTTTTGCATTAAAAAAGATAAAGTTGTATAAAATATGATTTGATTTCATCCGAGTTTTGACCAGACATTGCCTTATATTGGTGGATCTAATTAGATCTAATTTCACAAAAACATATAAAATCCTGGCGTTTTTTGGTTTGGGTTGAGATACACCACAGGTCAACGATACATTCACCAAACATATAATTTTCTAAAACAAAAAAATGTTTGGGTACGCTTCGAACCAGATAGGTGATATACATAACCCTGACAAAGAAATGTTTAGGAACATTTTAAAAAGTTTCTTATACTTTGCCTAAAAAACTTAGAAAATTTTTGGTTAATTGGAAACATATATAGTTTTGTATGGAACAGAATAAGCTATATATAATGTTATGTTAAATTATACAGAAAAACAAATTTTGTATTGACCCTCATATAATTTTATCAATCGTACACCTTTTAGTCCGAATTGTGATTAATTTATATATTACTACATATGACTGCATTAAAAAAATGTAGAAAATATCTCAGGAATGTATAATCATATATAATTTATTATGTTTGTATCAAGTTATATATTGTAATATATGTCTATTTTTACTCGGGAAATTATAATTTAATCATGATTCGGATTATATATAACTACATATGATTATATATAACTACATATGACTGTAGTTAAAAAATTTAGAAAATATCTCACGCGATGTATAATCATATATGATTTATTATGTTTGCATCAAGTTATATATTGTTATATATGAATATTTTTACTCGGGTAAGATTTTCAAAAAAAAATTGTCAAAATTACATTTTTTATCTGAAGTTTACCAAACTTACCATTTTGTATTATGCTTACCTAGAGCTAAAACACACATTCAAAAAATGCATAAAATGGGCTAAAACACACATTCAAAAATGCATAAAATGTTTGCTAAATATCGAGATATTTGCATTAAACCAATTTTTCCTCGAGACATTTTCCAATATTTTGGATATATAAATTTTTTTTAGAAAAATATTACCAAGTGCATTAAAAAAATCTCAACAAATTCTTGATTAACACTATTATTATATTTCTAATGGGTAAGAAACAGAAGTGGTTTAACGAGAACATTTTTGAAAAAAAAAAAAAATAATTTTTGATATATTAAATTTTTTCGGGTGCGTAATTGAAGATTAAAACGACCAAACGCGCCTTTCACCGACCAATTTCTATAAGCGGCATGGATGTGCCTTTCAAAAAAGTGAAAACTGAAAACCACCGCGGAATTCGCTAATATTAACTTTTGATCAAATTTGCTTTCCATGATTTATTATATTTGCACATACCATTGTTTCTACATGTTCAACTTTCAGCCATGCACATTTTGCTGTCAAATAATGCAATACTAAAATATCGTAATTGTGCAAAAAATTTAAAAAGCTCATAAGATTTTTGCAATTAAGTGTGCAATTACAATTCTGGCGTTGGCCTTGAATTTTGCTCGTTCCCATACATTTTGTATCCCAGCAAAAAAAGAACATACTAAAATGTTAATATAAAGTAGTTCAACTGCTGCTAAAGTAGTTCTAACTTTGCTGAAACTCTAGTGAATTTAACAAGGCGGTGTCGCTCAAAATAAGTAGTTTTTTTTACATTTTTAAAGTACATATAAAGTAGTACTCATACTGTTGTCATAGTTTAAGTTTTTGTATGTAAAGTTTAATTACATCTTTAAGATCATTATTTAAGAGCATTTTTTGCACTACTTAAAAAGTGTATTTTTAGAATTAGTAAGCGATTCTGACGATGCCAATGTTTTAATAACATTACTAAACATCGAAAATGCGATTGGGACGCGACCTTATACACTTGATTACATTTTGTTCTGCTGGTCAAAAATCCGGTCTCCGCACTTTTCCATCACATCTGGTTTTTGAGAAAATTGTGGTCAAAGTTCAAAAAAATCGCCGTTTTGGGTTAAGCTAAAACTTTCCTCTTTAAGATGCAGAACTCATTTGGTCAGTCGCCCTAACTTTTTGGACACCAATTGTATTTTAATGCTGTCATATCAAAAAAACACTTTATTAAAAGATTGGTGCTCCAAAGGTTGAAGCGACTGATGAATTGAGTTATACTTCTTTAAGAGCAATGTTTGAGCTTTACCCTTAAAAAGTATGGAGACCGGACTTTTGACCAGGAGAATAATTGTAATCATGTTTATAAGCCTTATACTATAAGGTGGCGTTCCATTCGAATAAGGTTTTTTTTCATATGATTTGTAGCGGCAAAAATCGTTTTTTTTGGGAACAAGACATCATTGAGAGATAATTGGTGCCCTAGGGGTTAAGGCGACTGACCAAAAGAGTTCAGAATCCTTAAGAGCAATGTTTAAGCTTTAGCCTCGACTTATTTTTAAGTCGTTATCATATCGGGTTCATCCGCTATGATTTGGCAAAAATTAACAAAACGGCGATTTTTTTTTTAACTTTGACATCAATTTTCCCAAAAATTTGATGTGATGGAAAAGTTTGGAGACCAGATTTGTGATGAGTAGAACAATTGCAATTAACCGTGTAAGGTCGCGGACCAGTCGCATCAATAAAAGTGTTCGTACCTCAAAAAATTGGTCCAAGTTCAGGACTTTATACTTCATCCGACATAAAATTGTTTCATTTGCTTGACAAAAAAACAATGATCGCTAAAAAATTGCGTTTTAGAGGTTGGTTCGCTTCTCCAAGGTGAAACTTTTCCCCTCCGTTCCGATTTTAACCTACCTAGGACTATAAAAAATATTTGTACCAAACGTCAGGTGGATAGCTGTTTTATTTTGGACTACATCGTGTTACATACAGACAGACGGAGGAATGTTCATAGAACTTCTCAGAATCGATCACTGATCAATATAATATATCGTCACCAACAATCCAACACATTTTGCTTTTTTAAAGTAGCAGCGAAAAACGTTGTGAAACATTTTTTTTTTAATTTTGTTCATAAGTCCGTCATTTTTCATAGGTCTGAATTTTTGGAAATGGTTTCAGTTAATGAATTGTATCACAACTAGCAAATCACATTTTGATAATTTTATAGGGGGACAATGCATCACAATCAATAACTTGATTTTAAAAAAAGTGTTGGCACTTTGTTTTGCATTTTAGGCAACGATTCTATTTATGGGGAATGACAAAGTGAGTGTACCCCCTATAATGTAGTTAAAAGGTAAAAAAACAAAATCAGTTTACGCCAAATTTAAGATTTTTTTTTTTTTTTTTATTAGTTAATATTTTAATTAACAATATATTTATTAAAATATGAAAATTAAAATACTACTCCATAGTGGAGCTTCTAGCAACGATTTATTTAAGATTAAACAAATTAAAAAATGTTTTAATTCCTGGAATTGTAACCTATCAAATATTAACTTTTTGCCTTTTAATTATATATAAAACTATAGTTTAGACTAAAACTCTATTAAATAAATTTAAATATGTTCTTTTCATTACGTTTGAAAAATATTAAAAAAAAACTCATTCCGACTATAGTGTTCTAAAGTAGTGGAATCCATATTATTGTCCTTCTTATTGACATATATGGATGTTATTTTAAACTACTTTTTTTGCAACAAAAAATATTCACTAATTGCTACTTTTTATGTAGTTTAAGTCTACTTCGTTTTGAACTACTTCGAATTTTTTTTGCTGGGATGTAGAACAAAATTCAAAGCCAACGCTAGCGTTTCAAAGCCAGAATAGAATCATTTCTATTTTCTTGGGTTTGCTCTCTCGTGAGTATTTTTTTCTTGCTTTGGCGTTGCCAGTCTTTTACAAAAAAGGGCTGATTTTGTGATGTGTTTCATATCTTGTTTATGAAACACATCTGTGTATTGGAAAATTTGAAGAAAAGTACATATAAAAGAAAGTGAAAATATAATTTACCGCCAATTATTATAAAAAGAAACAAGTATCAAAAAAATAGCAATAACAAAACCAAAGGAGTTTTATGTTTCACCGAAAAAAAATAATTTTCAGGAAAAATTTATTTTTCTTCCACCAAATAATTATATTTCTGTTCTTCTTTGTGTGTGTGTATACAAACAAACGCCAGAACAAAATTCAAAGCTAAAGCCTTTGTTTAAATCAAACGCCCTCTCTTTACACAAAATTCAAAGTCAACGCCAGAATTGTAATTGCACATTAAATCATGTTTTGCGTTTGTAAATCAAGTGGGAAATGGTGAATTATAAATTCACAATTCGGAATAAAACTGGGAGTGTGCCTCGCAAAAAACAGACTTTTTAAAAAATTCACGTTTTTTCCCCATGTTTGGAGAGAGGCAGCTTCGTAACCATTGCGAGCACATCACCCGATTCAATCTAAGATTGTGCGTTAGGGCGGGTCGATTTGTATGGATCGAAAAAAACTGAAAAATCGTATAGCAAAAACAAAATCTACAGGAAATTCCAAGAAACTTTTCAAAAGAAACCATTGGTATAAAATCAAACACTACCGCCCCTAACGACATGAAAATCCGTCCGTCCGTCTGTCTTTCTGTGTGTCAAACACGCTTACTTTCAAATGTAAGCGGAAGAATGAAAAATATATACGGCAAGCTGCTGAAGTGTATATATTTGTTATACTTCCGGTCAGATTAATACTAAATTTCAGCGAAATCTGTCAAGTGGTTCATAAGTTATTAGTATAATGGGGAATTTCAGATGGGTTTTAACCCGAACTCCCGTGTTAAAAAAACGCTAAACTCGCTTTGAAAAGAAATGGTAAGCCAAACAAAATATTTTAGAAACTATTTTTGTCACTCAAAAAATCTAAAAAAAAATATTACACTCAAAAAAAAAATTACACTCAAAAAAAATTACAATCGAATTTTTTTTTTTACAAAAATTAAAAAAAAAAAATTTACTCAAAATACCTTACTATCAAAGACTGATGTAAAAAAAATATTCCGTTATCAAAAATTTTTATCGAACACAGCTTTTTCTCTCTAAAATGCAACTCTCCAATTTCATCCCTCAAAAGTATCTACACTCATGATCATAATAATAGATACACGAAATAATAAGGACACCTAACATAAAAATTCAAAAGGGCATATCTTCAAAACGAAATCGAATATCACAAAAAACTAAAAATTCCTATGAAGATAATTTATCTAGCTTTTGTTTGCGTCAAATCTGGACCAGGTTGTATAAATAACGAATGTGATACGAGGGCCGAAGTTGGAAATGAATTTATTTATAGACATTTTTTAGAAAATTATTAAAAAATATTTCTAAGTCGACCTTTGTTTTTGGCACAATTTTGAAATTTAAGAAATAATCCAGTGGTTCATATTCAGTTATTAAATAATTTTTTCATTGAGCCAAAAGAAAAATGGAAATTTTTAAACGCAGTAGGAAAAATTTTAATTTTTTGACCTCCAATTCTTTTGAACACCAATTTTTTGTGAACAATGAAAATATTTTATTATTCTTATATTTCATAACTATACACTTCCATGTACTAAAATAAAAAAACAATAAAATTTTTTCATTGTTAACAAAAAATTGGTGGCCAAAAGAATTGGAAGTAAAAAAATACGAATTTTTCCTACTGCATTTAAAAATTTCCATTTTTCTTTTGGCTTAATGAAAAAATTATTTAATAACTGAATATGAACCACTGGATTATTTTTTAAATTTCAAAATTGTGCCAAAAATACAGGTCGACTTAGAAATATTTTTTAAAAATTTTCTAAAAAATGTCTATAAATAAATTCATTTCCAACTTCGGCCCTCGTATCACATTCGTTATTTATACAACCTGGTCCAGATTTGACGCAAACAAAAGCTAGATAAATTATCTACATAGGAATTTTTAGTTTTTTGTGATATTCGATTTCGTTTTGAAGATATGCCCTTTTGAATTTTTATGTTAGGTGTCCTTATTATTTCGTGTATCTATTATTATGATCATGAGTGTATGTGTTTTTTTTTTTGACAAAATAACAATTTCCTAATTACATTATGATCCTCAATTACATACTTTGTAAGAAACAAACAAAGGTTTTGGTGGGAATTGAACCCACAACCCCTGCACTTACCTTCAGATTATCACGCTACATGTTAATATACTGTAGCCCAATATTAAATAAATAATGGATTAAAATTATAATGGATTAACGATGAAAGCAGCGATTTATTGTTAAAACTTCTTATTATAATTTTTCATCTGTGGCGTTTTCATTACAAATCAATCTAATTATTTATTTCTCTATTTCAGGGATTATGTCTTATATACTTGCCGGTCATAATCCCAACAATTGTTCGAATTATATCCAGCGGCAATTAGTTAAACATTTCCGCTGGATATGTTCATGCAGCATATCGGTATATAAAACTATGTTTTCTTTACATCTGAGGTGTAGGGTATATTCAGCAACTTTGTAGAAAATATTATGGCAAATATTTTTGTGAAACATATTAACCCTCTAACTTCCCCTCATAACGGTATTTTTTGGCTCTATTCTAACAAATCGCAAAAAAAAACCCGAAGAAGGGGGAGAGTGGAGATGAAATTTTCTACAAAAATATTGTCAATAAAATTTTACTATATACCTCAGACCACACCAAAGCCCAACAATTAACACAAACACCAAAAAAGAGTCAAGTTCTATGTTTTGCTTATGAAAAAAAAGGACGGACGGACAAATCTTCATGTCGTTAGGCGCGGGTATAGGGTTTGATTTTAGAAACATGGTTTTTTGGGAAATGTTCTTAGAATTTCTTGTAGATTAAGTTTTTGCTATACGATTTTTGACAAAAAAAATAGACCCGCCATATTGTGCGTATTTACAAAGGCCTTTACCATATGTATTTGAATTTTGAAATCACAGTTTGCATCAAAAGCCACAATGAAAAAACCTCGAAAAATTGAAAATTGAAAAAAATTGGTATCAATGATTTAGGCACATCTACTGAACCTACACCAAATAATTGCACAGGTCTACTGATTAAGCGATATTAATTTTGGAGTAATAGCTTTAATGCACCCAACAATATGAAACTTTGGACGAAAAACTTCGTGAATGTATCAATCGATTTTTTTAAAATTTTTTGACTATGAACATTCCTCACTTTGAACTACCCAGCAAAAACTTTGCTTACCAAGTAACTAACTAAAGGGGTTAGCAAAAATATGAGTTATCTCTCAATTTCAATGTGAATTACTTTAACACGGTGATGTCATTGGAGGTAACCAAATTTTGCCTTTTTTGGCGCAATGTAATGCTAATGGTGATTAGTAGTATTAAAAGCCGTTACCATGTAAGCGAGGCAGGAAAGGGGCACCCATTACCAAGTTTTGCTGGGTAATGAGACCTTTTGCTCTGTGCCTTTGCACAATTACTCTTTAGGGTTCCCTTAACTTATCTACACTCAAAAAAAAAAATATTGTAAAACTAGCAAAAAAAATGGTTAAAATTAGCAAAAAAAACTGTAGTTTTGGACGTTGCAAAAATTTTGCTAATATTAGCAAAACCATTTTGCTAATCAAAAAATTAGGAAAAAAATGGTAAAATTACAAGAATACCATTTTATTTTTGTAAAAAATCAACCTTGTAAAATTATCAAAAAATATGGTAAAATTACCAAAAAAATTGGTAAAATTGAAATAGATAAAAAAATTTGTAATTGGGTAAAAAAAACTGTTTTATTTAGTATTTTTTTTTTCTCTGATTAGTAGTTGATTTAAAATTTGGTGAATATACTAAAAATACTAAAAATGTAGTAATAGCAGCATCAACTATTACTTCAGTTGTTGGATGGTTTCTTCGGCTTGATGGCATTTTCTTTTGCCTTCTTCTCAGCAGCTGTAGTTGCAGTAACTGGACTTCCAACAACATCAAAATCCAAAATGATTTTTTTTTTCACTTAAATACTTTAAACAAAAAATTTAAAGAACAACACTTCACTTTTTTTATTTTTTTTTCCGTCATTTTTTTAGCTTAAGTAGAACAAATGAGAATTGCGTAATAGTCTACACAAGAAATTTCTTACATTTTCACGTAAAATTTGTAAAAAATTAACAATTTTTTTTCGAATTTTTAATTTTTTTTCATATGTATTTAAAAAAAAATAAAAAAAAAAAATTGGATATTGAAGATTAGATATCTAAGTATGTGTTAAAATTTTAAAAAAATAATTTTTCAAAATTATCAACTTTTTATTAACAATTTAGGTGGCAAATTTTAAAAAATTTTCATATAAAATTAGCAAAAAATATAGTAAAATTAGCAAAAAAATATGGTAAAAAATACTAAAAATTGTGTAGCCTATTTTTGAGCGCACATTCAGTTGATGGATGGCTACTTTGCTATGACGGTATTAATACACAGCCTTTGCTTGCAATAAAGTCTTGCATTTTTTTTTGTGGGCAAACGGGGCACTGTGGTCAATATTTTGAGATAGCGGCCAAAACTCCTTTTGGTTTTTGTTCTCCGATTTTAAAGTTATTAGACTCATATGAAAGTAGACAGTAGTAAACCTCGGGAGCCTACAAATTAGAACTCTATTTCAACTATTTCACTGAGAACAGGGTTGTCCAATATGGGCTTTTTCAGAATTTAGTAAATTTATGATATTTTTAGTTAATTTTTAAAGTTTAAATGATCATAACTTTTTTGTTTTTCAAGATTTTCGGACAAAATAAATTTTGTGTTGTAACTTAACTTATTTCCTATTACTGGTAAAAAACTGAAGCTCTACTGTTTTCAGAACAATTCAAATATTTTTTTTAAAAAAGGTAAAATTTCTCGGAAATTTCCTACCTCATAGAGCACAACTCCTGTGAGTCAAGCTGAGTCAAAACACAAATTTACTATTTTTTAGTCCTAACTCTCCCCTACATTCCTATATATACATGTACATGCATCGGGACTGCACTTTTTGAGCTACAGCAATTTTTCTGACCCAAGGTAAGATATTCGGTACAAATGCACGTCATATTTTTTTAGAAGTTATTTGTATGTGAAAGTGGCTATTATGCATATATTTTGATGAAATTTTGTACAAGAGTTCTTATTGACCCAAAAAATAATTCTGTTGAAATTAGAAGAAGTTGGTCCATATTTGGACCTAGTCCACATAGAATGGGTGTATCAAAATTTTGACAAAAATGACAATAGAACTTCCAAATTATGTGGTATCTGGCAATTCATTTGGAAAATTTTGTAGGCCAATAAAGTTTGCTTACAAAAAAGAAACTAAAGATGTCATAACTGAAGAAGTTGGTAAGAGATGAAATTAAAGAACTTCAACCAGTGATATTTGAATTTAATGACCAATGCATCGAAGTTAACTTTAAAATGTCACTTACAATGATCGATGGAAAAGTTGCACAAGCTTTAACCGAAACAAAGTCTTCGTCAAGCTGCACCATATGCCAAAAAAACATCAAGTCAATTGAGCCAACCACCAACACAAGACGATAGTTTTAATGAAGCATATGAATTTGGAATGTCACCTCTTCTTGCTAGAATTCGTTTTATGGAGCATATTCTTAAATTGGGATACGATTTGGAATTTGGCCCGTTAGGCGAAACAGTGAGAAACAACAAAGAAAATTTGGAAAAAAGAAAGCAAAAAAAAAAAAGATATTCAAGAAAAATACCGTGAGATAGGCCTTATAATTGACCAGCCAAAGCAAGGAGAAGGAAATTCTAATGATGGAAACACAGCAAGGAGATTTTTTTCCTATCCAGAAACTGCAGCTTCTATAACTGGAGTAGATTATGATTTAATACGACGATTCCAAATCATATTAGAAGTTATAGCATGTAGCAAAAAGATAGATGCAAAAAAATTTGGTCAGTATGCTAATGAGACAGCAACCCTTTATAACCAAAAATATTCTTGGAGACATATGCCAACCACAGTTCACAAAATTTTGTTCCATGGGGAACAAATAATTCAGCACAATATGCTTCCAATTGGAGATCTCTCAGAAGAAGCGCAAGAAAAAAGGAACAAAGACTACAGATTCTTTCGCGAGCACAATACAAGAAAAATTTCCAGATATTGTACTAATGAAGATCTTATTAATATTTTGTTGTGCACATCAGACCCATAAATGTCCAGTATTCGACAAAAATGGAAATCAACCTCATTAGAGTTAGATGAAGAAGCTAAACAACTACAGCAAAATGAAAATCAAAGCTATTTGGAAGAAATTTTTACTAATATTGTTTAATTAATACTAGTTTAAAGATTATAATTTGTTTCTAATTTTAGTATAAATTTTTATTAATACATTTGAATAAAATATATGTGCACTTTAAATCAATAGTAAAAGTTTACCTAAAATTTTATCGATGTTGTGTTCTGTATATAATATATCCAAATGGTATTGATATTGTTGGGAATTTCAGTGTTATTTTTCAGTTTAATCCTCACAAGAATTAGCTTTCTTCCAAAAACACCAACCTTTGGCCCCTGTGAATATTGAGACTAAATAAATGTCAGGGGCCAAATGTTGGCATTTTCTGACCAAAATTAAGTTTAGGAATAATAAATAAGTATTGGTTGTAAAATACGATTGAAGAAAATAAGAAATTATAAAAAAAATACCTATTTAAAATGTCAAAATATTCAACTTTTACATTGAAACTCAACAAAAAATTAAAATGCATTTTTAACTCCACATTACTTACGTTCTTATCAGTCGATTTTTACGTTTGAACACGCAAATTGAAGCTTAAAGTCCCTCCTATTGAACAAAACAAATTGCGTAAAAAAATACCAATCCGGTCAAAAGTTATAGAGTTTTGACCGCTATCTCGCGAAATTGACCACTGTGCGGGGGTGAAAAGAAAACGGGGTAGAAAAAAAATCATGAATTCTGTTTTCCTTCTTCTATGCTTTTCACCCCCGTTTGCCTGCAAAAAAAAGTTGTAAGACTTTATTGCAAGCAAAAAAAGGCTGTGTATAAATACCGTCTATGGTGTTAGCAGCATCATCGTTTGCCTTCTTCTTGGCAGCTGGACTTTTAACAGCAGCAGAATCTGCAATGATTTTTTTTCACACTAGAACACTTTAAACTATTTTTTTTTCCTTAAAACTAAGAAAAAAAAATAAAAAGTATTACCATTTCTTTAAGGAAAATACTAATATTTTTGCTAAAATTATAGTAAAATAAAAAAAAAACTAGCAAGAAAATATAGTAAAAGTACCAAAAAATTGTTGTATTTTACCAATAGTAAATTGTCAAAAAAAACTGTAAAAGTTAAATTTTTACAATTTTTTTTGCTAAAGTTTGGTTGAAGTAAATTACAACACCTTTTACTAATATTTTGACTAAGTTATTTTTTTGAGTGTACATTCACAGGTACCACCTAATTTACAAATAAAAAAGTTATTGCGAAATTAAGAGAATATCACAAGTATTAAAAGTTAATGACAATTGTCCATATATACTTTTTGGGGTCGATTAATTAGAAACGGATTGACAAACATATATATCGTGAACCTATATTCAAAATATGCCAACTCAAATTTGACCGAAATGAGTTTCCGATGGAAAATAGCACCCCTATGCAATACCCATCTATGGTAAAAATTTCAGAGCAAAAAAATAATTTTTTGTCGTTTTACATCCATTTTTGTTATTCTGCTAACTCAAAGTACATATTTTTTGGTGAAAATAAATGCCAACTCCCATTGTAAATTTCCAAAAATTTTTTTTTTTTAAATTAGACCACATATCTTATTGCATTTGCCTTTCTGAACACGAATCTGGTAAAGATTTTGATATCTAATGCCTAGTTTTCGCGATATTGCCATTTTGAAAATATCGGTAAATTGTGTTTGCAAAAAAAAAAAATTGCTTATATATATGGGGCATTCCATGTGAAATCGGACACTTTGAAAAACTTTTTTTTTAGATTTTCCCAATTTGTTTACAGTTTTAAGTACCCTTTGAAAACTCCTTCGTGGTAAATTTTCAGATTTTTTTGATGACCCGTTCAAAAGATATCGAATTTTGAAAAATTGGTAGTTTGTTCCTTTACTCAAACTTCTTTTAATCATAACTTCTTCAATAATGGTCCAAATTTCAATTTTTTTTTTTAAGTACTTTAAAAAAAAAAAATCCTAAAAAATTCGTCTTTTTTTGCACAGGAGGATCGTGGGATAACGAGTATTGCTATTTTTTTAAATTTTTTGAAAAAAATTTACTGCAATTTTTTAATCTTAAAATCATTTCTACTGCTTCATAGAGGGGTCATTTATAAGACAGACCCCCATTAATTTTTACGTCTTAACATTTTTTTGAAACAAACTAATACACTATCTCCAATTTCACACCAAACGACATTTTTTAAATTTGCTCCAACCGCTCTAACTCTCCTACTAATGCCCTAAGAGCAACAAAATGTATAAATTTGTTTTATTTATTCAGCTTCTACCGGTCCAATGGTGCGTCCGAGAGGGGTCATTAGTGAGACCGACCCCTATTTATTTTTACCCTACAACATTTTTTCAAAACATACCTACGCCCTATCTCCACTCCCTAAGTAGGCTCCCATACAAATAACAGTTGGAGCAAATTTTATAAAAATGTAATTTTGTATGGGAGCCTACTTAGGGAGTGGAGATAGGGCGTAGGTATGTTTTGAAAAAATGTTGTAGGGTAAAAATAAATAGGGGTCGGTCTCACTAATGACCCCTCTCGGACGCACCATTGGACCGGTAGAAGCTGATTAAATAAAACAAATTTACAAAAAATAAAAAAAATTGTATGGGGACCGCCTTAACAGTTAAAGATAGAGGGTAGGTGTGTTCAGAGAAAATGTTTGGACTAAAAAAATATTGGGGGTCGGTCATATTTTTTTGCTCTAAGGGCACTATTAGGGCAGTTAGAGCGATTGGAACAATTGTTAAAAAATGTCGTTTTGTGTGGGAGCCCCCTTAGAAATTGGAGATAGGGTATTAGTTTGTTCCAAAGAAATGTTAAGACGAAAAAATTAATGGGGGTCGGTCTTATAAAGGACCCCTCTATGACGCACCATTGGAGCAGTAGAAATGCTTTTAAGATTGGAAGATTACAATAAAATTTTTTCAAAAAATTTAAAAAAATAGTAATTATCGTTATCCCACGATCTTCCTGGGCAAAAAATTTGTAGAATTGATAGAAGTTTTACACAAAAAAATTTCAAAAAAATCAAAGAGTACAAACATTTTCAAAAATGAGATTTAAATTTTAAAACTTTAAAATCGCATACTAGGGCGCTTTTAAAAATTTTTTGGGGTTTTTTTTTTAAAGTACGTAAAAAAACAAAAATTTTTAAAAAAAAAATTTGAAATTTGGACCATTATTGAAGAAGTTATGATTAAAAGAAGTTTGAGTAAAGGAACAAACTACCAATTTTTCAAAATTCGATATCTTTTAAACGGGTCATCAAAAAAATCTGAAAATTTACCACGAAGAAGTTTTCGAAGGGTACTAAAAACTGTAAACGAATTGGGAAAATCTAAAAAAAAAGTTTTTCAAAGTGTCCGATTTCACATGGAATGCCTCATATGTAACTTTCAAACTATTTATCAGATTGAAACATTATGCGTGGGGCAAATAAAGTCAATGATATAAGCTTTCAAAATAGCTAGTTTGGAGTGAGCCTTCTACAATAAAGCGTGAGTTACAGATTGCCAAAGTTGACCACCCTAAGATTAAAAGGCTTTCGGAGCTAGTAACTTTTAAAAATATGCAAAGATTTTTAATTTTTTTTAGTTTTTGCAATTACCGCACTAAGGAAAACAAAATCCAAAAAAAAAAAAATTTTTATAAAAATTTTTCAAAAAAAATATTATTTTTAGTTTCCGACAAAATATGCCAACTCTAAAAAAATATTTGTTTTTTGATATAGTAATAAATGCCATCTCAAAAAAATACGCAAACCAGTGCAAAATATGAAATTTTTGGCATATGTAAAAATTATTAGGGTATTTAAACCATCTTATGGAAGGTACATTGTTTAGTTTTACAATAATATGCAAAAAAACTAGTTTTTTAGCTCTCCTGAAAAGTAAGCTTTTTTGAGTTGGCATTTATTGAATATAGTTCGACGATTTACACTTTATCACTAAGTGGAGGGTATAAAAAACTTCATAATGTTTGACAATATCTATGTGTGAAGCTCAAAAATTGTATTATATTAAACTAAAAAACGAAAAAGGTTGTTTTTTTTAGTCTCATTAAAGATATAAGGATTGAAACTCAGCAAAGTATAGTCTACATTTCTATAAAAAATAATTTAAAATTATCTAACTTTAGTAGATTTTTTTATACCCTCCAACCACAGAATGGGGGTATACTCACTTTGTCATTCCGTGTGTAACACATCGAAATATCGGTAGGGGACCCCACAAAGTATATATAATATTGATCCATGATAGAATCTAAGACATTCTAGCGATGTCCGTCCGTCCGTCCGTCCGTCTGTAGAAATAACGATGCAGTCCAAACCAAAAGAGCTAGCCCCTTGAAATTGGGCAAGAATATCTCTTATTTTACTGGTAAGGTTAAGATGGGCAAAATCGGACCAGGGGAAAAACAGTTCCCCCTTGAAGAACTAAAACGACCCCTGAAAAATACGATATTTTTATGAGTTTTTTTTTAATTTTTGCTCAACAAATGTAACATTTGTATATTATATTAAGTTCATAGACCTGCGCTTGGACCAAGGGGGTAAGAAAATTCGATTTTTTTTTAGGCCGCCCCCCTTTGGGGGCGTGGTTATAGAAACTAATTAAAAATAACGATACAAATTTATTATTTAAGCGTAAATATTATAAACAAATAATTTGTAAACATATATAGCGGGGGAACAGGTGTCCCCCACCAACTATGCAGACCCCCCCCACAAAAAAAGAAAAGACGCCCCTGCATTTTTTTTTTTAATTTTAAACGTGTTGGAGGGTATAAAAGATTCGGCATAGCCGAATTTAACACTCTTACTTGTTTCTCTTGTCATTGTTTTCTTTCATTTGTGTTTTTGAAAAAGATTTAATATATTTATTTGTCGATATTATATTTTTATTACAAACAATAAAGATAATAATTTGTTAAGCCATTTAATGGTTTTACTAATTTATTTGTATTTATTTAAATGACTGCATTATAAAATTATTAAAAATATTTTTTTCTTTTTGTTTATATTTACATTACTATTCATTAAAATCTAAACAAATAATTTACTTTTACAAAATACTAATTAAAAGGTATATAATATTTTTAAGCACAACCGACATTTGATTTACGCGATTAATAAAAAAAAATAAAATTTATAAAGTTTTAGTTTATAGTATAATTTTAGTTTCCAGATAATTGATTACTTATAAAGATTTTTTTAATTATTTTTATTTTATTAAGAATTACCATATAATTACAAATCGTGTACTAATTTTACCTAACCGAGAACTGGTAACAATGACATTCGTCGCGTTGAAGCGAAACCGACCACTGCACATTGGGTTGAAATGGATCAAAAGTGGCGCTTTATTCAAAACTGAAAAAAAAAAATTTACAAAAATTATTAATTTAGGGTTAAAGTATATAAAATTACACTAAAAAATCTGTCACAACTATTATTCTGAGTTTTTTACTTTTCTTGCAATCCGCCGTCAAAATCAAATAAATTTTTGTGTTTTTGAATATGGTGCTAAAAATTGAAAATCAACTTATTTAAAGAATTTGTTTTGGTATTTATTCATTCAAAGGTATTTTTTTTATTATGGAACCATCAACTTCAGTCATTTTCAAATACATTTCTGTTTTTTGAAAATTGTTGTAAAAATATTTTTTAAATTTTTTTGTAAAATGTTCCAAAATTGGAGTATTTTTAATACTTGATGGAATATAAAAAAAATGTAAGAGGTTGTTATTGCTTATACATTGTGATAATAAAGCACATAGTATAAGCTTTAATTTAAAAGAAAAAAAAGGTCCGCGTTTAATGCCGTTATTTTTTTATTTAAGATTTTATGAAAAAAAAATATGGTGGCTTCAATAACACTTCATCACAAAAAAACAAAAAAGTTTCTGACCCAGAAACTAGACCCACTTATCCTTATGTATTTTGACCTTCTGAAATCGATTCTGCCATCAGAATTCAATTCTATAGTTGGGGTTTCCTGTGATTTACAAGGAAAGTCCGCAAAGTGAACCCACCTAATTTCCACGTGAATTTGACAAAGTTACAAAATTTTTTAATTTTATTTCTGTATGTTAGGTTCAAGTCTGATTTATTACGTAGAAAATAAGAGTATTTTAAATAAAATCCGTAAAAAATTGCAGAAGTTACATGCATTTGAACAAAAACGCGTTATTTCAGTTTTATACAAAAACAGTTGTATTTATGTTGTGAATTAATGCGTTTTTGTTCAAATGCAAGTAACTTCTGCAATTTTTGATGGATTTTATGAAAAAACCTCTTATTTTCTTCGTAATAAATCAGACTTGAATATTACATACCGAAATAAAATTTAAAAAAATGTTAACTTATTGTCGGTCAAATTTACAAGGAAATCAGGGCGGTTCATTTTCCTTGTAAATTGCAAAAAAAACCCAACGGTAGAATTTAATTCTGATCGCGGAATTGAATTTAGAAGGAAAAAAGAAGAAGAAGGGTAGTGGGTCTACCCCTTTTTTTGTGGGTCTTTGTAATTTATATATAAACAAGTATGAGTTTAAAATTCGGCTATGCCAAATCTTTGACACCCTCCAACAAGCAAAAAAATTAAAATGACAGGGACGGTTTTTGTGGGGAGTGGGAAGGGGGGGGGACGTGGTAAGCAGATGTCTCTGGGTTGTGTAATATAATATCTGACCAAAAACATGCATGATGTTAACTTTATTTATTATGAATAACGCAGCTGATATAATTTTTTTTTAAATTTTCAAGGCTTAAGTTAAAAAATGTATATTTAAACATTCAAGAATTTTTATGAAAAAACTTGGTTTCTTAATAAATTTAGTACTTATGTGAGAGCATATAATTTTTGTTAAACGTTTATAATAGCACTTTACATAAACTTTAATTTGCTATTTGTTTAAAAATATTGTGTTTTTTAATTTCACAGATACAGTAAAAATTGTGAATTTAGTTTTTTCCCGAAATAAAGCATAACCACGCGCCTAATATGTTAATTTTTTTAAAAATGGTTGTATTTTACTTATTAATGATAAGATGTCAATAAAAAAAAATAATAGTTTCAAATTACAACTTTCCTGACTTTTTATGGAAAATTTAAAAAAAAAATTAAAATTTGGTGAAACACAAAAATCCGACTTTAAACAAATTTTATGCAAGTATTAACACATATTTATTTTTTATTGTTTTAAATTTTTATTATCGCATTAAAAATACTTTAATTTGCAACTGTATTCATTAAATTATCGTTTTTGGTTTAAAAGTTACAGCTTAAATTGTGAATCAAGTTCAATTTTCACGAAACACTAAAAAAATTCTGACAGGTTAAAAAAAAATAAAAAACACATGTTTTCTCTTTAAAAGGGTGCCTTCTAATATATTTTTTATCATTCATCAATCAAAAAATATTATATGTTAAAATTACTGCTTCCCTGAAAAAAGCGCCACTTTGCCTCTCATTCAACCCAATGTGCTCTGGTAGGAATTAAACCCACGACCCACAGACTCATAGGCTAGCACACTACCAACTAGCCTTTATAAAGTTTTTTTTTTTTTTACATATAAATAGTTAAACTGAAAAATAGTTTTTCTCATCATAATGTTTAATATAATTAAGTGTTTTTTTTTTGTTCAAATTCTGATTAATTTTTATTTAAAAAATAAAAATTGTTTTATTCGACCATTAAAATATAATATTTTAAGTAGGTTTATTCTAGCTCGAGGTCATTATTTACTGTACTAAATAAAACGATGATATTCTCATAGGATAATTTTCACGAAAATTATTTTTCTGTTTTTAAATTTTTTATGTTGGTAATTTTTGAAAAAACTTAATCGACACGTGTTTCGGAATTTGTCAGATTTCATTGTCAAGATTATTTAGCAAATATAAAAATTATTCTATAAGAATATCATTACCTCAAAAAAATCAACAAATCATAGTTTTTAATAAGTAAAGTAAATAATGATCTTGAGCTAGAATAAACCTACACAAAGTGTTTCTACTTGTTTTAATATATTTTTTCGTTGTGCTCCTAAGATTTAAAGATAACCTTGTTAATTGAGGAGCAAAATTATACATGTAAATTAAAAATATTTTTGTATAAATATTTAATGTAGCGCAATGTTTGGATAAACAAATATTAAATATAATTAAAATTTATAATCACATTAATATAAATATTATTTTTTTCTAATTATAATGCTTAACCAAAAATATATTTGTCAACGTATTAGCAAATTTTTATAATAATAAATATAATACAGTAAATTCACTGCCTGTAATGCTTAAAATTGTATTAATTGGGTAAATTTGTCTTACTTAATCTCGCCTGAAATATTAACAAGTATAAAAATTTAACTTTAACTAACACATTTATAGCCTTCACGAAGCTAGCCTGGTGGCTTTATTTGGCAGCCCCAAGTCCAGGATCGGATGCGGTAGACCAATCATCTGCCCATCTAAAATTACACTGATTAATGAAATCTCAAAAATGGAAAAACGAATGGATAACTTGTCGACAACCTTTAGCATGAAATATGGATCACGAATTGGAACATGGAACGTACGCACGCTGTTACAAACCTCAAAATTGTCTCAGCTGTGTAAGGAATTTAAAAGATATAATCTGTTGGTGCTTGGGATTGCCGAAATGAGATGGCTTGACTCTGGTGAAATAAAGACTAATGAGGGTATCAAACTGTTGTTTTCGAGAAAGCCCAATGGTTCAAAGCATCAAAATGGCGTGGGTTTTGTGCTCTCGAGGGAAGCACAGGACGCACTCATAGAATGGAAGCCTCATTCCGATCGAATCATTTCTATCAGGTTACGATCACGTGTAAGAAAAATATCTATTATTCAATGTTATGCACCAACTGAAGTCTCAGACCCAGTTGTAAAGGAAGAATTTTATAGTAGTCTTACGAGTGTTTTATCTACTATTAATCGTGGGGACATCTTAATACTTATGGGTGACTTCAACGCACAAATTGGTGGTGATAATAATGGCAACGAGCGTGTAATGGGGAAGCATGGCTGTGGAAGTATGAACGAAAATGGAGACCTATTGGCAGAACTATGCGCAAATAACAATCTGGTAATAGGAGGAACACTATTTTCACATAAGAATGTACACAAAGTTACATAGGTCTCCCCTGATCATAGAACCGAAAATCAAATTGATCACATAGCCATAAGTAAGACTTGGTGCGGATCTCTGCTGGATGTCCGAAATAAGCGTGGGGCAGATATAGCTATATAAATATAGCTATATAAAACTTACAGAAGAGATTCGATATTAAAAAACTCCGCGGAACGCAGTATTGGCTTCACTGTAACCAAAAGAAAAGAATGGATCTCTGACTTCACCTGGAATTTGATTCAAAGTAGGAAAGAAATTAAGGCTGAGGTCAATATGGCAAAAACTAGATCTAGCAATACAGAATTGCAGAAAAAATACACTGTGATGGATCATAAAGTTAAGAAAAGTCCTCGGAATGACAAGAGGTCTTGCTTCAATCAACTAGCTCAAAATGCGCAAGATGCTGCTGACACAAACCGTACAAGAGACCTGTATAAAATCGTAAAACAGATAACAAAACTTTAAGCGTCATAAAACCTCTAAAAAATGAACAAGGCATCCTTACCTCTTCAAGACAGGAAAAACTCTCAATTTGGGAAAATCATTATGCAAAAATTCTCTCAGTCCCTCCAAGACCAGTGCCACAAATTTGCAGATGCCAGAATCATGTAAAAAAACACGGCATTCCCACTAACGCCCCAAATCTGGAGGAAATAATAGCGGCCATTAAAGCCCTCAAGAACCATAAAGCCCCTGGTCCAGATAACATCCCCCCAGAATTACTAAAGGCAGACCAAAGCACAAGCGCCAAAATTTTACACCCCATCATCGATAGGTTTTGGTCATCAGAATCTCTCCCAGAGGATGCTAAGGAGGCTACCATAATTAATCTTCCGAAAAAAGGGGATTTGTCCAATTGTAAAAATTGGCGGGGTATAACATTACTTTGCATAATCAACAAAATTTGTGCCCACATAATTAGCAAACGTCTAGTTAATGCCCTTGATCCACAACTACGTAGAGAACAAGCCGGTTTTCGTCCTCATCGGTCTTGTATAGACCATGTGAATACAGTTCGCGTAATAGTAGAGCAATCTGTGGAATAGCGCTCACCTCTCTATCTTACGTTTATTGATTTTGAAAAAGCATTTGATAAATTACAACACCAGGCAATAGGATTTCCGTAATGACCGGTGTCAGACAAGGATGCGTACTTTCACCTTTACTATTCAACATTGTATTAGACAACATACTAAGCAACGCGATCCCAAGAAATACAGGCATTACATGGGGTCTTCACGGAGTATTAGATGACTTGGATTATGCTGACGACATTTGTCTTTTTGCTCATAAAAGTTCCCATATGTCATCTAAATTACAAGAACTATGCAATGTCGCAGCCGAATGCAGGTTAAAGATTAATGTAAATAAAACGAAAACTATGAGCATCAATACGTCAACGAATAGGCCTTTTACTTTGTATGGCGCACCTCTAGAGTCAGTCTCCTCCTTCATATATCTCGGAAGTATAATTTCCAGTAGTGGCTCTAGTGAATATATAAAAGCTCGTATAAATAAGGCTAAATCTGCCTTTGGTGTTCTCTCTACGGTTTGGCAATCTACATCCATATCCAGAGACACTAAAATAAAAATCTTCAATGCTAACGTAAAACCTGTCCTCCTATACTCATGTAAAATATGGAATCCATCCAACCGCGAATTGCAAACAATGCAAGCATTTGTGAATCGTTGTCTTCGTAGAATTCTTTGAGTATTTTGGCCCAATACCATTACAAATAATGATCTATGGATAAGGACGCGACAGGTTCCCATACATACGGAAATAAATCGTCGCAAATGGTCATTGTTGGGACACACCCTACGAAAATCCACAGACGATATTGCAAGACAAGGTATAGAGTGGAATCCTCAAGGAAGCCGAAGGAGGGGACGCCCATCAAAGACTTGGCCCAAATTAGTAGAGTTGGAAGCTGCGGAGGCTGGTGTATCCTGGAGTGAAATAAAAAACATCGCTAGCGACAAACCCAGATGGAAGACCTTTGTTGAGGCCCTATGCTCCTAAATGGAACAACGGAAATATATATATATGGCTATTTTATCTAACAGTAATTTTTAAATGTAACAAAAAGATTCATAAAATATTTTGATAAGAAACATTTTATTTTGAGTTAATTTTTTTCTAATCATTTAAGTAAAATAAAATCGAGTGTAAATTTTTTTTGGGAGAAAATTTTTTTGAGTAAAAAAATTTTTTGGGTGTACAATATTTTTAAGTGAATTTTTTTTAATGTAAAATTTCCTTGAGTAACAAACATAGTTTGTAAAATATTTTGTCCTCTTCCTTGAAAAATAAAACTATTTTTTTTGCAATTTTTGCATTTTTAAGTTTAACGTCAAATATTTTTTACTTAAATCCAGTATTAAAAGATCTGGCTACTTCTGGGTCTAGATTTTTTTATTATTTTACAAAATAAAATTAACTGAACTGAAACCGGTCCAACCATCTTTGCTGTATCGTGGCAGCCGATTTTGCCTTTTAAAAAACTCGCTATAATAAATATGTATATGACCATGGCAACCCTGGCACACATATTTTTTATACTCCAATAATGTAACTTTCTAATACAATAAAGGCAATTTTAAGTAGAGTTGGACACATGAGTAGATTAAAGCGTGATTCATGCGATTCACGCGTGATCACGCGTGAGTGTGACTGAATTCAATTTTACTCACGTAATTGTGAGTGAGTGTGAGCGGTGAAAAAAATTGCGTGAGTGAGTGTGCGTGTGTTAGACTTTTACGTGAGTGAGTCGATTTTTTTTGCTTGAGTTTGCGTGATTTATTTTCTCTTTATGTTTCCTTTCGTACCAAAAAAATTTTAAAATTTGGCTTAAATAAAGATTTTGTCCCGAGAAAAGCCAAAAGAAATATAAAATTTCGCTAAACTTTAAATTTTGCTGAAAATTTTGAAAGATTTTTGAAATTTTAGTTTTTAAAATTTTCTTTGTATAAATAAGAGTTTCGTGAGTGTGAGTCAACGTGAGTGTGAGTGAAGCTTGCGTGAGTGCGCGTGAGTGTGTGACTAGAAAAAATAAGCTCGTGAGTGACTGTGCGTGATTCAAAAAAATCACTCACGCGCCCACCTCTAATTTTAATCACACATTTATTTATTTTTTTATAGCTGCTCAAATATTGCTATTTTTAAGTGTAAAACACCCTCAAAGATCACCCAAATAAGAACTACTGATTTCATTTTCTTAAAACCAAAGGGGATTGCAACTTGGATAATACCTCACCTGCTGGTGAATAAAAAAATTTTTGCCAGGTGTTGAAAAAAGTAACTTTTTTTATTTCAGTAATATTTTTATACCCTCCAACTAAAGTATGGGGGTATACTCACTTTGTCATTCGAAATATCGATCGGGGACCCCATAAAGTATATATATTATTGATCAGTGATCGATTCTAAGACATTTTAGCGATGTCCGTCCGTCCGTCCGTCCGTCTGTCCGTCCGTCCGTCCGTCCGTCCGTCCGTCTGTAGTTAACACGATGCCGTCCAAAATAAAATAGCTAGGAGCCTCAACTTGGGCACAAATATGTCTTATGTTCCTAGGCAGGTTAAGTTCGGAAATTGGCCAAATCGGACCAGGGGGTCCCTTGAAGAACTAAACCAACCTCTAAAAAAAAACAGGTTTTAAATGTTTTTTTGTATTTTTGTTAAATAAATGAAACATTTGGTATAATTATCGTGATGGGAAGGTGCTCTCAACGTGCCCCACTGACCCTATCAACTTCGCCCCCCCCCCAAAAAAACACCCCTGTCAATTTTTTTGTTTTTTTACATTTTGGAGGGTATAAAAGATTCGGCACAGCCGAATTTAACACTCTCACTTGTTTTTCATCAATTTTTGTTTTATACCCTCCAACTACAGTATGGGGGTATACTCACTTTGTCATTCCGTGTGTAACGCATCGAAATATCGGTCGGGGACCCCATAAAGTATATATATTATTGATCAGTGATCGATTCTAAGACATTCTAGCGATGTCCGTCCGTTCGTCCGTCCATCTGTCCGTCCGTCCATCTGTCCGTCCGTCCGTCTGTAGTTAACACGATGCAGTCCAAAATAAAAGAGCTAGACCCCTCAAGTTTGGCATAAATATGTCTAATAGTCCTAGGCAGGTTAAGTTCGGAAATGGGCCAAATCGGACCAGGGGGAAAAAAGTTCCCCCTTGAAGAACTAAACCAACCTCTTAAAAGTGCTATCTTTTTGACGTTTTTTTGTATTTTTGTGAACCAAATGAGACATTTTTATGTTCGTAGAAGTTTATAGTCCTGAGCTTTGACCCAGGGGATTAAAAAATGTCTCTTTTTTTGCCCGCCCCTCTTTTAGGGCGTGGATAAAAAATAACTTAAATAATTATAAAACTATAATACTTAAGTGCACAAAACAGACAAAAATTAACTTTTAAACATATACCGTGAAGGCCAAGGAGTCACCCCAGCTCACCGACCCCTCCCCCTACCTTGCCCCCCCTTAAAAAAACGCCCCTGTCAAAATTTTTTTTTAATTTTTTTACATGTTGGAGGGTATAATAGATTCGGCACAGCCGAATTTAACACTCTCACTTGTTTTTTAATAATTTTTTTTATCAGTTTTTTTTTTTTTGTCAAAAAAATTTTTTTATCAAAATTTTTTTTTATAAAAAAAAATTTTTTCACCATTTTTTTTTTTTAACAATTTTTTAGTAACATTTTTATACCCACCACCACGAAATATTGTTCCTATACAAGCGTTCAAATATTGCGATGTCCGCCCGTCTCCGTCCGTCTGTCCATCTATCGGTTTAAGCACGATACAGGTCGCAATTTTCAATCAATTGACATGAAATTTAAAACTTAAGCTTCTTTTGGCCCATGGACGAAGCCTATTGAAATTGGTCCAAAAATCGGTCCATGTTAAGACCTAGCCCCCATACAAACGCCCATTTTGAATTTCGCCTAAATGCCTCTAATAACCGTATTATAATAGACAACGTTTTGAAATTTAACAAGTAATAAAATTTTGTGCACAAACAATCATACCAAATTTTAAAGGAATCGGGTCAGTCCTTCTTGTAGTCCCCACACAAACCACCCTCCATATATTCACATAATTTCCTCAAAATTAATAAAAATTAAAATATTTGATTAAAATTTTATTTGTAGGTGTTAAACGTGTACTTTGGTAACCTAATCAAATTGGAATACATTTGGACCATTTTGGACTTAGTCCCCTATATAAAAATTTCGACCGATATTCAGTTAAATCGGTCTATTGGTCGAAAAATAAACTAATTCCACTAAACTTTGATCGTTATTGAGTGTTTTCTACAGTTAATAAAGATCTGACAAAAGATAGGTCCAATCGGTCCATGTTTGGACTTTGGACCCATTTTCCGGAAAACACTGGTGTAGTGTATCATATGGTCGGTATTGACCGACTATAACTTTCTTACTTGTTTTTATTTATTTTTTTTATCAATTATTTATTTTTTTTTTATAATATTTTTTTATCAAATTGTTTTTTTTTTCATTAAAAATTTTTAAACTATTTTTTATCATTAACAATTTTTTTTTATAAATATTTTTTTTTTATTAAAAGACTTTTGCCCTTACCACAAGAAAACAAAAAGTCTATTTTAACAAAAGTTTTATTTTAAATTTCAAATATTCAATACATTTTTGAAAGTCGATTTTAAAAACAAAAACATTTTGTATGGAAATAAAATTAAAAGCTCATTTTAAATTTATTTTATTTTCTTGTGGTTTGGCTGTTTATTTTTAGGACCCAATAGGTTTAACACATTTGAACACATTACTCGAAAACTATTGCTCGAATTGCTTTTGGGTGTTAGGTGGTCTTGTTCTACGATACAAGAGCTACACCCAAAAAAAACGTGGGTATTCAATACTAAAAATTTAACTAAATTTTAGTCCAAAAGGACCTAGTGCAGAAATTGGTAACCAATACTAAAATTTTTAACTAATATTATTCAAACCCAGTAAAAATTATTATTCAAACCCAGTAAAAAGTACTTTGAAGATACTAAAATTAGTAACGAATTAGTAGATTTTAGTACAATATCAGTTACTAAACCTTTTACTGTAGAATTATTTTGAGTGTACACAATGGCTTTTCACCTCTTTGTTGTGTCGGCAGTAGTTACCGAGATAAGATTTTAAAATTTCCGGAAATTTGAATTTTTTGATACAGTTAGGACCCAGTTATTTATTTTTTTTTAAATTTTGTTTTTTATCAAATTGATTTTTTTTTATTACACATTTTTAGAACAATTAACTGTATAAGTTCGGGCCCCAGTCGCAGCAAGTTTTTTCAAAATGTTTTGTAACGATAATTATCATATTAAAAAATATTTTTTAAAGCAAATTAAACAATAAAAGTCGTTTTAATTCTTGTTCAATTCGCTTAAATAACTTTCTTCATATTCTCACAACTGCAATGTGTCTGCTCATTCAGCCGTATACTTTAATAGCCTAAAGATATGAGTTTTTATGTTTCAAGTGGTTTTTCTCAAAAAAATACAGAAAAAAATGTGGAAAATAAAATAGAAAAAAAAAACTTTGAAGTGCGAAACCATGTGTGAAAATGATGGTTAAAAGTGAGTTTTTTTTTCTTAGAATAGGAGAAAATATCGAAAAATATTTGCTTATATAAAATCGATTTTGTTTCCTTTCCATTGTTTTTTTTTTTTGTTCAAATTTATTAGTTTTTTACTCTTTTTAAATAAAGGTTAGTTTTCGTAGGTGTAAAATTTTATTTTCACTTTTTTTATACTTTTACCATCATGTGCCATTAGGCAGGCATTTTTTATATGGGAAAAAAAGTTTTTCTTCTGATTATGAAATGTCGCAAGACATTTGAGCCATATCCAAGCATTTTAACCCTTCAATCAAAGTTTTGGATTTTTGGAAAATTTCCACCAATATTTTGAATTTTTAAAAAATGTCAAAATAAGCAAAAATTATTTTGCGATACATTTTTCATTAATTTTGTCATGCTGAATATAAATATCAAAAAATTTCTTATTTTGGTCTTGCGGTTATAGAGATATCGCGATTTGAAAATTGCTAAAAAATTTCAAATTCATTTTAACCCAAGACGCTTTCGGTAGAAGCTTAGATTTTTTGGTGAACATTTTTTAAAAACCAAAATTTTGATAGAAGGGCGCCACGGTTTAAAATGATCGGATTTGGCTTTAATTAATTTAAATCAAAGTTTCACTCAGGCTGAAAAGATTCAAGGAACAGACATTTTTTAGATTTTTTTAAAAAATTTATTTATAAAAAAAAACTTTGTTTTTTTTTAAATTTCAAATAGCGATATCAGAGCATCAAAATTATTATTTTTCTTCTAAAAGCCAAAACTTTTATTGAATGGCGCCGAAGGGTAAAATGATTAGATTTGGCTCAAATTAATTTTAAATGAATGTTTCTCTCAAGCTCTGTGAAAAGTTCAAAGTAAAGAAATTTTGAATTTCTATAATATAGGAAAAAATCGAAATTTTTGCAAAATATAGACATCTCGAAACCCGATCAACCGTTTTTATACCCTCCATTCTAGTGATAGAGGGTATATATAAGTTTGTCATTCCGTTTGTAACACCTCGAAATATTGGTCTAGGACCCCATAAAGTATATATATTCATGATCATCGATCGATTTTAAGACGATCTAGCGATGTCCGTCCGTCCGTCTGTCTGTTGAAAACACGCTAACTTTTGAAAGACTTCACGGAGGCTCCTGAAATTTGGCATATATGTTGGACATTTACCTGGTCAGGTTGCAAAAGAGTAAATTTCGGCAAGGGTGTTTCGCGAATTTACGAGATAAAAAACACGATAACTTTCGAAAGACAATAATGAGACTACAGAAACTTGGCACGTATCTTTTCCGTTCCCCGGGCCTGTTTAGTGTTAAATTTCAGCTCAATCGGTTCAGTGGTTCAAAAGTTATAAGCAAAACCCTGAATTTCAGATTAGTTTAATCAAAAATGCCACGTGTTAGCATTGGTAGTAACTAAACAATGCTTTTCAAACTTGTTTAATTTTAAAGCAATGTTTAGTTTTAAAAGCATTGGTAACTTAAAAATTACACTCAAAAACAATTTTACACTCAAAAAAAAATTTACACAAAAAAAAATTTAGTTTTTTTTTTTACAAAAATAACAACATTACACTCGAAAAAAAATTTTACACTCAAAAAAAAAAAATTAGTAATTTTTTTTTTTTTTAATGACAAAAAAATAGTTTTTTACTCAAAATAAAATATGTCTAATCAAAATTGTTAATTTTTTAACGTTAAAAAATGTACTACCCTTTAAAAAAAAATGCATTATGGAGGGTATTCATAGATTCGGCAAAGTCCAATTTAACTTTTCTACTTGTTTTTTTTTTTATATTTGTTTTCAGAGCATCAAAATGAATAAATATGATCTGTTGCAACACATATCTTTTTATCATTATACCCTCCACTCTAGTGATAGAGTGTATATATAAGTTTGTCATTCCGTTTGTAACACCCCGAAATATTGGTCTAGGACCCCATAAAGTATATATGAGGCATTCCACACCAAATGTCCCGCTACAGAAAAACATGTGTCCCGTAAATTTCTGTATAGGTTGTTTGGATAGCCCTATATGTAACTAAGAAAAATGCGTTTTTGGTTTTTCAATTTTTCAAAAACTGGGCTTAGGAGGCGTGGTCAAATATTGGAAAAATGGTCAAATTTGTGGCGAGTTGCCTTGATTAAACATTTATCACATTAAAACGGAATGCACCACAATGTCAAAAGTTTTCGTTCTTATATAGTTTTGTATGGGCTATCGATTAAAATTTTTTTTTTTTTGGAAAATTTTCAGAACCCGTTCTGAAATTTTCCATTTTTTAAAAAAGTCAATTTATCAAAAATCCGGCCACTTTTTTTTTTCTTTTTTATTTATTTTTTTAAAAGTGTAGATGTTTGTCCATCCACACAAAAAAAAATCAGAAACACGTTCATCTTTTTTTTCGAGAAAATCGCATTTGAACTTTAAATTTCATAACAATTTTGTTATTTGCTTGTATTTCTTTGTTTTAAAGTTGCGAATCAGTAATATTAATTGCATAAATATTCGTCATACGCTCTGTTGCCACAAAAAAATACAAGCAAATTACTAAATTGTTATGAAATTAAAAGTTCAAATGCGATTTTCTCGAAAAAAAAGATGAACGTGTTTCTGATTTTTTTTGTATGGATGGACAAACATCTAAACTTTAAAAAAAATAAAAAAAAAAAGTGGCCGGATTTTTGATAAATTGACTTTTTTAAAAAATGGAAAATTTCAGAACGGGTTCTGAAAATTTTACAAAAAAAAAATTTTAATCGAAAGCTTATACAAAACTTTATAAGACTTTAAATTTTTGAGATTGTAGTGCATTCCGTTTTAATGTGATAAATATTTAATCAAGGCAACTCGCCACAAATTTGACCATTTTTCCAATATTTGACCACGCCTCCTAAGCCCAGATTTTGAAAAATTGAAAAACCAAAAACCAATTTTCTAAGTTCCATATAGGGCTATCCATACCACCTATTCAGAAGTTTACGGTACACATGATTTTTTTCGCTGGACATTTGGTGTGGAATGCCTCATATATTCATGATCCTCGATCGATTTTAAGACGATCTAACGATGTCCGCCCGTCCGTCTGTCCGTCTGTCTGTCTGTCTGTTGAAAACACGCTAACTTTTGAAAGACTTAACGGAGGCTCCTGAAAATATATATATGTTGGACATTTACCTGGTCAGGTTGGTATTGCAATCCAGCGAAATCGGTCCAGTGGTTCAAAAGTTATAAGCAAATGAGTGAATTTCGGCAAGGGTTTTTCTGGAATTTACGAGATAAAACACACGGTAACTTTCGAATGTCAATTCTGAGCATGCTGAAGTGTGGCATATATATTTGTCGTTCCTCTGGTCCCGTTCGATTTAAATTTCAGCCAAATCGGTCCAGTGGTTCAAAAGTTATTAGCAAAACCGTAAATTTCAGATTAGTTTCATCTTAAATTCACGTGTTGAAAACCCGTTAAACATGTTTTAAAAACATTTGTAAGTCAGAAAAATATTTTACAAGGTATTTTTGTCACACAAACATATTTTTACACTAAAACAAAAAAAAAAATACACTCAAAAAAAATTTTACACTCAAAAAAAAAATTATTAAATTATTTATTTTTTTTTTTTTAAAAAATTAATAAAAAAAAGTTTTTTTACAGAAAATAAAATATTTCTAACCAAAAATGTTAGTTTTTACACGTTAGAAAATTTACTAACACTTAAAAAGGGCATTGCGGAGGGTATTCATAGATTCGGCCAAATCGAATTTAACTTTTCTACTTTTTTTTTTAAGTTTTAAAAATCCAAAACTTTGATCGCCGTACCCCACGATTTAATTTAATCCTATTGGATTTTTTGTAACACATAACTTTTATGCATAGTAGAATACAAATTTACCATGACACTTGGGAAAATCTAAAGTTGAAGAAAAAATGTCACTCTAATGTGCCATCTAATCGTTTAGTACCAAAATGTAAAAAAAAATTAGCAAAAATCTTTTTTATAAAGGTAAATTCACAATACTTATATGAAAAAAGCAAGTAATAAACTTAAATTTGGCTGCGTTGAATCTTTGAATACCCTCCACAGTGTCCACATTTTGATTTTGAATAAATTTGAGTTTAAGAGCAATTTTTTTAAGTGACGTATGAAAAGTTATAAAAAATGTGTGAAATTATTTTTTCGAACTACATTTTTTTATAAGTGGAAAAATGTGACAAAAACATTACACTGAAAACAAAAACTTTGTTATATTATTAGAAAAATACTCATCATCCCACTTTACAAATATTTAACAATTTTCCTTGTTTTTTAACAAAAAATTTTCAATCGAAGTTTACATTTTTTTTTTGTAATTTTTAAATTGATTTTGTAAATTTCCAAAGTAATTTTACAAAAAAAAATCCATCGCATCAAAAAAGTAGTAAATTTACAAAAGGGCTTGTATAATTACAAAAAGCTCGTAATTTTTACTAGGAATTTTCGTAAAATAGAAGGTAGAAAAAAATGTAGTAACCCGTGTAAAAAAATAATTATATCAAAACATATCTCCTTTGATAAAAACATATATGGATTATATTTAAATAGATGTAATCAGATCTACTCTATATATATTCATATCTGCTTCAGATATGATTTGATCCGTAAATTGAGTCTATCTGACAATTTTAAATATATGAACATATGTGAAAATGTCTGATCATATATGCCATATATGCCAAATAAACTCAATTTTCGGATCAAAACATATCTGAAGTAGATATGAATATACTGAATATTTGATACTTTATAAAATTGGTCAAAATTAAGAAGAGAAATGAAAAAAAATATCACAAATGTTATCGAACCTTTTTTTTATACGATAATGAAAGTAAAATGTACAGCGTACATTAGGGCGTTTCATCAAAAACTTTTTTTTTATTTTTGCAACTCTTGAAGCGAAATATTAATTCTTACGGCCAAAAAGATTTTTGGAGGTTAGGATGAACTTGCTCAAATCGATTTTATCGAAAAAATGAGGTTATGAAATTTATTTTTTTTTTATTTTTTATCTTTGGTGCCTTTTTTGCAAAACCGGATAACTCACTTCTGAATATTGCTACCCTAATATAAAAAAATATCCGCTGTAAAAAAAATAAAGTTTAGGGGCGCTAAGATGACCTTAAAAGTAAAAATCTTAATTCTGCGAGTTCAAACCACAGTAACTATAGAAATATGCAATGATGCTGAATCCGATAGATAGATCATCAAAACGCCTTTCATTAGAAATCAATCAGACAATTGTGAATTAAGTAGAAATATTAAGAAAATAACAAAAACTAAGACAAACTTATTTTCTTACCCATTTTGATCGAAAACCCCCGAAGGGTTTTGAAAACTTAACTGGAGTTTTTTTTTTTGACCCACTGAGGTTTTTATTTTTTGTTTCAAAGGTCCAGTGGTTCAAAAGTTATAAGTAAAGGGGTGAAATTCTGCAAAGGTTTTTCGCTAGTTTAGAAGATAAAAAAACGCTAACCTTCAAAAGACATTGGTGTTGAATTTCAGCAAAATCGGCCAAGTAGTTCAAAAGTTATTAAGAAAACCATGAATTTCACATTGGGTTCACCTTAAGTTCATGTGTAAAAAAAACGTTAAACAAGCATTAAAAACATTGGTATGTCATAAAAATATTTTACGAAGTATTTTTGTCACTCAAACATATTTGTACATATTTTTACACTAAAAAAAAATTACACTAGAAAAAATTTTACACTCAAAAAAATGTTTGTCAATTTTTTTTTTTTTCAAAAATTACTATAAAAAGTTTTTTACTCGAAAAAAAAAACATTTCTAATCAAAATTGTTAATTTTTTTTCAACATCAGAAAATTTACTACCACTGCAAAAGGGCATTTTGGATGGTATTCGTGGATTCGCCCAAGTTGAATTTAACTTTTTTCTACTTGTTTTTTATTCCTTATTCTAGTTCTTCCAATTTAAATATCTTAAATTTCGTAAAAAAAAAATAATGCATTTGTTTTTTTTTTAACATTTCATAAATATAATGAAACTTAACATAAAAGTTCGTCCAATGTTACTGTAAATTATGATATATTTCATAAATACTATGAAATAGTTTCATACATATTATTACATTACATTATTAGCAAAAAATAAAAAAAATCTATACAATATTTCTAAATATTTATAAAAAATTTGATAATATTTATGAAGGGTTTCATAAAAGTTAGTAAAATTTTGTTCGTTATATTTATGAAACCTTTCATAAATATAACGATATTATATTTTATGGATATTGGCTCTATTTACAATTATGAAACTGCTTTAAGAAAATTTGGGGAAATACTGCGAAAAACAAATTAAAAAAAAATGTATCCGTGAAATTGTTACTGAAATTTTTGACTTTAGCGGTCCATATTACATATAAAAAAATCCTGTGAGAACAGTCTTGCCCAAAACATTAAATCATGATAATGATTTGCTGAATATTTGGGTGTATTTGCCAAATCACAGTTTTTTTTTAACACAAATAATGTTAAATTCATTTTCCATTCAAAACGAATTAAAGTATCGATCGAAGAACCCATTAAGCTTATCTATTATTGATCCATTTCTAAGACACTTTTGTTAAATTCATGCTTCAATCTGAGCTCTAAATTTGGTAAATGAGTGTATTACTTTAGTGCAAAAAAGTATTTTTACATTTTTGAGAGTACAAAAGATTCGGCACCAAAGAATTTAACATCCTCATTGTTTTTTTTTTTGTACATTTGTTAAGCAAATGGAACATATTTAATGCAAAAGTTTAGACTAGTGAAAAAGTAGTTTTGTTAAAAAAAATGGATAGAAAATTATTTTATTTTTTTCACCAAAAACATATATTTCGTCACCTAAAATGCAAAAGGCTCTAACTAACATTTTAATAATTTTACAGGAAAAGCAAAAAACTGTGTTGAATGATATTTTAAATATGTTAATTACTTTGTTGTTTTTTAATGAATTTAATTAAAATTTTGTGAGGACCTTCTTTTAGTAAATATGAACCAAAATAAATCAAAAAATGTTAAAAAAGCTTTTTGTTTAGCTACGTTCATTGGCGATTGCCCAAATCACGTGTTTTTATTTTGGCTATAAAACCGCAAATTTTTATTATGCAGCCCCAATTTTTTGTGGAAACGTGTATGTTGATAAAATAATTCAGAACCAATCAAAAAAACTGATTTTAAATTTTTTGTTAGTTAGGGCCTTTTGCATTTTCGGTGACGATATATTAAAAAAAATTTTATAAAAACAAAATTTTTTGTAAAAAAACAAAATTTTATGAAAAAAAGTTTTTTAGGAACAAAATATTGAAATATTGAAAATAAGTGCATATTTTTACATTTTGGAGAGTTTAAAAGATTCGGCATAGGTTAGGTTAGGTTAGGTTGTAAGTGGCTGCTGACGTTTTACGTCAACACACGTAGACTCTGAGGTCCATTGTGATACCACGGGATCGTAATAGGTTTCCCTACTAGTCCCTGTCGTTAAACCAGTTTGAGCTTCTTATGAAACTCCTTAGATGTTGAATTTTGACATCCGACAAATCTGAAAGATCGTACAGCTCCCTAGATCCCAGTGAAGCAAGTCGCTGACCAGAAAGTGCCGGGCAATGGCAAATAAAGTGTTCGATAGTTTCCAACTCCTCTTCATCCATGCAACTTCGGCAAAAGTCATTCGACGGCACATTTAACCGCTCTGCGTGCTTCCCTATAAGATTCGGCATAGAAGACTTTAATACTCTCACTTACCACGCAGAAATTATTAGCGGTACAAAAAATAAATTACTGCCAAAGCACTTAATTTTTGTAAAATGAAGCGCTTTGCCAACGCTTCAAATAACAATCTTTAAAGGGTTTTGACAGCACATTTGTACAATATTTTTTTATATTTTTACAATTTAGTAAATTTTATTTTATATCCGGGACTTTAAAAATTTTTAAAAAAAATTTTCGGGACCTGAAAATTTTTTCAAAAATTTTTTTTTAAAATCATTTTCAAAAAAATGTGTCTAGGACTTAGAAAATTTTGTTCGTTACTACATTTTTTGATTTGAAGTCCTGTAAAAATTCGGTATTTATGTGCTTAAAGTACTGGACACAAAATTCCATTTTATGTTGTGTTGGACAACACGGTGTTATAAATATTATCCTTAGGATGTACTTATATAAGAAACATAATAGTACTTGTACTACCGTGCAAGATACTTCGTCAATACTGGCCCGTTCGTATTTTTCTACTTGGGTAGAAATTTGTTAAAGAAATGAAATATTTTTATTTCAGAGTGTTTAGACTTAATAAAAAAGGAGATTTAGTAAAAAAATCGAATAACAAAATATTTTTTTTTTTTATAAAAAACCTTTTGATGAAAAAAAAAATTTTGATGAAGAAAAAAACATGAAAAAATTTTTTTGATAAAAAAAAAACAAATATATAATAAAAAAAATTGAACAAAAAAAACGATGAAAACAAATAATGTTGATGAAAACAAATTTGTTTTGATGTAAAAAAAAAATTGATGAAAAAAGAAAATTAAAAAAAAAAAATTGATAAAAAAAAAAAATTATGAAAAAAAAGTTTATGAAAACGAAAATTTAATGAAAAAAAATTGATGAAAAATAATTTGATAAAAAAAATATTTTTTTTTTATAAAAAAAAAATTTTTGATAAAAAAAACAAATATATAATAAAAAAATTGAACAAAAAAAAACGATGAAAACAAATAATGTTGATGAAAACAAATTTGTTTTGATGTAAAAAAAATTAATGAAAGAAGAAAATTAAAAAAAAAAAAAATTTATAAAAAAAAAATTTATGGAAAAAAAGGTTATGAAAACGAAAATTTAATGAAAAAAAAAATGATGAAAAAAAAATTTATGAAAAATAATTTGATAAAAAAAATTATGACAAAAAAAATTTATGAAAAATAATTTTATAAAATAAAATTTATAAAAAAAATTGATGAAAAAAAAATTTTGTTGAAAAATAATTATGTTACGTTTTATTCACCACCTTGTGAAAAGCGGTTCTATTCACCAACTGGTGAATTATTATCCTAGTTACAAATCAAAGTTACAATTTTTTTGTTTTGTAGAAAATGAAAACAGTAATTCACACAAAAAAATTATTGGCTAAAAATTTTCAATTAAATGTATTGATCAACAAAAATTAAATGAGGCAATCAATGATTTGATTAAAAATTTTCCTATTTTTTGTAACAAATTTTCAACATACCAGATTTTTTTTCGCTTTAATTTATTTGAATAGATTAATTCAAAAATATACAAAATAATCGGGCTTTACTTTTTTTATTGTTGGCAACATATTGGAAAGCAAAAAATATGAATTTTTGATAAGCTTACAATTCATTTGTTAAATCAATCATTATTTTGATTGACTTTAAACAAAAAAATTAATCAAATTTTTGATCGAAATCGAAAAAATGTTTGATTGAAAACATTTTCAATCAATCACCTACAATTTGATGATTGGTATAACAATTTTTTTAATTGGAGGAATTTCAATTAAAAAATTGATCTGCGTTTTTGTTGATTGAAATTCGTTTCAAATTTTTTCTGTGTTCTTAATTTCTTTTTTGTTAGTACTGTAGCTTATATAGTCAAACTAAGGTTGCGTCCTTCATCATTTTTAAAATTAAACACCAGCCTAAAAATATTGTGGTCAGTGAGCATTTTCGTTGTGAGCTAGTGATATTTTACTAAGAATAATAAATTTAATTCTGTCTTAGACAATAAATACGAATTTATTAAAAAAAAAAAAAAAAATCTGTCTGGCAGTTTTTCAAAGAAAAAATATTTAAAAAAAAATTCAAATATTCAAAGAAACAAATAAAAATAATTTTTCTTTATTTTGTATTTTCATTTAAACATAATCTTTTTTACTTGTCTACATAGAAAATTTTTCCTATTTATCCTTGAAAATTGAACATGCATGCATGTGCTTATTTATTTTTGTTTATTCATGTTTTTTTTTTGTGTTGCTGTTGTTGTTGGTGTGCTTATTCTTCTACTTCATTATTTGTTTATATTTCATCAATGTATTGTGTGTTGCCACTTTTTTGCACATGTTGTGCATATATACACTTTTCACCTTGCCGTCTCCTCTGAATTTTATTTTTCCACATAACAACTTTGAAACACACTCTAAACAATTTGCTATTTAAACAAGCGACACTTGGTGGCATTTTGTTGAAAGTAATTTTCTGTGAAATTTGATTTCTATAAGGTTGTTGGCACAAAAAAATAAGTATTCAGTTTTTTTTTTTTTTTTATTTTCCCAACATGCAGGTTTTCATGAGTGTTTTATACCAAAGAAGAAAATAAAGAGAACAAAAAAACCCAGCTCTTTGTATGTAGAAAATATAATATTACAAAATAATAATAATATAATAATATTGCAAAACAACAAAGTAAAATAGCATAATATGAGAACAAATACCAGTACCAGTTGTTAGAACACATTTCTACCTCTAATAGTGTAGTGATTGTAGACTGGGTAGTTCTTATAAAAAACAAAAAACAAATAATAACTATAAATAAAATATTGTATAGAATTTGTGTGAAATTGCACATGCACACACTCAGAATACCTAAGACAAATAATTATATGTGCATTTTTTTATATTGAGTTATAGGAAAGAAAAGAAATTATATTTTTATGTTTGGTTAATATTTTATTATGTTTATATATAAGCATTAAAATCATAAACATTTTAATTTTATACCTTATTTTTTAAAACTGAAAATAACGAAAAAGGAAATACTTCATATATTTTCTATAGAAAATAATTATATGTGCATAGAAGAAAATTCCTATATATTCTTTTTGATTTGCAATGTAATTAAGTATTTTGTGAAAATTTGTGTTCGCCTTTAGTATTTAAACTTTTTTAAGCCTAGGAGGCATAAAACCCGCCAAGGTTTTTAATGTACCAGTACCCCTTGTCCCCCGTTTTGTCAGTATTTAAAGGTAAAGTCCTTTAATGGTCTTGTACGGCTTTGACTTTGAAATGACCTTGGCAGAAAAGGTCCTAAAGAGGAATTTAATTGGGTGTAGGTCGGGACTAATGGCTGGCCACTTCAATACTGGTATGTTGTGCGCATATAGAACGTTTTTTGTCAAACGAGTGACATGGATTAGAGCGTTATCTTGCGAGAGTGTCCAATTATCTCCATACAGTTCGGTAGCAAAGTCAATTAAATGGTCCCCAACAAGTAAAAATATATTTTTGCATTATTTTTTTTTGAAACAAATCATATTCAAACCCCAAATGATCCAAATGCATCCTATACCATGACGGATTCGAAACTGTGCTTTCGAAAATAGCACGTTTGGCGGAAATGTGTAAAATCTCTACAAGAGAAGTGGTGACCATCAGCGCCGTCTTAATTTAACTTTTTTTCGTCATATTTAGTGATAAAAAAAGTTTGATTTGGATAGCAATGTCCGTCAACACCAATATTGGAGAGATTTAAGACAGCCGCGCCAAACGTGCTATTTGCAAAATCACGGTTGCGAATCCGTTATGGTATGGGATGCATTTGGATCAGGAGGACGGTTCCGAATATGATTTGCCCATACTAAAAACAATGCAATAATATAATTTTACTTGTTCGGGAACATTTAATAGACTTTGCTACTGAACTGTTTGGAGATAATTGGAAATTCCACCAAGACAACTCTCCAATCCATGTCACTGGTTGGACAAAAAACTTGTTTAATTCGCCCAGCATACCAGTATTGAAATGTCCAGCCACTAGCCCCGACATAAACCTAACTAAATTCCTCCGTTGGACCCTTTCTGCCAAGGTCGTTTCAAAGTCAAAGCGGTTCACTACGCGCTAAGGACTTAAATTTGCGATATTGACGAAACGAGGTAAAAATGATATTGACACATTCAAAAACTTGATTGGTTTTATGCCTCGTAGTCTTAAACAAGTATAAATATTCATTAAATATTCATATAACCTAATTATATTGTATATCAAAGAGAAAATATATGAATTTTCCTTTTTGCACATATAATTATTTTCTATGACGTATATTTTTATTCCTTATTTTCTGTATTAAAAAATAAAGTTTAAAATTAATGTTATTATGATTTTAAAGCTTACTTAAAAACGAAACAAAATATTAACCAAACTTGAAAAAATATTTTGTTTTCTTTCCAATAACTCAATATAATACAGTGCACATATAATTATTTGTCTTAGGTATTTTTGAAGTTACTACATGGCGGTTTTTGAAGTGTGTACAATTTCAGTTGTTTTTGTATGAAAAAAAAATCTCAAACATCTTCTTTTTGTAGTTGTTTTGATATACAAGAAATATACTATAATTTAGTAACAGTTGTTTTATGTAGTTGTTATATAGATAACAACTACAAAAAACAACTGTTTTCATAAAACAATTGAGGGTTTTCGTGTCAACTGACACAACTTTTAAAACCGATGTCTTCCGATCAGGATGAAATTTGCACCAAGGTTAGTCCTATTGGATAGTAGTTCAGACACAATTTTTCAACGAGATCGGTCAAGGACTCTCTGAGTTAGAGGGGGGTCGAAATTTGACATTTTGGCCAAAGAGGTGTTTATTCTCATCCATGTAACTTCTTACCTATTGTTTTTAGCAAAATGTGTCCCAAATAGTTTAGATAGCTATTTCTTCAGTCTTTCGAAGTCGGTCTTTATAAAAAAAAAAAAAAAAAAAAAAATTTTTTCAAAAGAAAGCTTAGGTGATTTCCTTTAAGAAATTTCGATTTCGAGCCGTAACACCCCCTAATTTTGAGAGGTTCAAAGAAGAAAGCATGAGCAAAAAAATAAGGGCGGTAGGGTGGGGCCATGTGGCTCCTCATCGGGGTCAAAATTGGGCGTAATGAGTTTAAAATCCTTAAAAAGCCCCATAACTGACTTAGAACTGCCCATGGAAGGGTGCAATGTAAGACCGAACTCCATTAATTTTCTGCCCCCAACATTTTTCTTTAATATACCTAATCTTTATTTCCACTACCTTTATAAAATTTGCTCCTACCGCTCTAAAATAATGGAGCTTTTACAAAAAGTACATTTTATAAAAAGTAGCTTTTATAAAAAGTACCTTTTATTAAAAGTACCTTTAATAAAAAGTACCTTTTATAAAAAGCACCTTATATAAAAAGTATCTTTTATAAAAAGTACCTTTTATAAAAAGTACATTTTATAACACGTACCTTTTATACAAAGTACCTTTTATAAAAAGTACCTTTAATAAAAAGTACCTTTTATAAAAAGTACCTTTTATAAAAAGTACCTTTTATAAAAAGTACTTTTATAAAAAGTACCTTTTATAAAAAGTACCTTTTATAAAAAGTACCTTTTATAAAAAGTACCTTTTATAAAAAGTACCTTTTATAAAAAGTACCTTTTATAAAAAGTACCTTTTATTAAAAGTACCTTTTATAAAAATTACCTTTTATAAAAAGTACTTTTTATAAAAAGTAACTTTTGTAAAAAGTACCTTTTATAAAAAGTAACTTTTGTAAAAAGTACCTTTTATAAAAAGTACCTTTTATAAAATGTACCTTTAATAAAAAGTACCTTTTAGAAAAAGAACCATTTAGAAAAAATACATTTTATGAAAAGTACTTTTTATAAAAAGCACTTTTTATTAAAAATATCTTTTATAAAAAGTCCTTTTATAAAAAGTACCTATTATAAAAAGTACCTTTTATAAAAAGTACCTTTTATAAAAAGTACATTTTATAAAAAGTACCTTTTATAAAAAATACCTTTTATAAAAAGTACGTTTTGTAAAAAGTACATTTTATAAAAAGTACTTTTTATAAAAAGTATCTTTTATAAAAATTACCTTTTATAAAAAGTACCTTTTATAAAAAGCACCTTTTATAAAAAGTACCTTTTTTAAAAAGTACCTTTTTTAAAAAGTACCTTTTTAAAAAGTACCTTTTAAAAAAAGTACATTTTATAAAAAGTACCTTTTATAAAAAGTACCTTTTATAAAAAGTACCTTTTATAAAAAGTACCTATTACAAAAAGTACCTTTTATAAAAAGTACCTTTTATAAAAAGTACATTTTATAAAAAATACCTTTTATAAAAAGTACCTTTTATAAAAAGTACTTTTTATAAAAAGTACCTTTTATAAAAAGTACTTTTTATAAAAAGTACCTTTTATAAAAAGTACCTTTTATAAAAAGTACCTTTTATAAAAAGTACCTTTTATAAAAAGTACCTTTTATAAAAAGTACCTTTTATAAAAAGTACCTTTTATAAAAAGTACCTTTTATAAAAAGTACCTTTTATAAAAAGTACCTTTTATAAAAAGTACCTTTTATAAAAAGTACCTTTTATAAAAAGTATTTTTTATAAAAAGTACCTTTTATAAAAAGTACCTTACCTTTTCCAATATAAAAGGTCTAAGACACTGAGACACTTTGCCTACAGAAAAAGTCTTAAATTCTGGGAAATTTTTCCTATAGAAAGGATGTAAGCTTCTGCGACATTTTATCAATAGAAAAAGTCTCAGATTGTAAATCATTTTTGTTTTAGAAAAAGTCTTAGATTCTTAGATTTTTTCTATAGAAAAAGTTTTAGATTGTGAGACATTTGTCCTTCTTAAAACGTTACAGATTCTCGAACATTAACTAAAGAAATCCTCAGATTCTAAAATATTTTTCTTATAGAAAGAGTGCCAATCTGTTACATTTTTCGTACAAAAACATCTCATATTTTAAAATTTTTGCTATAGAAATAGTAATACTTAAAAATAAATATTTAGTGACAATTTAAATTTTCAACACCAGTAGCAGATTAGCAATATATGTATTTTATTATAAAAATAGTTTTTATATAATCCCAAGATTCTTATTATCGCTATTTTCTATTCTTTTTGTTCATATAAATTTGCAATAAAAGGCAATTTTTAAAAGAAATCTTTTATTATTTAAACAATCACGTATTTGTTTACTACTCATATTACTATTTTCCATTTTCTCATGAATGTATGATTTTGTGTTGTTGCTATGTATGCATGTATGTATGTTATCATTCAAGAAAGTGAAGTAAATGCACACAAACACATACAACAACAATTTGAAATGTGATTTTTAAAAATGGCACATAAAAACCACCATATATGGCCAATATTGTTGTTCTTGTTGTTTTTTGTTATTGCTGTTGATGCTAAGTGTGCATGAGTGATATTGTGTATGTAGTTGACGATGATGATGATGATGATTGTTGTGATTGTATTTCATTCTTCATTCAGATGAAAAAGCAGGTGCAAATACTTTTAGTTTATGTCATACGTGATGATTTTTATGGTATGAAAAATTTGTGTGTGTTTTTTTTTTCTTTTTTACAACAAAACGTGCTTTAATCATAAGTATCAGGAAATAACTTGAATCACATACATGTCTAAATACATAAACTTGTGGGTGGCATCAAAAAATTTGCGAGTTTTTGAATCAAAATTGTATGAACATTAACACTTTCTTAATTATAACCTTTGCTCTCAATAACATTACAAATCCGGTTGCCACAACCGTAAATATTTCACCTCCATTTTGGAGGTTTTTGTAACCGGTCATGCAGTTGGCACAACCTTAATACGATTATGGCAACCGCAATACGGTTGTGACAACTGAAATGTGGTTGTAACAACCGATTGACCAGTTGGAACAACCTCAAATATGAGGTTTGAATATTTATGTTTGTGGCAACCGGATTTTTTATGTGAGTGCTGTAATGAGTTTTAAAGTATACCGATGGACAAAGATAAACTTATCCATCGACAAAGAAAAACTTATCCTGATTAAATTTGTAAACAACATGTTTAACCGTTTAATATAGAAATTCGATGGTATTTTATACCCATATCGATATATTAAACTGTCCATTAGACTGGCATTTATTTGTCAACTTTCGATTCTCCCAAGTGTCCGGGCAAATTTTTAATGTCCAAGGTCTGAAACTTATGTTGTATAAATTTGAGGTCAATCAGATTAAATTAACCCATGGCTCCCGGCAGTCAAAGTTTTGGATTTTTGAAAAATTTTTAAAAATAAAATTAAAAAAATATATATCTTTCGGCCCATCATTTTTGTTAATTTCGATGCGCTGAGCACGAATATCAAAAAAAAAAATAAAATCAATCAATCGGTTTTCGAGATATCGCCATTTCAAATTTGTAAAAAGTGGCGTTTTTTCGGCGTTCAAGAAATTTTTTAAAAAAGTCTCAAAATTTCTTTGCTTAAGCTTTTATAAAGCTTAAACCAACCTTTCATTTAAATTTAATTTCAGCCAAATCCGATCATTTTAACCCGTGGCGCTCCCGAGAAGTTTTTGCTTTTTCGAAACTTTTTACCAAAAATCCTAAACTTTGATCAAAGGTTGCCACGGGTTAAAATGATAGAATTTGGCTCAAATAAGACTTAAATGAAAGATTGTATCAAACTCTATGAAAGATTTAAAATAAAGAAATTTTGAGAGTTTTTTAAAAAATTGTCTTAAACATAGGAAAAACCGCCCATTTTTCAATTTTTTTTTTTGGACAAATTTTAAATGGCGATATCTCGAAAACCTTTCGACCGCTTTTGTAAATTTTTAATATTCGTATTCAGCATGCTAAAATTAATAAAAATGATGTATCGCAATAATTTTTTTTATATTTTTTTCGTTTTCAAAAATCAAAAATTGCTGGTGGAAATTTTCTAAAAGTCCAAAACTTTGATCGAAGGTCGGTGGAATGAAATTTTAAGAGTGTTTTTTAAAAATTTCTCGAACGTAGGAAAAAATCGCCCTTTTTTGCAAAAAAAAAAAAAAAACGGTTCGACCGATTTTATTTTTTTTTTTTTTTATATTCGTGCTCAGCGCATCAAAATTAACAAATATGATGTGTTGAAAGATAAATTTATTTTTATACCCTCCAACCACAGTATGGGGGTATACTCACTTTGTCAATCTGTGTGTAACGCATCGAAAAATCGGTCTAGGACCCCACAAAATATATATTTTATTGATCAGTGATCGATTCTAAGACATTCTTGCGATGTCCGTCCGTCTGTAGAAGACACGATACAGTGCAAAATAAGAGAGCTAGACTTCCGAAGTTTGACACGAATATGTCTTATATTCCTAGGCACGTTAAGTTCGGAAATGGGAAAAATCAGACAAAGTGGAAAAAGGTTTCCCCTTGGAGAACTAAACCAACCTAAGAAAAACCGCATTTTTGCAGGGTTTTTTGTTAATCAAATGCAACATTCTTACCTCAGATGAAGCTCAAAATTGCAAGGGTGCTCCCTAACGTCTTCCACGAACCCCCGCCCTCAAAATAAGGCGCCCCTGGATTTTTATATATTTTTTTTACATTTTGGAGGGTATAAAAGCCAAATGAAACACTCTCACTTGTTTTTTTTATTTATTTTTTTTTTTTTATTTTTAAAAAATCTAAAATTTTGACCGCCGGACCCTACGGGTTAATTTAATCCGATTGACCTAAAATTGGTACCACAGGCTTAGGCCTAGTAGAATAAAAAAATGTCTGGACTTTGAAAATTGGAGAAAAAAAATTTTGCTATACAGAAAAATGACAGTCTTCTGGCCATATTTAAAACTAAATTCCATCACTCAAAAAATTTTGGATCTAGTGTTTTCAGAAATTTCTTAGAAATAGTTTGGCTCTTCAGTAATGCTGAATAATTGCTCTGAAATTTAAAGTTTTCCTTGCTGATTTTTGAGTTAAAGTCTAGAATCTGAGTTCCACCGATTTACCGGAGCCGGCAGCTATACCATGATTAGTTTTTTATACCCTCCACTCTAGTGATAGAGGGAATTTATAAGTTTGTTATTTCGTTTGTAACTCATCGAAATATCGGTCTGGGACCCCTTAAAGTATATATATTCATGATCCCCGATCGATTTTAAGACATTCTACCGATGTCCGTCTGTCTGTCTGTGGAAATGGTGATCACATCCAAAATATCACACGGAGATGACTGAAACTTAACATATTTATTGGAAGTTTTCCCGAAAAGTTTGATTACATCTGAGCGATATCGGTTATAAACGGAAATGTAAGGATACCTCAACAATATTTGTACATTAGAGTGTCCCTTATTTTGGAAATGTTGGAAATGTTGAGACGGTACCCCCTCATTTTTTTCCTTTTGACTAAAAAATAACTCAGGAAAAATTTTACGCCCCTACGACCACGCTTTCCCTACGCGACGGGGCCGTAAAGAGCGGGGCCTTAAAAATCATTTTTCCATACAAAGCAAAAAAATTTTTTTTTATTTAAAATTTTTTTGTTATTAATTATAATATTACTTGATTAGCTTATTCACGACAAAAAATTTGATTTTGGTGGGATGAGGCTTTCAGTTCTAAAAAAATTTTCGAGCTTTTGGGGTCCTACAGTAAAAATTTTTTAAAAAATATTTTTTTTTTAGTTTTGACAAGCAACCGTTTTAGTTGAATTGTTGCTTTTAATGATATATTTTCATAAAAAAAATATTATTCCTATCTGTGACATCTTTATCGTGATCTAAAAAAGGGTAAAAAATGCATTTTTGATATTTTTCGATACACGATCAAGATGTCACAGATATGAATAATATTTTTTTATGAATATATATCATTAAAAGCAACATTACAACTAAAACCGTTACTTGTCAAAACTAAAAAAAAATATTTTTTAAAAAATTTTTACTGTAGGACCCCAAAAGCTCAAAATTTTTTTTTTAGAAAAAATTTTTAGAACTGAAAGCCTTATCCCACCAAAATCAAATTTTTTGTCGTGAATAATCTAACCAAGTAATATTATAATTAATAACAAAAAAATTAAAAATAAAAAAAAAATTTTTTTTGCTTGTATGGAAAAATGATTTTTTAGGCCCCGTTCTTTAAGGCCCCGTCGCGTAGGGAAGGCGTGGTCGTAATTGCGTAAAATTTTTCTTGAGTTGTTTTTTAGTCAAAAGGAAAAAAATTAGGGGGTACCGTCTCAACATTTCCAACATTTCCAAAATAAGGCACACTCTATTGTACATTCAACATAACCTAAAAATACAAAATGCTTTAATTCGGCGGCTGGTTGACTAATGTGAACATAATTGAACAACAAATAGTATTTAAACAATAACAAACATATTTTTTGACAAAAAAAGGAAAAAATCGCAGATTTTTTTTACCAATTTTTTTCTTCGCGGATTTTTTTTTCAAAAGTTATTTCCTTTTAAATAAAGTTATTGTAATGATCTTTTAGAAATTGTGGAGGGTATCACTACATTCGGCAAGGCCGAATTTAACTTTATTACATGTTTTTTATTAAAGTGGAATATTTGCTAAAGTTCTAAATCACTCCAAGTAGAAGAAGTGGACACTTATTTTACATTGTTCAAATCTTTTGATTCCACCCATATACAGGGTGGCTCAGAGATAGTGGATTATAACTTTCAGTTTTTCAGATTTAACAACAAATTTAACTATATACAGTTAGAGAAAATCAAAAGGATGTCTTAAAAGTTACCAATATTATAAGCTAATAGTTGTCCATGTCTTATCTTTAAATTGATATAAATGTATTAACAACTTTGCTTACACAGAAAAAAAAAATAAAAAATATAATTAAAAATTTCGTAGATTAAGTAAAAAAATTAATTAGGTTCGGACCAATCACTAAATTGAGCATATAAAAAAACAAGTAAAGCTAAAGATTTAATTAAACAGTTAATAACATTAAATAAATATTTATTTGCTATAAAATTAAAAAACAATTCAAATTTTAATAAAAATGAATTTTAAAATTTAATTAAACAATTAATAATATAAGTTAAATATTATGTTGATATTAAATTTAAAAACAATTAAAATTTTAATTTAAATAAAACATGCGATATTATTTTGTATGTAGTTTAGTGTTCTTATGCTTATATTTAAAATGATAAGAAATTGTGTACCACCCTGTATTTATTGTGGGTTTTAAACTATAAAAGTATGTAGAGTGTTATAAAAAATAGATATATAAAGGTAAAGAGCAAATATATGAATAAATTCAATAATAAATTTTATTATAGAAAAAAAATTTTTAACAAAATTAGCACTTGAATTTATTTATGCCTATATTTATAAAAAATATTTAAAGATCATAAAAATAATATGCAAATTATAGTGGCTCAAGTTTTCAATAAAATTTTTGTTATAAATACATATAACATTAAAGTTTTTTATTTATTTTTAAAACCATAGTAGAAGGTTATTTTCAATAATTTTGAAGACATTGCTGATAGTGTACTCAAAATATGTTGTAGGTAAAAATAAATGAATAACCCAGAAAACAAGTGCAAAAGCAATTAAAAACTACAGGACATAATTTTCAAATATTTCAACAAACATCAAAATTGAATCATAACTTTTTTAAAATAAAATATTAAAAAGTAAATTTTCTTAAATTTACTTTTATTACAGAATATAAACCACAAAGTCATTAAAAACTAGTGTGTTTTGTCTTTATACCAATAAATTAAAAAAAAGCCATAACCGATTCAAATGAAAATTAAACCATATATAGAAAATTATTGTCATTGTATCTTAAAGAATTATATCTTTTAAATATTTTCAGGGAGGTTCATATTATAAAATTTTTTTTTAGTAAATTGATATAAATAAGCAAGTGTCAACAGACAGCGTGTGGTTTTTATAAATCAAATTATTTTTTTATTTTAAATATATAAAAATATTATATTTAAGAATTTATTAATCTGAAGAAAACATACAGAACACACAAAAAATTATTGGCTAAAAAATTTCAATTAAATCTATTGATCAACAAAATTTAAATTAGTCAATTATTGTTTTAATCGACATTTTTGTTATTTTCTTTCACTATCAAATTACAAATTTTCAACATACCAGATTTTTTTTCGCTTCAATTTATTTGAATACATTAATTCAAAAAATATACTTTATACTAGGGTTTTACTTTTTTTATTGTCGGCAACATATTGGAAATCAAAAAATATGAATTTATTGATAATTTTTCCATAAGCTTAAAATTCATTTGTTAAATCAATCATTATTTTAATTGACTTTAAATAGAAAATTGATCAAATTTTTGATCAAAATCGAAAAATTGATTAATTAACAAAAAAATCAATTAATCATCTACAATTGGATGGTTGATATAACAATTTTCTTCATTGGAGGAGTTTCAATTAAAAAATTAATTGAATCCGCGTTTTTGTTGATTGACTTTCGTTTTCAATTCTTTCTGTGTGGGATTAAGGATCAATAATGTCCAAATATAAACTAATCCCAGCAAACCTAGGTAATGTGTTGTGAAAAGTAATGACTGCCAATTACATTACTTATAACAGATACTCATTACCCACTGCATTACTTTAGTCCAAAAAGCAACTAGTGGCTTATATTGTAATATGTAAGTACTTATTTGCAATAAAATAAATAATAAGTTATTGAGAATGTTAAAAATAAATACTTATTTGCAAGTTCACTTTGGAAATTAAGTCCAATCAGAAAAAAATATTTGTTTTACCTTTTTAGCTTAAAGTTTCTCAAAAACAAATAATCTAGTGATAAATAGTTATTTCAAACTCGGTTTGCAACTATTTATTTTATTCCTTATAAGTAACTACTTATTTTACTCGTTATAGGTAAGTAGTTATTTATCTCCCTACTCGTAAGCTTGTAGGCACTAATTATTTTTGTCTCACGGCCTTTATAGAATAAGTAGTGTTTCATGCAATGAGTAAGTATATACCAATAATTATTACTAATTACTATACTCATTACTAGTAATGCAAAAATTTGTTGGGATGTTTTAAGTTAAAAAAATATTTTTTTACTTTGTTTGAAACTTTTCGAGTCAAAAAACAACCAAAATAATTGCACTATGAATCCAATATTTGTTTGTGTTAATATAGAATCTAAATGGCAACTATACCGACCCCGAAGGTTTTGAAATTCGAAAACAAAGAAAATTTGCTCGAACCTATTGTGGACGGTATTCATGGATTCGGCCAAGTATAATTTTACTATGTTTATTTGTTTTACTTTTTTTGTTTTGATTTTCACAAGTAAATTTTAACAAGAATTTGAGTTGATAATATATTTAAATAAATTTAATTGACGTGAGTTCAAATTTTTGTTTACTTTAGTAGACAAAACACACGCCATTGCCGTTTTGGGTTTCACACTATTTTCACTCAATATAAATATTTGTACGTTTCGTTTTTAGATAACCAATGCATGTGGCGTATGCTAATTTGTTGCAATTTTGTGAAAAATTATTTACACAAATTAAGCTTAGTACTTAATTTTTTAAGTGACTTGATATTATTTAAAAATGGATAAATTATTTTCAATTTAACAGGAATGAAAAACTTAAGAAAATTTTTGTTTTTAATTTAAATAAGGTTAAAATTAAATGCCATTTATAACAACAATCAAATGAATACAAAATTTAGGGGCCTTTTCACAAAAAAAAAAAGTCATAATTCAATCATTACTTAATTTTTTCCCTGTGGTTGTTGTAAACAGTCATAAAAAAATTCAAATTTTGTTTGAAAATTTCAAAAAATAAGGACCTGCTAGCCAAATAATTTTAAATTTTGAGACTTTTTATGACACAGGGAATATAAAGTTTGAAAATAATAAAATTAGTCATAACCAGTCATAACTATGAATAGGCCTGTTATTTTTTTGAGCTTCAATTTATTTTCAAATTTTTTTATACCCTCCAACTACAGTATGGGGGTATACTCACTTTGTCATTCCGTGTGTAACGCATCAAAATATCGGTGTAGGACCCCATAAAGTATATATATTTATGATCAGTGTTCGATTATAAGACATTCTAGCTATGTCCGTCCGTCTGTCCGTCCGACTGTCCGTCCGTCTGTCCGTCTGTAGTTAACACGATGCAGTCCAAAATAAAAGAGCTAGACTCCCGACATTTCGCACGAATATGTCTTATGTTCATAGGCAGGTTAAGATCGTAAATGAGCAAAATCGGACCTGGGGGAAAAAAGTTCCCCATTGAAGAACTAAACCCACCTCTGAAAAATACCATATTTTTACATGTTTTTTTGTGTTTTTGTTTAACAAATGCAACATTTTAATGCCACAAAAAGTTCAAAGTCCTGCATTTGGACCCAGAGAATTAGAAAATGTCGTTTTTTGGCCCGCCCCGCTTTTATGCGTGGAATAAAACATTATTTTTTTAAATAATGATAATCTTGTATTTCTTTAGTGCAAAAAGCATAAGAATGATTTTTTGAACACATATTCGAAGGAAAATTTGCCCCCCCCCCCCCTCAATTACTACTAGCGACCCCCTGCCCCCTCCACCGCAAAAAAAAATAAAGCGCCCCTGCATTTTCTTTTTCATGTTGGAGGGTATAAAAGAGTCGGCACAGCCGAATTTAACACTCTTACTTGTTTTAACATGATAATTTTTTTAGTCTGGTGTCTATTTTTTAAAGTAACGCAGGACACCACCTCAATATGATTATAAAAAGGTAAAAACTGAAAAAAAATTAAGAACTACGATTTTAATATTCTCAGAATTAAAAAAATTTTTACTTGGAATTTTAACTTGGATAAAAATTAATTAAAATAACAATAACATTTAAAATAATAACACTATGCTAGTAGCAAATATAAATAAACTGGGCACCTTGCTGGCCGTTTTTCGAAGTTAGACTTCATAATCGCGATATTCGCGATTTGAAATTGTAAAGCTAAAGTACAACAAAAACAAAATGTTTATGATTTTGGTGATAGTTTTAAAACATAAATTTAAAAATTGCATTGTTTTTTTCGCGAGAACAAATTTTTCCGCGAAAAAAAATAAATTCCGCGAAAAAAATTTTTTTCGAAAAACTTTGTGTCTGTAATGTATCGTATTCTACACATTTTCATAAATAAATATCAAAATAAAAAAAAAAAATTAAAAAAAAATTAAAAAAAATTAAAAAAAAAATTAAAAAAAATTAAAAAAAAAAATCGCAAAAAAAATTTTGCGAAAAAAATTTCCTTGAATAAATTTTTTTTTGTATATTCAATTGAGTTTAGATGATAAAAATTCAGCAATTGTATCAATAACCCAGTTGGCAAAATAAAATCACACCTGACATACTGCTGACTCTCCCTTTATGAAATCGCTGACATCTTCATACAATTTTTCAAAATTTCATCGATGACATGTCAGCAGTTGGTCAGCTGTGTCCACCAGTATTTGTGGCCACTAACAATTCGTTTAAACAACCGCTGACCAACTGCTGACATGTCATTGATGACATTTTGAAAAATTGTATGAAGATGTCAGCAATTTTATAAAGGGAGAGTCAGCAGTATGTCAGGTGTGATTTTTTTTGCCGACTGGGAATATAATACAATAGTTTTTTTTACTTAAATATAAAAAAATAATCGCGAATATCACTACATACGCTAACTTTGAAAAAACTGATATTACAATGGGATTTAGCGTTCACTTACTAGCTTTACCAGATGGCTGTTGTGAATTCAAATCAAACTAAAAATATTTGTATTGAACCAATTTTTCACGAAGATAAAGATTTTTCGCGAATAAAATTTTTTTTCGCGAAAAAATTTGTGGTATTATGGTTTGTTGTGTTAGTTTAACAGACTTGAATGGTTTTAAATTTAAAAAAATATCGCATAAGTTTAAAAATATCGTTTTTGTTGTACTTTAGCATCAACATTTTAAATCGCGAATAAGAGCGCTAACTTCGGAAAACGGATAGCACCATAGAATTCAGCGTACTCGAATTAACGTTACCAGTAGGGTGACCAGCTTGTTAAAAAAAAGTGTCAAAGTCAAACACAGTGTAATATACCTGCTGGTGAATACACATTTCTTCACTAGCGTATGAATAAAACGTGACAAAATTATTTTTATCAATCTTTTTTTTCACTTAAAACTCTTTGTGTTTTCATCAATTTTTTCTTCATCAAAAAAAGAATGTCTTAACTCCTTCTGTAATAAAAATTTCTTATAGCAAAACCGCACAAAAATCAAAACGAAAAATTGTCAAAAACCTAAAACTTTTTTTAAAGGAATCCGAGAAAAATAAATCAGTACACGGGACTTCAAATCACTGCATATTTCAAGAACATCCAAACGAATGGTCAACTTATTTATATAGATACAACTTTTTTTTTATAAATAACAAATCTTCTCAACTCAATATAAAAATAAAATGCAGTAATAAATAAACATTGACAAACGGAATGTCAGCAAATGTTACTCTGAAAATTTATGACATTTTTTCTTGAATTGTGGCTCATATAAAACTAAATATTGATTATCTGTTTTATTTTATTTTCATGCAATATGTACTTATTTTTAAAACAAATTTAAACAATGTAATCTATAAAAAACAAGTAGAAAAGTTAAATTTGCCTTGGCCGAATCTATGAATACCCTCCACAATGCCCATTTTAAGTGATAGTAAATTTTCTTACGTGAAAAAATAACAGTTTTGATTAGAAATATTTTATTTTGTATAAAAAAATTTTTTTTGTAATTTTTGAAAAAAAAAAAAATAATTTACTAATTTTTTTTTTTTGAGTATAAAATTTTTTTCGAGTGTATTTTTTTTTTTTTGGTATAAAAATATTTTTGAGTGACAAAAATACGTTGTAAAATATTTTTGTGACTTACCAATGTTTTTAAAACAGGTTTAACGGGTTTTCAACACGTGAATTTAAGGTGAAGCTAATCTGAAATTCACGGTTTTGCTAATCACTTTTGAACCACTGGACCGATTTTGGTGAAATTCAATACAAACTAGGCTGGAGGAACGAAAAATATATATGGCAAGCTTCATCATCCTCAAAATTGCTTTTCGAAAGTTATAGTGCTTTTTATCTCATAAATTCACGAAAAACCCTTGCCGAAATTCAATCTTTGGCTCATAACTTTTGAACCACTTGACCCATTTCGCTGGATTGCAATACCAACCTGACCAGGTAAATGCCCAACAAATATGCCAAACTTTAGGAGCCTCCGTAAAGTCTTTCAAAAGTTAGCGTGTTTTCATCAGACAGACAGACGGACGGACGGACATCGCTAGATCGTATTAAAATCTATCGAGGATCATGAATATATATATATATTATATGGGGTCCTTGACCAATATTTCGAGGTGTAACAAACGGAATGACAAACTTATATATACCCTCAAGCACTAGAGTGGAGGGTATACAAAATGGAAAATTTCCATTGCACTTATAGATTCTCGAAAGTTGTTTGTTACTTGAATATGGTTATTTATGGTTATTGAAAAATATATATTGTTAAAATAAGTACAAGTTTAAAATGCATACAAATTGTAACTCTTTGTTATTTAATATGGTCATTTAATGTTTTTTTTTTTTTTTTTATTTTATACCCTCTATTCTAGTGATAGACGGAATGTATAAGGTTGTCATTCCATTAGTAACACCTTATAAAAATAAGTTTAAAACCTCATAAAGTATTGAAATTCGTGATCCCCGATCGATTTTCAGACGATCTAGCGATGTCCGTCCATCGGTTTCTCCGTTGGAAAACGCAAACTTTCGACAGACTTATTCGAAACCTGTGAAGCTCGGTATATATAATTTAAATTTATCACGGCAGGGTGGTACTTAATTTCTTTAAAATCGATCAAGTTATTAAAAATTATAAGCAAAGTAAATCTAACATGATAATGTTTTTAGGCTGGTGGCTGATTTTAAAAATGATACAGGATGCCACCTCAGTTTGATTATATAAGTTACCGAATAACAAAAAAGAAAATAACACTTGTTTAATTTGTTTAATCAAGATCAGTATATGACTGACCTACAATTTTCGTGCTTGATTCAACATTTTTCTTCATTAGCTGACTTTGAATTAAAATAATGCTCAAACTGGTGTATTTCGTGCTTGATCTAAAAACTCATTTTTATCTGTGTACAAAGTTAAGTTTATCAATTTAAAAATCTCCTATTTTAATGTATTTTTAAAAAATATACAACAAAAAATCTCTTTTAGCATTAATTTGTCTGAACAGCTGTTTTCATATTATTTCAAATGTGATGGTTGCAAAGGGCAATGTATTCAAAAAAATTTTTGGTTTGATTTTTTGACAGTCAGACCAAATTTCATTTTATTTCGGTACTAGCTGACCCGGTCCGCGTTGCTGGCCCTAAGAAAACATCGATTCTGTTTTCTATTGCATCTCGATCTTAATATACAGTGGCGGATGAAACTAAAGCATGGGACCGGGTCTAGAAGTAGCCCTTATTTCAACCTTCATTTAGCACTATCTATAGAGAAACAGACAGACGTATCGTTAATTATAGTACAAAGGGGCGAGTCATTTTACGCATTCTTATTGAATCGTGGCTTTTAATATAGCTAAAGTTGCAAGTTGCGTCCTCGGTAAGTACTATCTACGCTGCAAATTTAATGAAATCGGTTTAGCCGTTTTTGTGTGATTGCGGAGGTGGAAGAAATAAATTTTATTAAATAAAAAAGGGAGTGGCATTTTTTACCCCTTTGCCGAATCGCACTCTATCATGAACTATAGTAGTTCCAGCTTGGTTAGTACTATTAGTAGTAAAAGATAAAATAACGTTGAGTATAGCATAAATGGGCTAGGCAACTTACGCCTCTTTATCGAATCGTGTTCTTATATGTCCAGTAGTTCCACCCTCTTTTAGCACTATCTGTGCAGGAAACTCATTAGGATCGGCTTAATAGTTTTTGCTTGATTGCGAAAGTGGCAGGAATATATTATTTTTGGTCTGTTTGACCAACGCTCAGGAGATGTACCCTATAAATGAAATTCATTATATTTTCGCACCATTTTACAATTATAATTTTATATATGGCTAACACATGCAATTGATTAGCACTATCTTGATTAAAAACGCCAAGAGAATCGGTTCAACTGTTTTTGCATAATTGCGATCGTAGGTAACATGGCCTAGTTCCGCACTCCGTTGGTACCATCAGTGCTTAAAATTTAATTATTATCGTATCAGCCGTTTTGACATTATTGCAAAGCATGCAGAAATATTTTCAATTCAATACAAAGGGGCGTGCCATTTAACGCCCCTTTGTCCAATAACACTCTAATTTGGCACATAGTAAGTACTCGATTAGTAATATCTTTGGTTTAAATTTCATCAAAATTGGTTTATTTCTTTTTTATATACAGATGTCAAAAGTGGTGCAATGTAAAAATTTGATTTTGCCACGCCCCTCCGCCCACAAACAAAGAATCAAAAATCTGATCACACAGTGTTACTCCCGAGGCTATTCTAAATTTTCCCTGAAGATTTCATTAAGATCGGTCCAGCCGTTTTCGCATCCATAAGAAACATACATACAGCCGTTTTTGCATTATTGCAAAGCATGCAGATATATTTTCAATTCAATACAAAGGGGCGTGGCATTTGACGGCCCTTTATACGACAATGCTCTAATTTGGCACATAGTAAGTACTCGGTTAGTACTATCTTTGGTATAAATTTCATCAAAATCGGTTCATTCGTTTTTTTATATATAGATGTCATTAGTGGTGGAATGTAAAAAATTGATTTTGCCACGCCCCTCCGCCCACCGACAGAAAATCAAAAATCTGACCGCACAGTGTTACTCCCCAGGCTATTCTGAATATTCCCTGAAAATTTCATCACGATCGGTCCAGCCGTTTTCGAGTCCATACGGAACATACATACACACATACATACATACATACACACATCCATTTTTATATATATAGATTATCGTGATATACGGCCTTTATATAAGAGCAACGTAATTAATTAATCAGCAAACATTTATCGCCACACATCCTATAAATTTTTTATTTTCTTTACACTTTGGTGGGCATAGAAGATCCGGCGCAGCCGAATTTGACGCATTTCCTGGTTTTTTATTGCACCAGTTGTATGTCTCAGAATATTTAGCTATTTCTTAAAGAATGTTGTCATAAAATCTGAAACATATTTTTTAGGAAAATGTTATAAAATCTGATACTTTTAATATCGAGCTATCTTATTATAAATGTTTTAGAATCCGAAGATTTTTCTACATGAAAGCAGAAACCGAGACCTTTTAATAGTCCAAATCTACTTTTGGACTCTAACAAGGGAACCTTATGAACCATTTCGTCTGAAACTTGAAATAAATATAAAAGAGCAAATTCATAGATTGGGGTGTCTCAGCTTATCAGCCATATCGGAGAATTTGGGCTTCAAAAAATGGGACACAAATTGGCGAAAAAATGGTTTTTCGGATTTTTTTTCATGTTTTCTTATGAAACTACATGATGTTTTTATATGAGAAAATGGGGGTTTTCTTTTAAATAAATATGTTTTTAAGAAACCTTTCTGTACGTAAAAACTATCTCAAGATCTAAAAATTTAATTTCTCGTTATGTTTAAAATTACATAATAATATTATGTGTTTTAACTAAAACTGTTATCTGGTGAATTTATTTTTTTTTTCGTCAGTGTATGTGTGAGTATGTTGTAAAAACAACATCAATACATAAACACTTTAGTACACATTCTGTTCTTCGAATAAGGAAATAAACCATTTTCAAATAGACAGATGCAACTCAACTAATGGAACATTAAATTACTTTCTGTTAAGCAAACACATAACAGATAATAGTTTCCTGATCTCAAATTTTAAATTCCATTATTTAAAAAATTTACTTTTTTTCTAGGATTAATCACGATTTCCTTACCTATATGACGCATAGTATATCTAGGACAATACTCACACACCATTCAGATTGATGTTATGCATCTCTGGAGTAAAATAAATTGTTATTGTTTTAAAATATATATACAATAACATATACACTCAAAAAAATCCATTAACTTAAACTTTGGAAAAATTTTCTTTAAAATAGTTTATAAATTTTCCCACAATTTAGTTAAATTTAACTAAAATTTTGGAAATTTTCCAAACTTTTAGGAAAAAAATTTAGTTCATGGACTGTTAAATAGGCCATAATTTTCCTTAAATGGAATTCCCAAATACATGGAAGAAATTCTTACCATCAAATAAAGTTTCCCTAAATAATTGAAAAATAATCTTGATTTTTAAGACATATTTCTAAAAACAAAATTTAGTTCAAAAAATTCAGTTTTAGGCCGTAATTTCCTACCAATTAGTTCATCATATTTATCTTCTTTAATTTGAGGAAGTTTTTTCCTCAAGTTTAGTAAATTTTTCATAACTTGAAATTGTTTTGATGATTTATTTTTTTTTCATGCTTGCTTGTGGTTCACATTTTGTTTATTATTTGTAGTATATGAAAAAGAGAGTTTGGTCTTGTATAAAAAGTAATAAATTTAATGTTTAAATTTTTTTCTACACATGTATGAAATAATATTTTAATCACAACAAAGGCCTTGGCTTTGGCGTGTTTTCCCATAGTCTGGGAACAAACGTTAAAGACAAAGTCTTTGTTGTAATTTAACTTTAAAAACTAATGAAATTTATTACTTGACCATAAGAAACAAACGTTTTTTTTATATTTAAAATAAAAAATGTACATAATGAGAATTATGTGTGTATTCACATGCTATTCTATAAATAAACCAATAAAAAATATGAAATTAACTAATTTTTAGGAAAAATTTCCGCATCAGAAATGATTTTTTAACTAAAAAATGGGAAAATTTTCCCACTTTCTAGTTCACATTGGTCCTTATTTTTAGGAAAAATATGGACTAAAAAGTAGGAACACATATCAATGGAGCTAAATCATTATCAATTTTCCTTGGATTTAGTTAATTTTCCCATTTTTTAGTTAGTTTTTTTTCTGAGTGTAGTTAAAACAGCCAGGCTTTCAGTACCATCATCGTACTCATCAGTATCAACTTCAGTTTTATAAAGACTGAACATTAAAATAAGCCTTTTGGTTGTGAATGTTTATATAGATGATATTGTGATTGTTTTTTCTGCTGCATGTGTTTATGGTGGTGTTGGTGATAAGTGCAAGAGTTAACATGAAAAAACTCTTATTGGTAAATAATCGGGTAGCTCGGTATTTTTAAGTTTTCTTACTTGTCATATTAAATTATTTTGTATTGAATATAATTAAATTAATAACAGTGTTTTCAGAGTTTTATCTAAGTGATCATAAGAAATGTCGAAACACGCTTATTTTATTCAAGAAAATATCAAAAATCCGTTAAATTTGTACATTAAAGGGTTCAGCTCAAAAACTTAGTACACCCAAAAAAAAAAAACATGGGTATTCAATACTAAAAATTTAACTAAATTTTAGTTCAAAATGACCTAGTGCAAAAACTGGTAACCAATACTAAAATTGTTTACTAAAATTATTGAAACCAGTAAAAATTACTAATTTTAGTACTTTGAAGATACTAAAATTAGTAAATTATTAGTAGATTTTGGTACAAAATCACTTACTAAACCTTTTTTGAGTGCATTGTTTTCAAATGCCTGATATAGCATTAGATAGGCCTTGAAAATTCCTTTTGTTCCTTATCAAAAGCTTATGTGACTTCTGTTCGTTAGTGTATTAAAGAACAAGTAGAAAAATTAAATTCGACTTGGCCGAATCTATGAATACCCTCCACAATGCCCTTTTTAAGTTATAGTAAATTTTCTAGAGTGAAAAAATAAAATTTTTGATAAGAAATATTTTATTTTGTGTAAAAAAACTTTTTATTTTAACTAATTTTTGAAAAAAAAAAATAATTTACTAAATTTTTTTTTGAGTGTAAATTTTTTTTTGAGTGCAAAATTTTTTTTGAGTGTAAAATTTTTTTCGAGTGAATTTTTTTTTCTTTTAGTGTAAAAATATTTTTGAGTGACAAAAATGCGATGTTAAATCTTTTTGTGACTTACCAATGTTTTTAAAACATGTTTAACGGGTTTTCAACACGTGAATTTAAGGTGAGGCGAATCTGAAATTTACGGTTTTGCTAATAACTTTTGAACCGCTGGTCCGATTTGGCTGAAATTTAAAACGAACCGGGCCTGAAGAACGACAAATATATACGCCACACTTCAGCACCCTCAGAGTTGCCGTTCGGAAGTTACCGTGTGTTTTATCTCGTAAATTCCAAAAAAAACCCTTGCCGAAATTCACTCATTTGCTTATAACTTTTGAACCACTGGACCGATTTTGCTGGATTGCAATATCAACCTGACCAGGTAAATGCCCAACATATATGCCAAACTTCAGAAGCCTCCGTAAAGTCTTTCAAAAGTTACCGTGTTTTCAACAGACAGACAGACGGACAGACGGACGGACGGACGGACGGACGGACGGACGGACGGACGGACATCGCTAGATCGTCTTAAAATCGATCGAGGATCTTGAATATATATACTTTATGGGGTCCTAGACCAATATTTCGAGGTGTTACAAACGGAATGACAAACTTATATATACCCTCTATCACTAGAGTGGAGGGTATAAAAAAGGGCAGAAGTGCAATTTTTTTTTGTCAGAAAAGAAAACGCAATTAGTTTCGCAAAAATAATTAAGAATCTGATGCTTTTTTTTTTTTGTTAAATAAGAATAAAGTTGTAAAATGAGCCGCCCTAGTGTAAAATTGATTACTTGTATTTATTTTTATAATCAAGAGGACATTAAATGTCAACATCGTATCTCAAATGAAATGTATTAAAATGAATTAAAAATAAATACGTTTTTTATAAAATGAAAACTTTAATTTAATTTCATCTTCTGAAATATAAAGTTTTGAAAAAAAAAATGTTAAACCTCAACGTTGAGTGCAGAAAATACATTTCAAATTTTTTTTTGGGAAAAGTCATATTTTTAAATTTGTTGTTTAACTTAAGAGCTGATAATTTTATGTTCAGCACAAAAATTATATTTGTTAAATTTTACTTTATCAAGACATGTGATACTAGCATCAAAATAGATATTTAGCAATTAGCCCTTAAACTGAGAATGAAAAATAAGGGAGTCAAAATGTAGAATAAGTGCAAACTCAATCATTCCAAAAATATGGAAACCTTAATGGATTTTGAATATGTTTTCAAAATTACCATTTTTTTCGTCATTTCTATTTTTATACCCTCCAACTACAGTATGAGGGTATACTCACATTGTCATTCCATTTGTAACGCATAAAAATATCGGTCGGGGACCCCATAAAGTATATATATTATTGATCTATGATCGATTCTAAGACGTTCTATGAATGTCCGTCCGTCCGTCTATATAAAACACGATTCAGTCCAAAATAAAAGAGCTAGACCCCTGAAAATTGGCAAGAATATGTCTAATCTTCATAGGCCGGTTAAGTTCGGAAATGGGCAAAATCGGGCCAGGGGAAAAAAAGTTCCTCCTTAACGAACTAAAAAAACCTCTTAAAAAAACGACATTTTTACATCTTTTTTTGCCATTTTTTTTAAACAAATGAAATCTTTTTATGTCAGAAGGGGTTTAAACTCCTGCACTTAGACCAAGGGGGCTGGAAAATTTATTTTTTTTCTGCCCGCCCCCTTTTGTGGGCGTTTTTTTAAAAAATCATTAAAATAATGAGAACATGGTATTACTAAATTGCAAAAAGCAGAATAAATAAATTAGTTAACATTTATCGCGATGGGGAAAGTATCCCCCACCACCCCCAATGAGCCCCCCCCACAAAAAAACGACCCTGGATTTTTTTTATATGTTTTAACATGTTGGAGGGTATCATAGATTCGGCATAGCCGAATTTAATACTCTCACTTGTTATTTCTGACATTAGTACATGGAATTGAAAATCTTTGTCTTAAAAATTGTAAAATTTTTTATTATTTTATCAAATCAAATGTGTCAGATTTTATTTATAAACACCCTCGTAGATTTAATAACCATTGTATGTTTTAGTTACTTTAGATAACTGTCACAAATGTTATTTGTTATTTACAAGTATTTGCTAAAAACTGTTGACAACACATTAATGCTAATAAACTGGGGGAAAAACATATTTAAACATTTTGTGTATGAATAGAAGAGGAAATTTAAAAATGTTGTAGCAGATTAAAAAAATATATATTGTGTTACATCAAATCTGCAAAAATCTTTAATTCGGCCTTGACGAATATTTTGATGACTACTATAAATAAAATTTGGGAAAATATTTGCACCATAAAAGTTCAAAAATTTTTCTAAAATTCTGTAAAAATTAACAAAAATATGGGAAATTTTTCCAATTGCGCGAAAAGAATTTAATTCATATGCTTATAAATAGCTCAATTCTTACCGCCAAAGGAATTTCCTCTAAATCTATCTACCAAAAAGTTCGCCACATCTGTTTTTATAAATGAGCAACTACTTAGTTCTATAAATGAACTTTTAGTTCTATAAACGATCTACTAGTTCTATAAATGAACTATTAGTTCTATAAATGAACTACTAGTTAGGCACTAATTGACACTAGTTATAGGTTAATGTTAAGCAAAACTAATATAAATTTGTTAAAATAAAAAAAAAAAAAAAAATTTTCTAACTAAATCCTTTATTTCTTCAGTTTTAGTTAAAAAATAGCTAGAAAACTAAGCGAGGTAGACCGAAACGGATAAAATATGAAAACGAAGTTACTATAACTGAAAATATTTAGCAGCCCAGCATTACAAATCTGAGTACCCCATTAAACCCTAATTCTGATTTTAAAATTTTGCATTCCCGAGATTTTAAAAATGCACATATCTAAGTAAATACTTCCGTCACGAAATTCTGCCGTCACTATGGTCGTGTTCTACAAGACCTTGACAGCCAAATACCGAAAAGGCCTCCAATTAATACTTTTTGAGTTACTCAGTTCCAAAATTTTCAAGAATCTGTGTTATGATCTGTGCTATAATCTGTATAATAATTAGGATTCGGACTTTTATGCAATTAAAATCGCGTTTTATGAGCTTAATACATGCACCAAAAATAGAAAAATATGAAAAAATAAACACTTAAAAATTTTTTTAAGACATTTATTAATGATAAAAAAATTAAAATAACAAGAAATACAAAAAAGAACATAAACAAGTGAGAGTGTTAAATTCGGCTGTGGCGAATCAAATTGTAAAAAAAAATGTCAGGGGCGTTTTTTTTTGGGTGGGGGTGATGGGGGTGATGGGGGTGATGGGGGTGATGGGGGTCAGTGGGAGACTTTGAGAGCAACTTCCCATCGCGATAGATACACCAAATGTTTCATTTATTTAAAAAAATACAAAAAAACATGTAAAAAAGTGTATTTTTTCAGAGGTTGGTTCAGTTCTTCAAGGTTCTTGAAGTTCTTTCCCCCTGCACTGATCCAAATCCAGATCCAAATCTAGGTGGACAAAAGTCTAAAAAGTTTGAACCTCTAAATTAAAAAAAGGTAGGTGTTTTAAATAGCTAATAACATGCCTAGACTAGACGCAAAATAATTTGATTAAATAAGGGATTTAACTTTGTCCCCGCAGCACTAGAACATCAATGTTTGTTTACGAAAATGTTTGTAATTAAAAACTAAGGAAATCAATACAAAACTAAGTAGCTTATACCAAGTGAATTATTTGCAGGAGATTGCCGTGAATTGTTTCTTATATAGCCATGGGTGTATACTTATCAAAAAAATTTTAATGGGTTCGAAATTTTTTCCCGATTTCTTAATATCGGTTTTTGAAGTTAGGGTCATAAGTAAAAAAAAAAAAATTAGATTATCAATCTTTCAAAGCTTGCCAAAAAAACCGCTCCAAGTTGCGGGCAAGCCACTATATACATCCCTTAAAGTAACTATCAGAGAGTATGTTTCATCTTTCATCTCATCCAGCGGCGTCCAGCTGCATTTTTTATAGCGTTTTTAAAAAAGTAATTTTTTCTGCAATATTTATAACTCTCAAGAAAATGCTTATAACATTCAGGATCTTCTGCACATATTTTTGCAATAAATACCTCTACAGTATTTTCTATAATTGTTATATCATATATTTTTCTTTTCCCGCAACTCTAGAAGCACAAAAAGGATTTAATTCGAACATTCTAAAAAAACTGCACATTAAAAGTAATTCGACATAGCTGGGCTTTACTGTAATGCTCAGTAAAGCTTTTTATATCATTTTTAAATACTTCCTTTAAATTTAGTGCCCTAAAGTAGCAAAAAGTAATTAACTTTTTCCAGTTGTAGCGAAAAGTCCAATTAAGTTGAAGCTATTTTAGTCAAACCCACTGTATTTTCAAAAATATTAAAGCTACAATTTTTTAAAGCATTTTTTTAAAATCAGCGACCCCAAAAACATAAAATGTCATGGTAAAATACTTTTGTCCACCTAGTTTTGGAATCGGAACCACAGTGCCCTGGTCCGATTTTGCGCATTCACGAACTTAACCTGCCTTTGAACATGAGACATATTTTTGCCAAACTTCAGGAGTCTAGCTGTTTTAGTTTGGACTGCATTGTGTTATCTACAGACAGATGAACGGACGGACATTCACAGAATGTCTTAGAATCGATCATGGATCAATAATATGTATACTTTATGGGGTCCCCGACCGATATTTCGATGCGTTACAAACGGAATGACATAGTGAGCGGAATGACATACTGTGGTTGGAGGGTATAAAAACGTAAAAACTCAGTCTTATAAACGAAAATAACACAAAAAGTTCAAGTTAAAATAAAGTAAAACCCAAAATTATAAAAGTAAAACAATCACCTGCATATAAAATAAGTTAAGAACAATAAGAAAAACTTTTGTTTATATAAATACATCAAATTTTTTTAATATTTGCAAAAGCAAACTTAAGTCTGTTTGGCCTTAAAAAGCTTTTGAACATAGAAAACGACCGTTCAACGTCGTCGGAAGTGATCGGTGCATATTTAAATTTGTGGTATATGTATTTTCCACTTCGTTGTTTTCGGTTAAATTCAAATTAAATATGCCAGCACATTGTTTTATTGTTTAAAAATTCTTATTTTTTTAAGCTTTATCAAGATTGTTACGAATTTGCTTACCAAAGTTATCCTGCACAGAATAAATTTTATTCATGGCATCATCAATTAATTTAAGTTGCTTACTCAATGGATTAGATTCCTCTCGTTTTACAATAGTTTCAGAGATAAAGCCATAATTTGAATACACAAGCACTATCTGCGTTTTTTTTTTTTGGGGAAATTTAAAATAAAAATTTAAAAACCCAGCCTGAGGGATACATTATGAAAAAAAATTATATACAGTTATGTTAAAATATCATAAAAGCAAAACAAAAAACACTTTTTTTCTTTAAATATGCATTAAAAGTAAATATGCAAAAATATACACAAACAAATCAATGTCATTTTACTACAAATTTCTTGATTCTCAAAGATATTTAGTTTTTGTTGATCTCCGGTTGACGACAACAAACATGCATTTGCATAAAAGTCCGAACCCTACCCAGTCAGAAAAATACAATCGCAAAAGCGCTGTGAAAGCGTTGTAAACGGTTCTACAAGCGTTCCATTTACCATCTTGAAAGCGCTTTCAGATGATCCGAATGATAACATCGATCTACGCTAGGTTTAAAGCGTTTTAAAAGCGTTCTAAAAAAGTGCTTTCAGAACGTTTTGTTAAAAGTCATGAAAGCGCTTTAAAACCCAAAAGTAAAGCACTTATAAAGAGCTTAAATACAAAAAATAAAGATATTTTCCAGCGATTGTTAACTCTTGGAACAATCCTATTGCTGAAATTCAACGAAAATTGCATGTTTTTCATACAGTTAACTCTCCAAATAAAGCTCCATTGGTATATCCTCTCTTTAAAAACAAAAAGTATTCTCTTGGCAAAGTAATGAAATCCACTGAAACAAAAGTTGTGTTTTCTTTTATTAATATTCATGGTTTTAAAATTACTGCATCCCATCCTGATAACGCAATTCTACTTAGTAATGGAAATATTATGAAAGTAAACCAAATTTTTAGTACAAATCGATCTAAACACACATGTGATAATATATATTTAAAAGGCAACATCTTTAATGAAATAAACGATTATTTTGTCTATCCAATTCCATCAAAAGAAATAGGACTTTATAACGTTGAAAATTTACGTGAAGATGTTATTGAAGTCAGTGTGCATATTGTAGAAGTTAAATGCATTATTTGTAAATTTTATAACGAAACTATTGCTATAACTCTTTTGAATAAATTATAATAATAAAACTTAAAATAGATTTACAAATTAAAAAATGTTTTAAGTTTTCAAAATTTTGCGTTTTCAATGTGGTGGTAGTAGTGTTTGGGGTCCGGGAATTCCCGGGTCGTATTTCCCGGGAATTCCCGGGAAAACTCTGACGGGAATTCCCGGGAAATTTTTTTATTTTTCCCAGGAAATCCGGGAATTTTATTAAATAAACCTTTTTACATAAAAATGTTTATTTTAATTTAATTTTAGATATATTTTAACAGAAAAAGTTTTAAATTGTTTAAAAAATCACCACTCAAACGAGTGATGGCAACTTTCTACAGCCAAAACACGCATAACAGTAACTCAAAAAGCGCTCAATTTAAATAAAGCGCCAAAAACCGCAAAAAAAATATTTTTAGTTTAACGGTTTTAATAAAAAAATTTATAAAATCATCAGGGCTATTCAAAGAATAAGCCTAAAAAATAGCTAAATATAATTTTTAAACAAAATTTTCTCTGTCTTTGTTTATTTGTTTAATTTTTTTTTTTGTTTAATTTTCAACAAAGTATGGATTTAATACGGTTATAAAGTCAAAAAATATGCGTGGTTAATGATAATTTTGCTAAGACTGTCAAAAAAATATACAAATTTTGTAAATTTTTGGAATTGACATTTCCAGAACAAAATATTAAAAGTTCTTGCAGTTTTAAATTTTTTTGCGATTTTTTGTGGTGAAAAAGTTGCAATACTTTTTTCGTTTTATTGTATTTCAGGATTTTTAACTTTTATTTTTCGATTTTTTATGTTTTAATTAATTGTTTATCTCTAATAAAACTAATTTAAATAAAAAATTGGTCAAATTTTATTTTTTTTTATGATTTATATTAATAATGAAAATTTCCCGGGATTCCCGGGAATTCCGGGAAATAAATTATTTTTTTCCCGTTTCCCGGGAAATCAAAAAGTCCGGGAATTCCCAAACACTAGGTGGTAGGGAAAAATTATTTAATTTGATTTAACAAAATGTTTTTATAACAATTTGTTTAAAATTGAGTATAATCTAAAAAAATACTATACTTGTATGTACTACGAAAAAAATTTAAAAACGTTTGCAAAAACTGCTTTAAAACCATTTAGTTTTGAAACGAACATGCATTTTGTTAATAAAGTGCTTTCAAAACGCTTTTCGGAAACGCTCTCAAGGCGTTCGAATAAAGCGTTTTGATAATACTTTTTTTTTTTGTTACAGTGCTTTCAGAACGCTTTTCGAAAACGCTCGCAAAGCGTTCGAAAATAACGTTTTGAAAACGTTCTTTTTTTGTTACAGTGCTTTCAGAACGCTTTTTTTTTATAACCGTCGTCAATTTCTGCTTGGGTAGTTATAGTCCATGTTATATAGGTGTTACAAACGGAATGACGAACAAATAAATACTATTTTTCACTAATTGTAAGTGGAGAGTATAAAAAGAAAATGGAATATGTAATTGTATAATTGTCACTTTATTCTATAGTAGAGGATAATAAATGTGTGTATTAGGTATAAGAAATTTATTTGTCACTTTATTTGTCACTTTTTATTAAGATTCTTTCAATAAAATTATAATGATTAAAATCAAAGAAATGATATTTATAGCAAAAATCAGACTTTATAATCTTTTGAAATTACACTTTACCAAACATATTCCCTTTAAAATCTAAAAAAAGTCCATATATTTTATTATACACCTAATTATCATTTGAGAGTTTGAGTGACTGACTAGGAAGGTAACCTTGGGAACAATCCTATTTTCATTAAATTTGAATACATTGATCAGAAAAACAGACTAGAAGGCTAAAGTCAAAGAAGATAATAATTACAATTCTCATTTTCATAGAAGCAAATAGGTTTGTTACTTGAATTTGAGAAATGGATAATAACACAGCCCCACAAAAAATAAAAAATGCCTGCGAATTTTGTACTCTTGCCCAAAACATTAAATCATGATAATGTTTTGCGGAAGATTTTGGTGTACTTGCTAAAGCAAATTTTTTTTAGAAAAAATGTTATATTACTTTGCTATTCCATGCAAAACGAATTGAAATATCAGTCGAGGACCCCATTAAAAAACAAAAAGAGCTGTACATTTCGTAAGTGAGTGCAAAAAAAAGTGGAAAAAAGTGTTTTTACATTTTTGAGAGTATAAAAGATTCGGCACCAAAGAATATAACACTCTCACTTGTTTTATGTACATTTGATAAACGAATGGAAAATTTTTTATGCGAAAATCTTAGACTTGGTGAAAAAGTAGTTTTGTAAAAAAAAATGTTTTTTTTTTTCACGAAAACCAAAATTATGGTATTTAATGAACCCAAAATTTTTGGTGAAAAAAAAAATTTTGATGAAAAAAAGTTTTTGATGAATTTTTTTGATGAAAAGAAAAATAATGTAAGAGACAAAAAAGTTGAAAGAAAGTATGAAGTGAGGTTGAGATTGCTAGAAATAGAATTGTAGTGTTGGATACTGTCAAAATTTATTCTGTAGAAACTATAAATATTCACATATATAAAAAAACAGTTTTCATTAACAAGACAAACCGACATTTAAAATCCTACTGATGATGACACTAACTGGGGTGTTTGAAACCGGTATGGGAAATACCAGAAATGTCTATAATTTTTAGAAATTCAATTTTTCTTCTGCATTTTTTCAACTTGAACCCTTATAGAAAAATGTTTAAATTTTGTGAATAGTTGACCTTTTTTTATTGTAGTTTATTAATTTAGTTCCGCATGAGGTCATAAATTTAAAAAATTTATTAAATAAAAAATATCCGAATATTTAATTTTTAATTTTTCTTTATTTCTTAATATTTCAACCAACTTTGTTGGCCATTTTCAAGAGTTATTAAAAAAAATAAGAAATAAATAAATAACAAAAATCACTTGTCCGAGCTGTTGTTCAGCTGAAAAATTTTTTGATGAAAACAAAAATTGATGAAAAAAAAATTAATGAAAAAAAAACTTTGATGAAAATAAAAATTGGATGAAAAATAAAATTTGAAAAAAAAAAAATTGATAAAAAAAAAAATTATAAAAAAAAAATGATAAAAAAAATGATGAAAAAAAAAGTTTGATGCAAAAAAATTAATGAAAAAAAAAAAATGGATAAAAAAATAAAATTTGATAAAAAAAAATGTTGAAAAAAAAAATTTATGAAAAAAAAATTTTTGATGAAAAAAAAAGTTTGATGAAGATGAAAAAAAAATTTATGAAAAAAAAAATTTTATGGAAAAAAAACATTGATAAAAAAAAAAAATTTTTTGACGAAAAAAAAATTATGAAATTTTTTTTTTTGTTGAAAAATAATTATGTAACTTTTTATTCACCAGCTGGTGAAAAACGGTTTTATTCACCACGAGGTGACTTATTATGCAAGCTACAAGCCCAAGTTATTAAAATTTTTGGTTTTAAGAAAATGAAAATAGTAATTCTTGTTTTCTTTTTCGTTAATTGTTAGCTTATATAGTCAAACTGAGGTGGCGGTCCTGCAACTTTTTTAAAATTAGACACCAGCCTAAAAACTTTATCATGTTAGAAGGTTATCGATATCGTTAACTAACGAGAATTTTCGGTTGTTTCAACGAATATGTGGTTCTATAAATTTTTCAATTATCGACCAGAATTAACTACAAAAATAGTTAATTTGAAATTTGTTTATTTTGAAATTATATTGAGAACTGAAAAATTTCGTTAATTTCAACTTCTAAAAAATTTTTGTTGATAAGTTAACGATTTAAAATATTCGGCACAACCGAATTGATGACTCTTATATGTTTTTTTAATTTTTTTCAAATTTTGGAGAGTATAAAAGAATTGGCGCAGTCGAATTGAACACTTTCACTGGTTGTTTGTTACCATTTGTATTCAAATAACACTAAACAAAATGAAAATTTAAGCATTTTATATACAACGTTACGTTTTTCAAAATCCTTTTTCTGCTTTCAACCATGTCTTGATTAATTTGCAGCAGATTGGAGCAAAACGGGAAATGCTCAAATTCCTATTTCTACCCCTAAAATTTTGACTCCCATAAAATATTTCATATACATCGAAGTGTGCCACTGAGGCTACCTCCCTTGTGAGTGGTATATGTGTAAAACACAAGTATTTTTTGTTAAATATCAACAATAATAACAACAAATAACAATTGTTAACAGGCATTTTTACAATACGATGATTACACTGTGCTACAAAAGACCAAAAATAATTTATGCAGGCGTTCTCATATGATAATTCGGGTTGGTTGGAGTCCATAGAGTACTGATATACTCATAGTTTTTCTGGATCACTTCGTTAAGTACGTTTTTTATTGGCAAATGTGTTGAAAAACGGAAATTCTTAAATTACAATTTTAAAAAATTATTACTTTGTTAGTTTGCAACCGATTTTCGATTTTATGGATTTGTTTTAAAGGTATAGGTCTAACCTCTCAAACCAAACAAAAATATTAAAAATCAATCAAGAATTGGCTAAGCTACGATCGCTTAAGTAAAAAAAAACGTATTTTTTGAAAAAATTTTCATATTCTTTACACTCTAAGTTGAAAGTACATCATTAAACAATTTTTTTGAATTTTTTGTAAAAAAGTATAGTAAAGTAGCTTTCCAAAACACCAAAAAACATAACAATCGGTTTAAAAATGAATGAGTTATGCTAAGTTTTGTGATAGGGCATTTTTAATTTTTTTCAGAAACGCTTGTAATTCAAGCATTATTCATAAATCTTGTTACTAGTAGTAATTTTATGCGCATATGCATATAAACAAGAGATGGGAACGTAATTAGATTTGTGCGTGATTCACACATGATCAGAAGTGAGCGTGATTGAAAATTAATTTTACTCACGTGGTTGTTAGTGAGTGTCAGTGTGAGTGGAATAAAATAATGGGCGTGTCAGTTACTTCCAAATCCTATTTATAATTTTTTGGGTTTGTTTAAAAAATATCAGTGTTACTTCTTAAACAAACAAATATTGTGAATCGGTTGAAAACAGGCTAAGGTGCGCTTGTTTAAGTAAAAAACCTTTTTTTAAAGAGTTATACCTGCAACATTTTTATGACAAAAAACATTTGACATTTTTGAAATGAAATTGGTAAAATTGTGGGATCATTTGATGGAAATTTTACCTATTTATAAATATACGTATGAGACATTCCACTCCAAATGTTCAGCAAAAAAAAAAACATGTGAACCGTAAATTTTTAAATGGGTTGTATGGATAGCCATGTGAGGCATTCCACACCAACTGTTCCACTACAGAAAAACCATTGTGGTTTCAATGGGATATCATTTGCAAAGTATTCGCTCTTAGGGTACTAATAAATAACAAAAATAAAATTTAAGTTTTTTTCAAAAAACTTAAATTTTCAAATATTGAAAATATCAAACTTTTTTGCCTGAGTATTTATTCACGATCACGCACGCTAATGAAAAAAAAAAATATTCAAGCACGATATTTTATTTTACTCACGATCACGTGAACATCGTGACCGTAACTTATTTTTTTCTACTCACGTGTGCGTGAATGAGCGTGAGCAAAATAAAATATCGTGCGTGACTAAATTTTTTCTTTCATGAGCGTGCGTAATCGTTATTAAAAACTCACTCACTCTACCATCGCCTCTTAAAATATTTTTTAAATATTGATATTACTCATACGCACACGTTTTAAATACCATTGTTGTATAAAATAAGCGTGTTGCAATTTTTGAATTTCGATTTCTCGAAACAAGGCAAAACACATCTCTAAAAATTTCAGATCAGATAGAAAATTCCTTTAACTTTTTTTTAAAAAAATAAAAAACAAATAAAATTGCGGCATGTTTTTTGATAAATAAAGTTTAAGTTTAAATTTAAAAAATTCAGAACTTCTTCTGAAAATGTTCCAATTTTTATTTTTTTAATTGATAGCCCATTCAAAAATCTATAACAGCTTTTGTCTTTAAGACTTTACTGTGTTTCATTTAATTTGCATAAATATTGAAGTAAAGATGCTCAGGCAAAAAAGGTAGATATTTTCAATTTTTGACCACGCCTACAAGGCCCACTTTTTGAAAAAACTTAAATTTTATTTTTGTTATTTAATAGTACCCTAAGAGCGAATACTTTGAAAATGATTTCATATTGACACGACACAACTTTTTTTTTTGCTGAACATTTGGTGTGGAATGCCTCATATATGGAGCTAAGAAAATTACCTTTTGGTTGTTCAATTTTTCAAAAACTGGGCTTAGGAGGCGTGGTCAAATATTGGAAAAATGGTCAAATTTGTGTCAAGTTGCCTTGTTTAAATATATATCAAATAAAAACGAAATGCACGAAAATCTCAAAAATTTACATTCTTGTATAGTTTTGTATCGGCTATCGATTAAAATTTTTTTGGAAAATTTTCAGAACCCGTTCTGAAATTTTTCATTTTTTAAAAAAGTCAATTTATAAAAAATACGGCCACTTTTGTTTTTTTGTATTTTTTTTTTTTAAAGATTAGATGTTTGTCTAGCAAGATTTTTTTAAAAATTAAGAAAATCTATAAAAAAAAATTAAGAAGAAAAAAAAAGTAATTTTTCGGATTTTCAAAATAAATTTTTAAAATTTAAAATAGTTTTTGAAAAAAATTAATTTCAATTTGTGTTTTTGCTAATTTATGCCAAAATATGCAATAATATGCACTTAAAAGTTCGAAATATGCACAATATATGCATTTAAAATCAAAATATGCAAAAATATGTATTTTCACCAAAATATGCAAAATATGCGAAAGCAAATCGATGCCATTTAACGCAAATCTCTTGATTCGGAAAGATAATTGGTCGATATCGTTTTTAGGCTTTCGACAAAAAACATGCATTTGCATGGAAATCTCACCCTAGTTATTTAAAAAACTTTTTTACCCGGGACCCATTGAAAAAATTTTGGTACACAATTTTTTTCTCACTGAACATTTGGTGTGGTATGCCTCACATGTATATTTATAAACAGGTAAAATTTCCATCAAATGATCCAACAATTTTAGCAATTTCGTTTTAAAAAGACATGTTTGCAAGCGCACAGCTTTTTCTGTCATAAAAATGTTGCAGGTATAACTCTTCAAAAAAGGTTTTTTACTTAAACAAGCGCACCTTAGCCTGTTTTTAACCGATTCTCAATATTGTTTTGTTTAAGAAGTAACACTCATATTTTTTAAACAAACCCAAAAAATTATAAATAGGATTTGGAAGTAACTGACACGCCCATTATTTTATTCCACTTACACTGACACTCACTCACAACCACGTGAGTAAAATTAATTTTCAATCACGCTCACTTGTGAACATGTGTAAATCACGCACAAATCTAATTACGTTCCCATCTCTAGTTTATATGCATATGCGCATAAAATTACTACTAGTAACAAAATTTATGAATAATGCTTGAATTACAAGCGTTTCTGAAAAAAATTAAAAATGTCCTATCACAAAACTTAGCATAACTCATTCATTTTTTAACCGATTGTTATGTTTTTTGGTGTTTTGGAAAGCCACTTTACTATACTTTTTTACAAAATATTCAAAAAAATTGTTTAATTATTCACTTTCAACTTAGAGTGTAAAGAATATGACAAATTTTTCAAAAAATTCGGTTTTTTTTACTTAAGCGATCGTAGCTCAGCCAATTCTTGATCGATTTTTAATATTTTTGTTTTGTTTGAAAGGTAAGACCTATACCTTTAAAACAAATCCATAAAATCGAAAATCAGTTGCAAACTAACAAAGTAATAATTTTTTAAAATTGTAATTTAAGAATTTCCGTTTTCCAACACATTTGCCAATAAAAAACGTACTTAACGAAGTGATCCAGAAAAACTATGAGTATATCAGTACTCTATGGACTCCAACCAACCCGAATTTTTATATGAGAACCCCTGCATATTTTTGGTGTAGCACAGTGTTATCATCATGATGTAGTTATTGTTAATATTCGGAAAAATAAAAACACGTTCATGCCATCATTATAACGAATGTTCAGCATTTATATGTATGTATTGTTAAATTTTAACATCATCATACAAATTTATACACATACCAATAGACAGATGATGCTTTTACACGCATACCACCACATAGACAATTGTTTTTACACAATAATAATCACAACCACATAGTGTAAAATACATTGAAACAAAACAAAACAAACACGCACACACATTTACAGAGTGTTGACATTACTGTAAACAAAGTGTAAAAAATGTTTTAAACAATGCAAAACCAATACCGCATACCTTCATAAGTATTAGGATTTTAAGCATAAACAATACATAGTATTGGGAAACCATGCATAAACATGTTCGAAATACCAATATGGTACTATAAACAAAATGTTATTTTGGAGTAATATTTGCATATGTAGGTACATTTTGGAGAGCAATTTTTAATTGCCACCTTATTAACTCCAATTTCCGAGAATTTTTTTGGCAGAACAAGTAATAGAAATATTTAATAAAAAATTTTTAAATCTCATAGATATTCCAAAAATTACTGCGAATTTTCTACTATTGTTCAAAACATTAATTCATGATAATGCTTTTGTCAATATAGCGTTATATTTGTCATTTCGTGCAAAATTCATTGAAATATCGGTCGAGGAAGCCATTAAGTTTATACACTCAAAAAATTGTGTCATTAACTGTTAGTAGTTTATTTAAAAAGTTTTACGTTTTGTTGTTTTTAAAATAAAAAAACATTTGTTCAATGTTCAGTTTTTTACAAGACTATTTCTTTGCTTCAAAAAAAAAAAAATAAAGACTTTCATTAGCATTCAATTTTTAAAGTCATTTATTTTTGTTCTGTAAGTAAAAATAAGTGATTCTACTTTAATTTTTAATGATTTGTGTACGTTATTTTTTTTTTTAATTGTTGGCATTTTTTAGAGAGAAGTTTTTACCAAAATAAAAAAAACAATAAAATATTAATAGAAATATAAAACAATTCGATTCGGCAGTACTTTTTCACCATTCACCAAATTTTTAAAAAATTTTATATTTTTTTTGAATTTTAAGATTTTAAAATTCTTATTCTTATTAAAATAAAATTTCTAGTTAATATCATCAATAACTACAAGCAAAAATTTATTCCAAATGATATCAAATTTTAAAAAAGTAGTTGAATGGTGAAAGAGTTCTCCCAAATCGAGTAAAATGTTTGTATCAAGTGACTTTGGCACGATGCACATTGGGTTCAAATGGTACCAAAGTGGCGATTAATTGAAATTTATAAATGAAGTTTTTGTTATAAAATTTGGTATGGGGTAAAAGTAGATAAAATTCTGCAACATTAGTTATCAAAATCAATCAACTAATTGTAAGTTGTTTACTTTTTTTTCTGTGCGCTGTCAAAGTTAGCAAATTATTGCAGTTTTTGAAACAAGTAAAAAAATTGAAATTATTTACAATTTAAGCGATTATTAGTAGTATTAAGTCTTTTAAAAGAAAATCTTTCATAATGGAACCTCAAACACCAGGTATTAAGCTAAATTATATTTTTTTTTTGTTTATAAAAATAGTGTATTAACGTTTTTAATAATTTTTTTAAAAAGGGTCCAAAATTGGGATATTTTCCATATTTAATGGACCACACATATTAAGTTAAGTAGTAATAGTTGAATTTAGTTTTGTGGATTTTAAAAAAGTATAGGATATCAGCTTTCATTTAAAAGAAAAAAAAGTACAGACAATGCATGGCCCTTTTTTTTTTTATTCCCTAGTAAAAATATTATGCTTATTTTACTGAATAGATCTAATTTGATCCGTAAAATGGTTGTATCAAATAATATCTAATTGTATTACTTTAGATCAAAAAATATAAAAATTTATACAATTTGATCCTGAATTTGGTCAAATCTAATTAGATCAAATTGATCTTATAATATCAATTTTTATATAATTTGATGAGCAAAACCAAAATACGAATCTAATCATATATGGAGCAATATCTAACCATATAAAGTGGATCAACCGTATCAAAGTGATGGATACAATTTTATATAAATTTATACGGAAGCATATTAACTCATATAAGATTGTATCAAATTATATATGATTAGACCAGAAAATTTTTACTCGGGTTCCCATTTTTGTGTAAAAAGTCTGGGTATCATTTATTAAACAAGACCATTATATATGTGTTTATACCCTTCAACTACAGTATGGGCTTACACTCACTTTGTCATTCCGTATGTAACGCATCGAAATATGGGTCTAGGACCCCTTAAAGTGTATATTATTGATCACTGATCGATTCTAAGACATTCTGTGACTAAGCGTGTGTCCGTCCGTCCGTCTGTTGTTGAGCACACCATAAAGTACATAAAACAAGAGCTAGAATCCTGAAGTTTGTCACAAATATGTATAATGATAATAGGCTGGTTAAGTTCTTGAACGAGCAAAATCGGACCAGGGGGAAAAAGTTCCTCCTTGAAGAACTAAAACTGGCTGTAGGCAAAATCGCCCAAAGAAAAATGGCCCAAAAAAGAAAACGAAAATTCGCCCAAAAATTTTTCATACAAATTTGGGTCATATTTCATATGAAAAGTTACCCAACATTTTTGGGCAAATTTTCATAGCTTTTGGGCAAAATTTCGAAATTAAAAATTGGGTGATTTTTTATTACGAAAAATTACCCAAAAATTATATATGAAAAATTGCCCAATTTTATTTTGGTTTTATTTTTTGTCAAAATCTTAAAATGTCAAAACTGAAATATGTATGTCACAATAAATCAGTATATTATTATTTTTAAAAACAGTAAAGCATATCGTGTTTTTTTATAAATTATATATTTAACTAACCAAGAATAAGCTGAAGCAAAACCGCTCCGTTGTTGCTAACATACAAAGGCGCTGGTGGGAATCGAACCCAAAACCCCTGCTCTTACATGTAGACTACCACGCTATATATTAATCTATCGCAGCGCAGTAGAAAATCGAAAGGAATGAATTTAAAAACAGCATGCAATTCCGATTAAAGCTCCGCAGGCGAAAAATTTTACCAACAAATTTTAACAAAAAATCGCGCGATTTTTTGTTAAAATTTGTTGGTAAAATTTTTCGCCTGCGGCGCTTTGATCGATACTAGTTCCAATGTTTTTAATTTCGTTAAAATTTAAGTTTCACACTTAAAACTTTTACATCAATTACTTATGCATTTTACGAGCTGTATTCTCAAAACACCGATCTATAAAAATAAATAATAACCACGTAACCTACCTTAAAAGTTTTTGTCTTTGTCTTAAAGTTCTTCTGCGTAGCCGGCCTTCGGCCGGGAATAGGAATTACCATCTCCATGCCTTAGACCCACACTCTCCGCAAAAGAATGCTTTTCTGTGTATTATGTGTTTTGGAAAAAATGTGTTAGAAAAAATCTTTTTTTATTTTATTTTGGGCCATTTTTCATTTCTGTTTTGGGCTTTTTTTCGTTAATTTTGGGCGAAGTTTCGTATTTTTCTTTTTGGGTAATTTTTCATATTTTTTGGGCGATTTTGCATTTGGGCGATTTTTCATAAAATTTTTTGGCCGATTTTTCTTTGGGCGATTTTGCCTACAGCCACTAAAACTACTCCAGAAAAATAATTTTTTTACAAGTTTTATTTGTATATTTGTTCAATAAATGAAACATTTTAATGCAATATGAAGTTCATCGACCTGAATTTGAACCAAGGGGGATCAGAAATGCCAATTTTTTCGGTCCGCCCCTTTTTGGGGGCGTGTATAGAAAAAATAATTTAAATAATGATAAATTTTTATTTATTAGGTGCAAAAACTGACATCTATTTTTTTGGCAACGTTTATCGCTAGGGGAAGGTGTCCCCCATAGTCTCCCGGTAAACTCTCCCCCCCTAAGCCAATAAAACGTCCCCTCCAGTTGTTTTTTGTAGCTTTATTACATGTTCAAGGGTTTCGTGTTTTTTTCCAAAAACATAAAAAACGACTAAAAGATTAAAAAAATAAATTTTTTGATAATTTTTTTTTTCTAAAATGCTGTGTTTTTATGTAATAATGATAATTCGTTAATAAAAAAACTATAATATTCCCATAAATCACTTTTTTCAGATGAATTTTACATTTATGAGATTTTGTGAAAAACAAAAATTGGATTTAAAAAAAAAATATAATAATATAAATACATATTATGCATTCTTTCTTTAATTACTTTGATAGCACATTATGTATACTTTAATTTCCATTTTTTTTATTAATTTATCGCTTTTCATTCCAAAGTTACAGCAAAAATCGTGAACTATAACCCTTTTTTCCGAAAAACAAAAAAACGCCTTACAGGTTAAAAAAAAAAAATTCCCAATTTTTTTTTTTCCAAAATGTGTATTTTTTCGTATTTAAATAAGGTCATCAATAAAAAAATATAATATTCTAAAACTACTGCTTATCTGAATTAATCGCCATTTTGGGTACCATCGAACCCACTGTGCGATGGGTAGACTGTGTGGCCAGAATGTAGTTGATCGCGGGATCGATTTCCCAAAAATTTTATTAAAAATTTTTTAAAATAAAATTCAATAGAAAAGTTGTAAAAATAACCTACGAAATCATTAATTTTAAATGTTTTCGTAGGTATTTTTTTTTTTTTTTGAATTTGTTAGTAAAAATAACACAAATTTTTAATGTTTTCGTAGTTTATTTTATCTCGAATTTGTTGGTAAAAAAATGAAAGTGACGTAATTTTTTAATGTTCAATGTTATTTATTTTAAAAAATATTTATTACCAGTAAAAAATAAATATTGATATTTTTTAATACAAATAAATAATTACTGGGATGGTTTTCAAATGTTTTATTACTTGTTATAAATATATTTTTCATTTGTTTTTGCCTGCTGTCCGTCTGAGACCTGGAAAGGAAAATGAGACCATGAGGAAAAAGTACAAAATCTACAAATTAAACGATCTGAAAGCCTCCACTTTTTACATTTTTATACCCTCCAGCCACAGTATGGGCTTGTACTCAATTTGTCAATTCGTATATAACGATAAAATCTAAGACATTCTAGCAATGTTCGCCTGATGGTCAGTCTTTGAAAAAGCACACTGCAGAAAATTAAAAAAAAAAAAATTGAGTGAAAATTTGTTTGTTTAAATTATTATTTTTTTTTTTAATGAAAAAAAGTTTTTTTTTTTTAAAAGAAAATGAATGAAACAAAAAAAAAATTTGAAAATAAAAATTAATGAAAATCAGGTTTGGAAAAAAAAACACTAACGAACGGAACGTTTGTGTTCTGTACTGAACTACGCCGATGGAAATACGCAAACACGTTCCCAACAAGAAATTCAGAAACACTAAAAATGATTTTAGGTGGTTGTGTTCGTGTTCGTGTTCGCAAACAGAATACCGAACGTTATGCTTGCGACTTGACGAACACAATCTTTACGATTATGTACTGTGCTATGTACACAAACAAAATAAAGTACTTTTAGTGTACTGTTTGCGTACTTAGCAGATTTTTTTCAAAAATTTAAAATGGCGATATCTCGAAAACTAAGCAAGATAGAGCAAATCGGAGCATATTTTCGGTTCTTAGAATCCCCATAGTATCGCCGGGCCTCTTCACATGTGTGGACTTCGTTTTGCTCCATCTTGCTTAGTTTTCTAGATATCGCCATTTTAAGTTTAAAACAAAAAATCTGCTAAGTACGGAAACAGTACACTAAGTGTTTCTTCACAATACAGCAGCAAGCATATCATACCGTTTTTTTCGAACACTGATGAAAATAAAAATTTATGAAAAAAAATATTTATTAAAACAAAAAATATTGGTAAAATGAAAATGTTTGATGAGAAAAAAAAATAAATTTCAATACCAAAAGAAAATTTTTTATTAAAAAAATGTTGATGAAAAAAAAATTTTTGTTAAAAAATTTTTTTTAATTCATTTATTAATGCAATCTATCATAAATTGATATTAATCATTACACGTGATTTAAAATTATTTGACTATGACGTGAAGATGATCCAGTGATCATCCCACAGATAACTTAAAAAATGCCTGCGAATTTTGTACTCTTGCTCAAAACATTAAATCATAATAAAGTTTTGCGGAAGATTTGGGTGTATTTGCAAAAGCAAAGTTTTTTTTAGAAAAAATAATGTTTTATTACTTTGCTATTCCATGCAAAACGAATTGAAATATCAGTCGAGGACCCCATTAAAAAACCAAAAGAGGTGTACATTTCGTAAGTGAGTGCAAAAATAAGTGCAAAAAAATGTTTTTATATTTTGGAGAGTATAAAAAACTCGGTACCAAAGAATATAACACTCTCATTTGTTACATGTACATTTGATAAACAAATGGAAAATTTTTATGCAAAAAGCTTAGACTTGGTGAAAAAGTAGTTTTGGTAAAAAAAATGAAAAAAAAATTTCACGTAAAACATAATTATATTAAAAAAAGTTTATTGAACTCAAAATTTTTGGTGAAAAAGATTTTGATGAAAAAAAGTTTTTGATGAATTTTTTTGATAAAAAGAAAAATTTTTTGATATAAACAAAATTGATGAAAAAAAAATTTCTTTTTGGTAGGAAAAAAATTGATATAAATAACAAATTTGATAAAAAAAATTTAATGAAAAAAAAAATACAGGGTGGTCCAATGACAAGTATCTTTTTAAAACATGCAATGAAATGAACAATACTCAATAGTTTTGGAACCTTCTGGCTTTATTTGAAAGAGCAAATATTCCCATTATTTATGGCAAACGACTTCATTCATGCGGCTGCCTGGGTTAGCTCCGCAGTAGCTCATCCTCGGCACCCATTTTTCTAATGTTTCTGGTTCTATCTAACGAATGGCTTGAACGAAATTCGTCGAAAGGGCCTAGAACATTTCTGAATTTCCCATGTTGCATGGATCTCTAACGAGACCGCGCAAAAAAATGTCTAAAGGTTTTAATCGGCAGCTCTGAAGTGATCAATTGTCACCGCGAATATGGCTAAAAACACGATTTCCGAACTAAGTGCGCAAAATATCGATTGTTTGATGGACTGTGGGACATATTGCGACACCCTTCTGAAAAGAAATGTCATCCAAGATGATATATTCTATTACGGGCAACAAAAAGTCGGTAATCATGGCTCTGTAGCGCTCATTTTTGACGAAAATGGGGTTTTCAGCTGTATTTTTGTAAATATTGTGTAATGATGCTGATACTCAAATCTGTTGCTTCCTATAGCTGAATTGGATTCTTTACAATACCGTGCGAGTTTTACAATCTCAAGATGTAGCAATTTGTTTGTTAACATAACCTCATTTGAGTGCTTTATTTCGGTTAAAAACTTTTTTTCGAAAAACATGCAGTTTTGCAGCGCAGTACTGCGCTACAACGCGATACAGCGGAGCAAGCCGAGGACGCGTCTGTGAAGTCGTTTGCCATAAAAAATGGGAATGTTTGCTCTTTCAAATAAAGCCATAATATTCCAAAAAATGTTGAGTATTGATCAGTTTATTGCATTTTTAAAAAGATATTTGTTATTGGACCACCCCTTATAAAAAAAAATATGAAAAAAATGATGAAAAAAAAATTATGAAAAAAAAATTGATGAAAAAAAAAATTTGTTAAAAAATCAAAAAAATTGATGAAAAACAAATTCTGATGAAAAAAAAAATTGATAAAAAAAAAAATATGAAAAAAAAAGTTTGATGAAAAAAAAAAATTATGAAAAAAAAAAATTGATAAAAAAAAATGGGTGATGAAAAAAAAAACAAAAATTGATGAAAAAAAAAAAATTTCATGAAAAAAAAAAATTTGATGAAAAAAAAATTGATGGAAAAAAAAAATGTGATGAAAACAAAAATTTATGAAAAAAAAAAAAAAATTTATGAAAAAAACAATAATTGATGAAAAAATTTGATGGAAAAAAATTTTTTTTTTTTTTTTTTGAAAATAACTATGTTACATATATTCACCATCTGGTGAATTACTCACCACGAGGTGAATTATTATCCAAGTTACAAACCTAATTTATTAAAATTTTTGGTTTTAAGAAAATGAACAAAGTAATTCTTGTTTTCTTTTTCGTTAATTGTTAGCTTATATAGTCAAACTGAGGTGGCGTCCTGCAACTTTTTTAAAATTAGACACCAGCCTTAAAACATTATCATGTTAAAAAATTGATGAAACAAAAAAAAATTTTGAAAATAAAAATTAATGAAAATAAAAATTTATGAAAAAAATATTTTATTAAAACAAAAAATATTGGTGAAATAAAAATGTTTGATGAGAAAAAAAAATAAATTTCGATATCAAAAGAAAATTTTACTTAAAAAACCTTTTGGCAAAAAAGTGTGTGATAAAAAAACAAAATTAGCATGGAAAAATGTTGTATGATGAATTTTTTTTTTTCTTTTTTTTGGCGAAAAAATTGTTTTTTATAAAAACACAATCATTTGAGGAAAAAAAATATTTTTGATAAAACAAAACATTATGAAGAAAAAAATTTTTAAAAAAAGAATTTTGATGAAAAAAAAAGTTTTGTTACGTTTAGTTCACCAGCTGGTGAAAATTTACAGTAATTTTTATTTTTATTTTTTTTTTAAGTCGTTAGGTTATATGTATAGTAGCTAGTGTTTGGGGTCCGGGAATTCCCGGGTCGGATTTCCCGGGAATTCCCGGGAAAACACTGACGGGAATTCCCGGGATTTTTTTTAATTTTTCCCGGGAAATCCGGGAATTTTGTAAAATAAAACTTTTTACATAAAAACGTTTATTTTACTTTAATTTTTACCATTTTTTTTACACACAGGTATAATTACATTTGAAATTTTTTGTATTTTTTCTATTTGGAAGAACAGTGCAAATATATCGTGAACCTATATTCAAAATATGCCAACTCAAATTTGACCGAAATGAGTTTTTGATGGCAAATAGCTCCCCTATGTAATAGCTATCTGTCATAAAAATTTCAGAGCAAAAAAATAATTTGTTGTCGTTTTACATCCATTTTTGTTATTTTGCTAACTCAAAGTACATATTTTTTTGGTGGAAATAAATGCCAACTCCCATTGTAAATTTCCAAAAATTTTTCAAAAATTTTTTTAAAAAAAATTAGACCACATATCTTATTGCATTTGCCATGCTAAACACGAATCTTGTAAAGATTTTGATATCTAATGACTGGTTCTCGAGATATTGCCATTTTAAAAATATATGTAAATAGTGTTTGCAAAAAAAAAAATTGCTTATATTTATGTAACTTTCAAACTATTTATAAGATTGAAACATTATGAATGGGGCAAATTAAGTCAATGATATAAGCTTTCAAAATAGCTGGTTTGGAGTGACCCTATTGCAATACAGCGTGAGTTACAGAGTGCCAAAGTTGACCACCCTGAGATTAAAAGGCTTTCGGAGCTAGTAACTTTTAAAAAAATGCAAAGATTTTAAATTTTTTGTTCAGTTTTTGCAATTACCGTACTAAGGATAACAAAAACCAAAAAAAAAAAAATTTTTAAAAATTTTTCCAAAAAAAATATATTTTTATTTTCCGACAAAATATGCCAACTCTAAAAAAATATTTGTTTTTTGATGTAGTAATAAATGCCATCTCTGAAAAATATGCAAACCAGTGCAAAATATGAAAATTTTTGCATAGGTAAAAATTGTTTAGAATATTTAAACCATCTTGTGGAAGGTACATTGTTTATTTTTGCAATAATACGCGAAATAATTAGTTTTTTAGCTCTCCTGAACAGTAAGCTTTTTCGAGTTGGCATTTATTGAATATAGTTCGACGATATATTCATAGGAAAACTGAGCAAGTGTAAAAAGTATGTTAATATCATGAAAAAACTTAAAAAGTCAAAAAATATACGTCGGTTAATGATAATTTTGCTAAGACTGTCAAAAAAATATAAAAATGTTGAACCTAGAATTAAAATTTAAAGAATAAATATTAAAAGTGCTGCCAACTATATTAGTTTTTTCTCGAATAACGCAGTTTTAAATTTTTTTGCGATTTTTAGCTATTTTTGCGATTTTTTGTGAAGGAAAAAGTTGCAATATTTTTTTTGTTTTGTTTTATTGTATTTCAGGATTTTTAACTTTTACGTTTTAATTTTTTATGTTTTAATTAATTGTTTATCTCTAATAAAACTGTTTTTAATAAAAAGATAATCAAATTTTAATGTTTTTTATGATTAACAATAATAATTAAAATTTCCCGGGATTCCCGGGAATCCCGGGAAATAAATTATTTTTTTCCCGTTTCCCGGGAAATTGAAAAGTCCGGGAATTCCCAAACACTAATAGTAGCATGTCCCGAAATCGGGAAATTTTGGAATTTCTTTAAAGCATACCCCTAGAACGATGCTTATTAAAGAGCTGATTACGGAAAAAAAAAACATTTTTGGAGGTCATCTTCAGGGCGCAACCATCGCATCGCTTAAAGTTTGCATCCGTAGTGCATTTGGTCAAAAAATTTTTATTTTTTTTTTATTTTTAAAATTGGTGCCAAAGTCTTCGTTAGGTAGAGTACATTGAGGAAAAATATTTATATTTTGGTCCAGAGCGACGTTTTGAAACTTCGAAGATGCATGATTTATTACATATATTTTTAAGTTTTTGTAAAAAACTGCTTTTTATATAAAGGCTTGAATATAAAATCCGTTTTATACAAAATCTTAAAAGATCTCGTATAAACTCCGAATTATACAAAAATTTAAAAAAATTTATAATAAATTACACCTTTTCAAAATTTCAAAAAGTTGTGAAGGACCAAAATTGCTCCATGAAAACTTTATAAGTATTTTTTTCTCAATGTACTCTATTTAACGAAACTTTTGGCACCAGTTGTAAAAATAAAAAAAAATATTTTTTTTTTTACCAAATGCACTATGGATGCAAACTTTAAACGCTGGTTGCGCCCTGAAGATGACCTCCAAAATTTTTTGAATTTTTTTCCCCGTAATCAACTATTTGATAAGCATCGTTCTACGGGTATGCCCAAACAATTTTCCATTTCGGGACACGCTAATGTATAGTCAGACTGGGATAGAGTACTGTGTCACTTTAAAAATTTGACACCAGCCTAAAAACAATATCATGTTAAAATATAAAAAAAAAAATATGAAAAACAATTATGATGTCGCTCATTTACTCCTATAGTGGCATAACTCAAAAAACGTGATTTTTGAGTTAATAATGCAGAATTATTTGTTATATCATGCTTAATATTGTGTCAAAAATTCGTATTTATTTCTTTTAAACTCACCGTTGGAGAAGAGAACACGCCATTATTTCATTTTCTATGTACCGGCCTTTTGCAATGGAAAACCAGTTTCATTTGTAAACTTTAAACAGGTTTACTGCAAAATCAATAATTTTAAGTTATGATAATATACCAGTAAATCAGCGAATTGTTACAGTTTCTTTCCTAGAATTGCCTAGCAATAAAAAAATTTACAGAAAAAATACAATTTTGCAATAATTAAAGATATTTGATTTGCTTTATCCACTTTCTCATATAACTGGTTAGAGAAAATGTATGAAAATGACAAAACGTATGTATTTAATGTTAAAAATTAATAAAAAAAAATTAAAAAAACATGCAAAACAATTTACAGGTGACAAAAATGTCATACAAAACATTCTCAAAAAAAAAATCATGCATGATAAAAAGGTTATTGTACATTTAACATTTGATGCAGGGATGTGAAAAAAGAAGACAACAGTGACATAACAACGAAATGTAAAAAATTTTACACTTTTAATTTTTTTTTTATATTTTTTTTTTTTTAGAACCCAAAATGACATTTAGAAAGACAAGCAAATATGAGAAAAATACATCAACAACAAATAGACACAAGACGAATAATAATGGAAATGCAAAAGGTAAATGTCAAAAACTCCTAAAAAACAAAAAATAAACGAGGCATTTGAATGTTGGATAACACATCAAAACGTGTTAAAAATAATATACGACACGTTTGTAGTTTTTATAACTTTGCAATGCTACGACAAACATGCAGAGAACAAAAAAAAAATAAAAAAAAACAACAGGAAGCATAGGAGATGAAATGAGGGAAAAAGGGTTACAAATTTAAAGTGCCCAACTAGAATGCATTAAAAAAGGGTACATAACTGATTTAAATCTAAAAATTTTACTATTAATTACGGAACTTTAAAGCCATAACTCGAGAACTGATTGCACATTTCTTTTACTGTGATTTATTTTATATGTTGCTTAAAAAAAAAAAAATGGTAGATACTGATCTCCCTTAACCTTATTATATTCATTTGATTGTAAAATACGTCTCACAAAAATTTAGGATGATCGGGCATGGGCATCGTTGAAATTTAAAAAACGGATTACAAGGGAAAATATGAGTTTATTTCTGTTTTCTCAATTTTTTTTTGTATTTTAAGTTAAGTTTGATGGCTACAGAATAATGCTTTGGAGTAAAATGCTTCTCTAATAAGTTACTAAAAACTAAAATCGGTCGATAATCACCAAGTTATTACAACTCCCCACGCATCTAACGTGTGGCAGAACACTTGATTAAGAAATACGAGTCCGATTTTTGAAATTTATTGAAATTTTCTACTGTAATAACATTTTTAATTCTTCAAGTTCAAATATAATTAGATGACAAGTATTTTTCATATTGTGTTTTGCAACATGTTGAAAATAAATATGTCTGCGTTTTTCAACACTGTTTTGAAATCTCCAATTTTAATTTTAATTTTTTAATTGGAAAATTCAAAGAAATATTACACTATAAGGATAAAAAAATGGTATTACAGCATATAATTTCAATAAATTTCAAAATGGGACTCCTAATCCTTAATCAAGTGGCATAACACACGTTAGATGCCTCGGGAAGTTGTAATAACTTGGCTGATTTTCAACCGATTTAAGTTTTTAGTAACTTACTAGAGAGCTATTTTATTCCAAATCACAATTCTGTAACCTTTTGAATTTAAACTTAACTCAAAATATCGAAAACTTTATTAAATTAATTAAAAGATATATTTTCCCCCGTGTAATTCGTTTTTAAACTTCTTAGTTTTAAAATTTATCCAAATACATGAGCTGATAATTGCGACCAGTATCGTGACTATAACGTTTACATGGTCAGAAAGATTGTTTCCAAACCGATTGGTATACTAGAAGGTGGGATTAATATTTCGGGAAGTTACAAACGGCAGCACAAAGTCATTATACCCTGTACCACCAGGCAAATTTTTAACATGATTATGTTTTTAGGCTGGTGTCTAATTTTAAAAATGATGCAGGACGCCACCTTTGTTTGACTATATAAGCTACCGACTAACAAAAAAGAAAATAAGAATTACTGTTTTCATTTTCTTAAAACCAAAAAGGTTTGTAAATTCGATTTGTGACTAAGAATTACTGTTTTCATTTTCTTAAAACCAAAAAGGTTTTTGTAAATTCGATTTGTAACTTGCATAATAACCTGCTGGTAAGTAAATCAGTTTTCTACCAGCTGGTAAATAAAAAGAATCATAATTATTCTTCATAAAAAAAAAAAATATCATGATAATGATTTTGGGCTTGTGTCTAATTTTAAAAAAGTTGCAGGACGCCACCTCAGTTCGACTATATAAACTAACAATTAACCAAAAAGGAAAACAAGAATTACTATTTTAATTTTCTTAAAACCAAAAATTTTAATAACTTGGATTTATAACTTGGATAATAATTCACCTCGTGGTAAATAAAACCGTTTTTCACCAGCTGGTGAATAAAAGTAACATAATTACTTTTCAACAAAAAATTTTTTTTTTCATAATTTTTTTTTGTTATCATTTTTTATTTTTTTTTTTTTCATAAATTTTTTTTTCCATAAAATTTTTTATTTCTATAAAATTTTTTTTTCATGAATTTTTTTTGATAAAATTCTTCATTTTTTTCATAATTTTTTTTTTTTTTTTCATCAATTTTTTATGTATGTTTTTAAGGCGCGTTCACACGAGAAAGAAATCTCGATAGAAAAATCGAAAATTTGTCACCTCTAGCGTTCTTAAATATCATCTCTAAAAAAAATAAATTTTGTTTTCGTTATAATTTTTTTATTAAACAAAATACAGACTTCAAATCAAAAATAATATCAATATCTCCCAAAAATCTAAAACATCAAAAAAAGGTAAGAAATAATACGTTTTAGAGGAATTTTATTTGACACAATTTTTGAAAAAGTCAAATTCACAAGTACGCAGAGTCGTTTGTTGGTCTATGTCTAGAAGTTTTCTCTCCCGTGTAAACGCACCTTTATAATTGACCTTTTTGATGGCTAATTCTAAGTTTATATTTTTTTTTATCAATTTTTTTTATTTTCATTATTTTTTTTTTCGTTATTTTTTTTTTTTTTCATTAATTTTTTTCATAAAATTTTTGTTTTTCATCAATTTTTTTTCCATAAATTTTTTTTTTTCATCATTTCTTTTTTTTCATCAAACTTTTTTTTTCATAATTTTTTTTTATCAATTATTTTTTTTTATCAAATTTTTTTTCCTCAATTTTTTTTCATCAAATTTTATTTTCATCAACTTTTTTTTTCATCAAATTTTATTTTTTAATTATTTTTTTTTTTCATCAAATTTTTTTTTTCATCAAAATTTTCTTTTCATAAATTTTTTTTATCACATTTTTTTTCATCAATTTTTTCTATCAACTTTTTTTATCAATTCTTTTCTCAACAAAATTTTTTTTTTCCAATTTTTTTTTCATAAATTTTTTTTACATCAAAAAATTTTTCTTTTCATCAAAAAAATTCATTAAAAACTTTTTTCATCAAATTAAAGTTGTTTTTTATTCGACCTTTCAGATTCAATATTTAAAAAATAAAGTTGTTCGAGCTCGAGGCCTCGAGCTCGAACAACTTTATTTTTTAAACTTTTTTCATAAAAATTTTTTTTCAACAAAAATTTCGGGTTCATTAAATTTTTTTAAAAATAATTTTGTTTTTCGTGAAAAAAAAAAATTTTTTTTTACCAAAACTACTTTTGCACCAAGTCTAAGCTTTTCGCATAAAAGTTTTCCATTTGTTAATCAAATGTACATAAAACAAGTAAGATTCTTTGGTGCCGAATCTTTTATACTATCCAAAATGTAAAAACACTTTTTTGCACTTATTTTTGCACTCACGAAATGTACAGGTCTTTTGATTTTTTAATGGGGTCCTCGACGGATATTTCAATTCGTTTTGCATGGAATAGCAAAGTAATATAACATTATTTTTTCTAAAAAAAACTTTGATTTGGCAAGTACACCCAAATTCTTCCGCAAAACATTATCATGATTTAATGTTTTGGGCAGGAGTACAAAATTCGCATGCATTTTTTTTATTATTATTATTTTTTCTATAAAACCTTTTTCCACCAAAAAAATTTTTTTTTCATAAATTTTTTGTTTTATCAAATTTTTTTTATCAATTTTTTTTCATCAAAAGTTTTTTTGGATGGTTGGTTACCGTTACCCTTATTATACCGTTACCGATTCAAAACCCTTTCAAATCGAATACCGTTACCGCTAAAAATATTTTTAAAATACCGTTACCCTTACCGTTACCGTTATAATTATTAGAAGTTACCGGTATTGTACCGGTATTCAAAATTTTACCTGTTTTAAGGGATTTTAACGAACAAAAAAATAAAATCAAATTGCTAACATAATTTTAAATTTATAATTTGCAAATTATCATAAAATAAATGAAAAAAATAATAATCATATCAAATCTATACTGGTTTTTGGGTCTATAAAATATTTTTAGCTTTCAGTTCTATCTTTTTTCAAATTTTTAACTAAATTAATAATACCGGCACGTACCGGTTTGGTTGGTTCGGTACCGGTACATACCGTTACCGAAACGATTTGAAAACACTTACCGTTACCTTTACCGAAATAAATAAAAATTATATACCGTTACCGTTACCCTTACCGTTATTCGTTTCGGTAACCAACCTTGTTTTTTTGTCATCAAATTTTTTTTTTTATAATTTTTTTTTTATCATTTTTTTTTCATTATTTTTGTTTTTCATCAAAAGTTTTCATTTTTATAATTTTTTTTTTTTCATCAAATTTTTTTTTCATCAATTTTTTTTTCATCAAATTTTTTTCCATCAAATTTTTTTTTCATCAATTTCTTTTTTCATAATTTTTTTTTCAATCAAATTTTTATTACATCAAATTGTCTTTTTTTATTAATTTTTTTTATTTTTTTTTTTTTTTCATCAATTTGTGTTTTTTATCATACATTTTTTAATATCAAAATTTTTTTTTTTCATCAAAAAATTTTTTTTTTTAAATTTTCTTTTATCAAAAATTTTTTTCTTCAATTTTTTCTACATAATTTTGTTTTTTGTGAAAAAAAAAATATTTTTTGGAAAACATTATCATGTTTTTGGCAAGAGTACAAAATTCGCAGGCATTTTATTCTACAAGGCTTAAAATTAAAGTGGTAAAGATTTGTGTGTTGCAAAATATTTTTCAAAAATCCAAAACTTTGTCGACTGGTAGCCACGGGTTAGCCTCAAGTTTAAAGCTTAGGCCTTACAAATTCTAGGCTTAGGGGAAAAAATTCTCTCTTAAACAGATGCCAGAACGTTAAAATTCTTTAATAGGAAGATTATGTCAGTATCTAACAACAGTTTTTTCAAACATAAGCAGCATTGTCTCAGAGTCTGAGACTACTTATATAAAAAAAAATATTTCAGAATCTGAAACTATTTCTATAACAAAAATTTTTCAGACCCTGATACTTTTTCTATAAGAAAAGTGCCTCTGAGACCATTTATATAAGAAAAATATTTCAAAACCTGAGACTTTTTCAGTAGCTAAAGGTCACAGAATCTACGAATTTTTCTAATGGATTACACCGCTCAACAAATCGAAGGTTTTTTGCTTGAAGTTTGATACAAAATTTTTAAATCTGTACTCCAAATTTTTCCATCACGTCTAGAATTTTAATTATTCGCGGTTGAAAATGCGAAAAAACGCGATTTTTGACTTTTTTGAAAGCCTGCACAGCAGGCACTGAGTGGAATAAAAATCTGGTATAAAGCGTTAGAGTGGAATTGAACTATGATCTCAAATATATGATCAAAAAAATTTAAAGTTGCTGCACTATTATTGGCCAAACACATATTTTAAAAAAACACTGTGAAAAAAAATTAAAAAAACACCATTTCTAAAAGGCTCTAAAACAAAAACCAGATGATCAATCTTTACTGTGATGAGCTCAAAATTTAGACACAAGTTCATTCTTTCTTATAGACCTTTAAACCCATTAAAAATATCTTCCGGTTTATACGAAAAATAACACAGAAAACTTAAATTTGTAAAATATTTATTTTTTTTTAGTTTTTCTTTGAAAAATATCAAAAAAAAAAAACTTTTTTACAAAAATGGCAATTTTAACAGTATCATTTTAAAACGCAAGTGTGACCCAACCAAACGCAATAATTAGAAAAAAAAATGTTTTCTATGTTGGAGCCCATTGACAAATTATACTTTTGCGCTTTATACCAGATTTGTATTTCACTGAATGGCTGCTGTGCAGGCTTTCAAATAATGCAAAAAACGTAATTTTTCGCATTTTCAACCGTGAATAACTAAAAACGTGGACGTGATGGAAAAATTTGGAGAACAGATTTGGAAACAGGAGATTAAAGTCTACTAAAACTGATCACCAGAGTTCAAACCGGAAAATGAGTGTTGAGCGGTGTTATTTTTCAGAATCTGAGACTGTGAAAATTAGCAGACTCTGAGACATTGTTTCTTTAGAATACATTTTGTAAATCAAATTCTTTTGTATTCTGAAAATCAAGGGACAGGTGTGTCATTTCAAATAAAACTCGAAACTTGTTTCTAAAACAAAAAACCCATAGTTGCATCCAAAACATGAGCATGAATACTAATAATTTTTTTTGACGCTTTTCTCTCCTTTATGTTAGACAATTTTTGTGACGTGTTATGTTTGTTATTGTATTGCTGTCATATGTTTCAGTGTTTGAAATATCTCACTTGCATATGTACCATTATTTGGAGTCATGCTACGTATAGTCACTTTTCAACATACTATTGTTGCCTATTTCCATTTCTAAATAAACTGTGCTAAAAAAGTTGACGGAATTTAAAAATTGTTAAAACAAACGACTACACTAAAAAAAAATAGTTTTCTATAAGAGTAAGCTAGTATTTATAATTTTTTAGTTTTGGATAAAATTAATACTTGTTCAAATATTTTTGTCAAATCCAAAACAAACCTTCAAATTCCATATAAAAATATGCAACTTTTTGATCACACTATGCCTCATGTAATATTAGTTTTGTTTTCCTCTATAAATGTATGTTTTTTTTTACAAGTTGTACGTAGCCAGTATTTTTTTTTGCTATTCTTAGTTTTTATAAACCTCAGCTGGTGTTCTAACAATAAACATCACAATACTCATCAAGCTGATAATCATCATTGTTACAGTCATCAGTCCACATAGTCCTCGTCATAATTATCATCATCTGTATACTTGTAAATTCTGATGATCATCATATTAAATGGAATATTAAATGCATGTGCCAGTACACTCAAAAAAAAAAACAAGTAAGAAAATTATAGTCGGTCAAGACCAACCATATAATACCCTACACCAGAGTTTCCCGGAAAATGGGTCCCAAGTTTAAACATTGACTGATTAGATCTGTATTTTGTCAAATCTTTAATAAGTGTAAAAAGAACTCACAAATCAAATTTGAGTGAAATAGGCTTCTTTTTGTTTACAATAAACCGCTTCAGCTGAATATCGGGCGAAATTTTCACATGGGACCTAAGTCCAAAAATGGTCCGATGATTATCAGATTTGATAAGGTTATTAAAGTACGCGTTTAACATACACAAACAGAATTTTAATTAAATATTTTCTATTTTCATGAAATTTGAGAGATTTATTTGAAAATCGGGAACTTGGTTTGGTATGGGGGCTACAAGAAGAACTGGTCCGATTTCTTTAAAATTCGGAAGAGTGATTTGTGTGGATAAAACATGATTACCTGCTAAATGTCGAAAAGATACCTATTAAAATGCGGCTATTAGAGTCATTTGAGCCAAAACTAAAGAGGACCTTTGTATGGGGGCTAGGTCTAAATATGAACCGATTTTGTCCAGTTTTAATATGCTTCGTCCTTGGGCCAAAAGAGGTTTAAATTTCAAATTTCAAGTCAATTGATTAAAAATTGCGACCTGTATCATGTTTACACCGTTTACATGGACAGACGGACGGACGGACGGACAGACGGGCGGACAGACAGACATTGCTAAATCGACTTAAAAAGTGATTCTAATTTATTTTTTATTTCAACTTACCCAGTTGGCAACGTCCTCGAGCCATCCTCAGTGACGGAGCGATGACATGTCAGAGTCACACCTGACATCCACAAGACATCTCTATGTACTGGGTTGAGGACAGTTTCATACAAATTTTCAAAATGTCCTCACTCAAAGTCAGCAGTGGTCAGGGCTGACCTTCTGGGGACATGTCACTTAAGACTTCTTTGGGGAAATGTCTGACATAGGTCATGCGAAAATACAAAAAATTTTCGTATTTCCTTAAGTTTTTACTTTTATCCATTTTCATTTATAAATTATCTTTCTCATATTTAGAAAAAACTTTTCGCCTTTTTTAGTCCCAACTGGATTTGAACCTGGAACCTCCAGTTTTTTAGTCCCACACCTAACCACTTGTCCCAAACTTTATTTTTAAAATTGTTTGTCTATTTATTACTTTTATTCTACTTGTTAGATTTTGATTTTATTTTAATTAAGTCGATAATATTGCCATCTTTTTCTTGGAAATTGAAGAGTTGCCCAGATTTAAAATTCTAATTTAATATACTGCTATTCTGAAAACATTTCCTTTTAGACGTCTTAGAGGAATTGTCCACACTATTAAAGCAAACATTCAGTGCTGACAATGTTAGGACATGTCATCAAGGATTGCCTATGATTTGTCAGAACCTGAAGACATTTCCTCAAGGAATCACTGTGGAAATTTCCTCAGTGACACATTTTCCAACTGGGTAGTTCATACACATTTGAGGACCCCATTGGGTTCGGACCCGATAGGTCCAGACCCCGATGGGCCTAGACCTTGTTGGGTTCCTTAAAAATCGTCATAGTTTTTGATCCAAAATTAGTGTCCGTTTCGCTCTATCTTGCTTAGTTTTTGAGATACGTGATTTTAGGGGACCACTGGGGTCTTGAGAATTAAAAAACTCGATAACTTCAAAAATATTACTCGGAGAGCTTTTGACTACGTGTTGAGAGCTACAAAAACGCTTTTGGACTTTTTGCTGTGTCGGCAATATTTACCGAGATATGAGCATTTTAAAATTTTCGGGAATGCTAACTTTTTTGGATCCAAAGTTAGGACCCATTAGGATCCACACATGTGAAGAGGACCGGCGATATTAGAGCCCGAGAACCAAAAATGGCCTCCATTTTGCTCTATCTGGCTTAGTTTCCGAGATAGCGCCATTTTAAGTTTTCTGAAAATAAAAAAAAATTTACCATTTATTTTTGCTAATATTAGCAAAAAAGGTTGTAAAAATTTGGTCAACTCAATTTTAAATTTAGCAAAAAAAAATAGTTCAAATTTTGTTTAAAATTGCTAATGCGCTAAATGAAGTTTACAAGATATTTTTGCTGACATGCTAATCTCAACTAAAAATTAGCTAAATGTTAGCTAACCAGCATTAGCAAAAAAATATTAGTAAATCTACTAATGTATTATTTTGAGTGTATATACTTGTGTATGGGTTTGTATGTGTAATTGAATACCCTACACCACTCACAAATTGTGAGTCACAATCAGTTGCACTGGGTAGATCCTAGATCCAACTGCAAAAATACCGATCGACTCAGGGACACTTCTTAAGTCGATTTTAGCATGTTGCAGTTATCAATCAATTTGTATGAAATTTGAAGTTTCTTTTAGGCCCAGGACGAATGAAATTAGAAAAAATCTATCAAATGACGTATTATAATAGACTTTTTTTCGAAATTTTATTCCCTATATAAGCCGCCCTCCCGATATTCACATAAATCCCTCAAAATTCATGAAAACGCAAAATATTTAATTCCAATTTTGTTTGTATGTGTCAAACGTGGAATTTAGTAAACTAATCAAATCTGATTATAATTGTACAAGTTTTGGAGCTTTTCACATAAAAAAAAATTTCGCCCGATATTCGGCTATTTCAAATTTGATTTATTACACTAATTAAATAACTAACAAAATGAAATATAGGTGCAGGGTATTATTTGGCGACCTGGACCGTCTAAAATTTTCTTACTTGTTTTCTCTTTTTATGTTTGTTGTTATTTTTGAATAGATTTTACTGTTTTTCACTTCCTTCATATTTATGTCATTTATGTTTTCATATCAAATGACATGACATTAGTTTTACTTGCTAGTTTACACAAGGACTACATACTTCGGCAAAAGCAATGCTTTGTATTTGGTGTTTACTGGTACATACACTAGAAGATTTAAGCTAAAACAAAATATATTTTAAAATTTTGTTTAAATAATTCGGATAGTTAAATTTTCTTTGGTTTTTGTTTAACTTTTTCTATGAGTGTAGTTTGTTTAGAACTAACACATACCTACATATTTGATGTAGACTACATGCAATGCAGTTTTAGAAATTTTTTATTACTTCTTGGAAAATCATACATAAATGTTTAAGTATTTGTAAAGAAAACCAGTGGTGATAAATGGAATTATTAACAGACTACGAGACTTTCAGATTTTGAGATATTTTTGATGTAGAAAAAAATTCAGATTTTAAGAAATTTTTTGTAAAAGATTTTTAGACTCTGATCAAACTTTTTGTAAAAAATCAGGTTTTGGAAAATTCTTGATATAAAAAAGTCATATTTATAATTTTTTTTTTTTTATAGAAAAATATTTAAATTCGAAAAAATTGTGTACTTATAACACATGACAAAATGTTGTACTTAAACTTTGAGATATTTTTTGCACGGAAGATTTTTAGGTTAGAAAGGAAAATCACATTTTTTTTTTTGAAAAATTTTATACAAAGTAGATTTGTGGTGCTGATCATCAGATTTAAATTTTTTTTATGCTTTTTACAGCATTTGAAAACTATCGCTTTTTCTCATTTTGTTAAGGTTTTATTTGTTAATAAAGCTTTGTTTTGGAAAAATTTCACAGAAAATAAAGTTTAGATGCTGAACTAGAACTAGCTATTTTCGCTCCAACTCATTCAGTAAAGGTTTAAACTGCATTTATTTGCTTTTTTGGAAATATTTCATACAAAAATATATTTTTGATGCTGATCACCTAATTTAGCTTTTTTCACTCTATCGTATCGTATCGTTAAGGTTTAAGTTTTATTTCTTTTTCTTTTAAATTCATACAACAATGTATTTTTGATTTCCGTATTTGTCAGATTTCGCTCCATCGCCTTTATATAAGGTTATAATTGCAATTAAATTTTTTTTTTTAAAGTTTCATAGAAAAATATTTTTTTTATCTGATCATCAGATATGTCCATTTCCGATATATTTTCCGAAAATTTCATACAAAATAGATATTTAACTTCCTTAGTTAAAGTTAAATGCAATTCAAATTATTTTTGAAAAATTACATACAAAAACAGACTTTGATGGTGATCATTAGATTTGGCTATTTTCGCCATATGTTTAGTTAAGTTTTAGAATGCTATAAAAGTTAAAAAAAAAACAAGTAAGAGTGTTAAATTCGTCTGTGCCGAATCTTTAATACCCTCCAACCTATAAAAAAAAAAAAAAAAAATAACAGGGGCGTTTTTTAGGGGGGTCAGTAGGCGTCATTGGGGGACACATAACCCCATGCTGTAAATGTTTAAAAATTCATTTATTATGCTTTTTGATCTTAAGTAATACAATTTTATCATTATTTAAAAACAATTTTAATATCCACGCCCACAAAACAGGGGGCGGGCAAAAAAAACGATTTTTTTTATTTCCTAAGTCCAAGTGCAGAGCCTTGACCTTTGACATCAAATTGTTTCATTTGCTTACCAAAAATACAAAAAAAAACTTTGAAAATATAGCATTTTTCAGAGGTTAGTTAAGTTCTTCAAGGAGGAACTTTTTTCCCCCTGGTCCGATTTTGCCAATTTACGAAGTTAAACTGCCTAGGACCAAAAGACATATTCCTGCATCGTGTCTTATACAGACGGACGGACATACGGACATTCTAGAAAAGTCTTAGAATCGACCATAGATCAATAATATATATGGGGCATTCCATGTGAAATCGGACACTTTGAAAAACTTTTTTTTAGATTTTCCCAATTTGTTTACAGTTTGCAGTACCCTTCGAAAACTCCTTCGTGGTAAATTTTCAGATTTTTTTGATGACCCGTTCAAAAGATATCGAATTTTGAAAAATTGGTAGTTTGTTCCTTTACTCAAACTTCTTTTAATCATAACTTATTAAATAATGGTCAAAATTTCAAATTGTTTTTTTTTTCAAATCTCCTGATTTAATCTCTCCTTTAATCAATGTTAAAATTGAGTTTTAAGATTATCCCTAGTGTTTGGGGTCCGGGAATTCCCGGGTCGGATTTCCCGGGAATTCCCGGGAAAAGACTGACGGGAATTCCCGGGATTTTTTTTAAATTTTTCCCGGGAAATCCGGGAATTTTATAAAATAACCCATTTTACATAAAAAACTTTTATTTTAATTTAATTTGTAAAATTTTTTTTTACATACAGGTTCAATTACATTTGTATTTTTTGTAGTTTTTCTATTTGGAAGAACAGTGCAAATATGTATGCATATATTCATAGGAAAAACTGACCAAATATAAAAAGTATGACAATATCATGAAAAAACTAAAAAGTCAAAAAATATACGTCGGTTAATTATAATTTAGCGAAGACTGTCAAAAAATATAAAAATTTTGAACCTAGAATTGACATTTCCAGAACAAAATATTAAAAGTGCTGCCAACTATATTAGTTTTTGCTCGAATAACGCAGTTTTAAATTTTTTTGCGATTTTTAGCTATTTTTTGCGATTTTTTGTGGGTGAAAAAGTTGGATTTTTTTTTGTTTTGTTTTATTGTATTTCAGGATTTTTAACTTATATTTTTTAATTTTTTATGTTTTAATTAAATATTTATCTCTAATAAAACTGTTTTAAATAAAATGTTGGTCAAATTTTAATGTTTTTTATGATTTATATTAATAATGAAAATTTCCCGGGATTCCCGGGAATCCCGGGAAATAAATTATTTTTTTCCCGTTTCCCGGGAAATTGAAAAGGCCGGGAATTCCCAAACACTAATTATCCCCCATGTGATGAAAATCGTTCGATTTCAAATCGATCGTTTTTGAAATTTTAATTTCGATGATTTTGAAATATTTGTAAGAAAAATAAGATAAAATTGTATGAATTCATTTATTTGATAGTACTCCAGCCTTTAAAATCAATTTCAAATTATTTTGGATTTTCTGTTAACTTTTCGAATTTCGATTTTTAATGAAATCGATCGAAATTGAAATCGTTTGACTTCCATCACATACCAGTATTTTGAAATTTTTGATGCTGATTATTTTTTTTTTTAAATTTCATAAAAAAACAAATTTTTTATGCTGATTTCCTGATTTGGTATTTTTGCAATTAAAGTTAAAAAAAAATTTACTGAAATAAATTTTTTTCAAAAATGTTATACAAAAATTAATTTTTGATGTGAATTTCCTGAATTGGCTATTTTTGCAATTAAAATTGAAAAAAAAAAATTACAGAAACAAATTTTCTGCTGACCACCACATTTGTCTAATTTTGATCTATCTCCTTTAATCAAGGTTAAAACTGAGTTTGAAGATTATTTTAAAAAACTTTATAAAAAAGTAGATTTTTTATGCTGATCACTGTTTGTTTGTTTGTTTTTTTATGCAGATCATTAGTTTTGGCTATTTTCGTTCTATTTTCTTAGTTTAAGGTTTAAATTGCAGATAATAGTTTATTTTTTTAAATTTTGTGTAAAAAAATAAATTATTAATGATGGTCACCAGTTTCTGTTATTTTTATACCCTCCACTCTATGTAGTGATAGAGGGTATATATAAGTTTGTCATTCCGTTTGTAACACCTCGAAATATTGGTCTAGGACCCCATAAAGTATATATATTTATGATCCTCGATCGATTTTAAGTCGATCTAGCGATGTCCGTCCGTCCGTCTGTCTGTCTGTCCGTACGTAGAAAACACGCTAGCTTTTGAAAGACTTTACAGAGGCTACTGAAGTTTGGCATATATATTTGTCATTTACCTGGTCAGGTTGTTATTGCAATCCAGCCAAATCGGTCCAGTGGTTCAAAAGGTATGAGCAAAAGAGTAAATTTCGGCAAGGGTGTTTCGCGAATTTACGAGATAAAAAACACGACAAATTTCGAAAGACAATAATGAGACTACTGAAGCTTGGCAGGTATCTTTGCCGTTCCCCGGGTCTGTTTGGTATTAAATTTCAGCTCAATCGGTCCAGTGGTTCAAAAGTTATAAGCAAAGCCCTGAATTTCACATTAGTTTTATCTAAAATGCCACGTGTTTTAACAAGTTTTAAAAGCATTGGTGGTAACTAAACAATGCTTTTCAAACTTATTTAATTTTAAAGCAATGCTTTTTAAACTTGTTTAGTTTTAAAAGCATTGGTAACTTAAAAATCACACTCGAAAAAAATGTTACACTCAAAAAAAATTTTACACTCAAAAAAAAAAAATTTACACAAAAAAAATTCAGTTTTCTTTTTTTACAAAAATGACAATATTTTGTGTACATACGTACGTGCATTCACTAAGAAATATTTTTACAGTAAAAAAAACATTACACTCGAAAAAAATTTTACACTCAAAAAAAAAAAATTAGTAACTTTTCTTAAAAAAAAAAAAAAAAAATGACAAAAAAGAGTTTTTTACTCAAAATAAAATATTTCTAATCAAAATTGTTAATTTTTTCACGTTAAAAAATGTACTACCCTTAAAAAAATGCATTGTGGAGGGTATTCATAGATTCGCCAAAGTCGAATTTAACTTTTCTCCTTGTTTAATTTTTTGTTGCTTTTAAGGTTTTTTTTTTCAAAATTTAATGCAAAAAAAATTGTTATCACCAGATTTGGCAATTATTGTTCTCTCTCTGTTAGTTAAGGTTTAAATTAAAACTAAAGTATTTTAAAATATTTGGATATTTTCGCTCTTTTATTCAAAAAAGATATTTTATGCCGATCACCATCTTAAACCATTTTTCGCTCTGCTCTATCTTCTTTAGTTTGCAATTAATTTTATTTTTTTATTTTTCATTAAAAATAGATTTTGCATGTTGATCACCTGATTTTGCTATTTTCGCTCTGTTCAAATTGATAATACTTTTTTTTGAAAAGTTTGATATAAAAAAAAGTTTATGGTCATCATCTGTTTTGGCTAATTTTGCTCTATCTCCTATAAAATGGATCTTTAAGGATTATCAAATTTGGCTTTTTTTGAACTATCTGTTGAAAAATATTATTAAAAACTATATTCTTGACGATAATCACCAGATTTGGTTATTTTTGCTCTCTCTCCATTAGTTTAGGTTTAAATTGAATTTTTTAACTTTAAAATAAATTGATTTTAAATGCTGATCATCTCATTATTCTATTTTCGCTCTGTTCAAATTTATAACCTCTTTTTTTGAAAAGTTTCATATAAGAAAAATGTTGATGCTTATCATCTGCTTTGCTAACTTCGCTTTATCTTCAATAAAAAAGTTTTTTGAAGATTATCAAATTTGAACATTTTTGATCTTTCTTCTGAAAAATATTATAATAAACTAAATTGTAGATAATGATCACCAGATGTGGCTATTTTTGCAATCTCTTCTTTAGTTTAGGTTTAAATTGAAATTAAATTTTTTTGTGTACTTTAAAGTAAATAAAAATAATAAATATATTTTGAATGCTGATCACCTGATTTTGCTATTTTCACTATTTTTAAATTCATAACACATTTTTTATTGAAAAGTTTCATATAAAAAAAATTTTGATGATCATCATCATTGCTCTGGCTAATTTTGCTCTATCTTCTATAAAATAGTTTTTTTAAGGCTTATAAAATTTGGCTTTTTTCGATCTATCTCCTGGAAAATATTATAAAAATACTCTATTCTTGATTATGATTTGGCTATTTCTTTTTTTTGTTAATTTTAAAATAAATATATTTCGAATGCTGATCATCTGATATTGCTATTTTCGCTCTATTCAAGTTGATAACACATTTTTTTTTTTAAGTTTTGTAAAAAAAATGATGCTCATCGTATACTTTGGCTAATTTTGCTCTATCTCCTATAAAAAATTAACTTAAAGCTTATCAAATTTGGCTTTTTATTATCTATATGCTAAAAAATATTATATTCTTGACGATGATCACCAGATTTGGCTATTTTTGCTCTCTCTCCATTGGTTTAGGTTTAAATTGAACATAAGTTTTTTTTTTTAACTTTAAAAAAAAATTATTTTAAATGCTGATCATCTGATTTTGATATTTCCGCTATAAAACATTTTTTAAAGTTTCATATAATAAAATTATCTATCTCCTATAAAATGGATGTTTGAAGATTATCAAATTTGGCTATTTATCTCCCGAAAAATATCCTTTAGTTGAGGTTTAAATTAAAATTAAGTTTTTTTTAATGGTATAAAAAATATATTTTTTATACTGATCGATCATAAGATTAGGCTATTTTTGCTCTATCTCCTTTAGGGTTTTTTATAAAGAACTAACTACAAAAATAGATTGTTGATGCTGATAACCAGATTTGGCTATTTTTGCTCTATTTCCGTTAGTTAAGTTTAAAATTGAAGTTTTTTAAATTCGCATTTTTTTATAGAAAATTTTCCATATTCTGAAACTTTATCGTACATAAAAATTCTCAGATTCTGTGTTTTTTTTTTTTTGTGAAGAAAAATTCTTTTAAAAGACCATCGTAGATTCTAAGTATAGAAAAAGCTATATTTTTTTTTTTATACCAAATATAATAAATTTGTACCTACTTTAGATATCATCTCCAACAAAGGTAGTAAATATCATTTACACATGTGTGTTATTGGATAAAAATTAAATTCCTAAACAATTTTCAAATTCTTTTAGTAAACGTATTATTAGAAATTTATGACTTTGAATTTGAAACCGAGATATTCAATATATTTCATGTGACGTAAAAACCTCATTATGTCATATTTACTTTTTTTTTATTTTTCCTAAATAGCTATCTTCAATTTTTAAAAAGAAAATGCAAAGAAAAAAAAACGTATGTTACTTATCTTATTTTTCAGCAACCTCCTGCTATGCTTTTCATTGCAAACCATAACTAACCACAAGTATTTTCTATACTTCATCGTTCTTTCCACAATGGTATTTATAAAGAGAATAAAAAATCCTGCAGGAAACCTTTAAGCCAATTGACTATAAATGGATCGTCAATAACAGCAGGAATCTGTATTTGGCTTTCGTGTATTTAGTATTTGAAATTTAATGTTCATAAATTTCCTCAATTTCCCAAAACATTGTGAAAATATCCGCAAGTTTTGAAAATGCTTTTAGTTTTCTTTTTTTTTTTGTGAAGATAGTAAATTTAACTGTTTTTCTCTTGTGTGTGATTTTCTTTTTTTACTTTACAACCAAAAATCACTGACATCACAATAAATTGCATCAAATATCTTGGCATGAAACAATAAAGGATACAGAGTGTTAAAAAAAAGTTAAATTATGGTGATATGTATTTATCCCTCATGTGATGAAAATCGTTCGATTTTAAATCGAATGTTTTTGAATTTTCAATTTCGATGATTTTGAAATATTTAAAAATAAAATGAGATAAAAATGTATGAATTCATTTTTTTGATTATTCTCAAACCTTTTAAAGCAATTTCAAGTTGTTTTGGCTTTTCTGTTCACTTTTAAAATTTTTCTTTTTAATGAAATCGATCAAAATTGAAATCGTTCGATTTCCATCACATACCAGTATAGGGTTGCCAGACGGCCTGGAATGGCCTGGATTTTCCAGTTATTTGAAGTCTGGTCCAGTTTCCAGTTAAAACATAATTTATCCAGTTGAAAAAGGATTTCTTTCTTTAACAATTATTTTTTTTTATTAAATATTTTTTACAATTTTTTGGGACTATTTTTTGAATAAAACATTAATCATAAATACAACATAAATGCATCTTTTAAAACACGGTAAATGTGCTCTTTTTGCTGCATTTTCTCTAATTTTTTTACAACTTCTTCGAGCATCTTCGCCAGTCTATCGTTAATTTCGGCACGAATGTTTTCCTTGAGCTCGTCGATGATTTAAGGATTCTTGGCGTACATTTTTCTTTTAAAATGACCCCACAAAAAAATGTGTCTGGATGGGTCAAATCTGCAAATGGTGGTCAGTTGTTGTCGCCCTTTTTGACTTCGCACGCCCGGGAAATTTTAACGGTCCTCCTAGATTTCCAGATTTGACCAATTTGGCATTAATTTTGTGTTATTTAAAAAAAAATATATACTCTAACAATCCTCAGGACAATAGCGAGCTAAACATCAGCATTTCGAAATGCTATTACGAAAAAGTAATGGAAATGCTTAAAAAAGGCACATTTTGGCAAATAGAGACGGCCATTTAGTTCAAAATAAAAATGTGTTTTTCACACATATGAAAATCGGTTGATTTTTTTTTTTTTTTTCAAATTATTAAAAAAAAAATATGTATGGGTCCAGTTACTTTTTCAAAATCCAGCGGAAAATTTTCCATTGTCCAGTTATTTGACTTTTAGTATCTGGCAACCCTATACCAGTATGATATAAAAATAATTTTTTTTTCAATGCTTCGTAATTTATTTACATCAATTTTGTAGGCGTATGAGTATCACCAATTAATATTAATCATACGTTTGGTGTATCATTTAGTATTATGTTAGTGTTATATTAAGAAATCTAAGGCAAAACATCGAAACCGGACACTTAAAATAAATTCTCCGTCCAATCAGCAAAAATATCTGCAGATTTTTTGCAGACACGATTTGCTAAAAATCTGCCATGATTATCTAGGTGAAATCAGCAGAGAAATCTGTCAAAGCAGCCGAGAAATCTGCTTAAACATTTTCTAGAAAATTTTTGTTTTTAGAAAATATATTTTCATGAAAACTTTAATAATTTTTTTAACATGATAATGTTTTTAGTCCAGTGTCTAATTTTAAAAATGATGCAAAAAAGAAAAAAAGAATTGATTTTTTCATTTTTTTTAAACCGAAAACATTTGCAACTTCGATTTGTAACTTGGATATTAACTCACCTGCTAGTGAATATACGAGTTTTTACCAGATGGTGAATAAAGCGTAACACAACTATTTTTCAAAAAAAAAAATTTTCATCATATTTTTGTTTACATGATAATGTTTTTAGGCTGGTGTCTTATTTAAAAAAAAAAGTTGCATGACGCCACCTGAGTTTGACTATATAAGCTAACGATTAACAAAAAAGAAAATAGGAATTACTGTTTTCATTTTCTTAAAATCAAAAATTTTAGTAACTTGGGTTTTTAACTTGGATAATAATTCACCTCGTGGTGAATAAAACAAATATTCACCAGCTGGTGAATTAAACGTAACATAATTATTTTTTTCATCAATATTTTTTTATCAATATTTGTTTTCATCAATATTTTTTTTCAACAATATTTTTATTTTCATCAGTATTTTATTTTTATCAATATTTTTTATCATAATTTTTTTTTTTTCATCAATATTTTTTTTTTCATTTTTATTTATTTTTTTATCAATATTTCGTTTTCATCAATATTTTTTTTTTTTTATTAATATTTTTTTTCATCAATATTTTGTTTTTTCATCAATTTTTTTTTTTCATCAATATTTTTATACTCTCCAACCACAGTATGGGGGTATACTCACTTTGTCGTTCCGTGTGTAACGCATCGAAATATCGGTTTACACCCAAAAAAAAAAACGTGGGTATTAAATACTAAAAATTTTACTAATGAACAAATTTTTTAGTCCAAAATGATCTAGTGCAGGTGTTGGTAATCATCTAGTGCAGGCGTTGGTGATAAAAATTTTTTTACTAATATTATTTAACACCAGTAAAAATTACTAATTTTAGTACTTTGAAGATACTAAAAAACTACCGTACTACTGGTAATTAGTAACTTATTAGTAGATTTTGGTACCAAATCACTTACTATTATTTTTACTGCAGAATTATTTTGAGTGTAGGACCCCATAAAGTATATATTTTATTGATCAGTGATCGATTCTAAGCAGTGTTGGCTACCGTTACCCTTTCAATACCGTTACCGATTAAAAACCCTTTAATATTGATTACCGTTACCGTTACCAATACCGAAATTAAATTTATTAAATACCGTTACCGATAAAACCGTTACCTTTATTCGGATTTTTACCGGTATTATATCGGTTTTGTTTCGGTTGTATTAATATTACTTAATTTATTTTTTTTGTGGATTAAAAACATAGTGAAATATTTTTAATAAACGTAAAATAAAAGAAAATGTGTTCATTACCAATCCAACGTCCGTCTGTAGAAGACACGATACATTCCAAAATAAACGGGCTACCCTGCAGGTACGAATACGCCTTATAGTCATAGTTCCGAAATGGGCAAAATCGTACCAGATGAAAAAATGTTCCATATTTTATTTAATTTTTTTGTCTATTTGTTTAGAAATTGAAACAGTTTTTTGCCGTCTGAAGTTTATTGAACAAGATTAGAAAATGCGATTTTTTCGGTCCGCCCCTTTTGGTGGCTTAGTCATAGCAAATAATAATAAAATTGTATCTCATATTTAAGCGTAAATATAAATAAAATGAATTTCATAACATCTATGGCGTTGGGAAAGCTGTCTCTCCGCTACTGCTTGCCCTCCCCCTAAAAACATCCCCTAAAACATCTTTGCCAAGTTTTTTTTACCCTGCCGATTTTTTTTAACATCAGGACAAATTATTTATTTAATTGAAGTCAGCAGATTTGTCTGTTAAAATCAGCATACTTTTTTGCTGTCCTGAAGGTTTTTTCTGCAGATTCAACCTGAATTATCCAGACAGAAATTTAGCAAACCGCGTTAGCTATAATCAGCAGATTTCTCAAATGGCTTAAAATGCAGATTTCTTACATGGCCAAAATGCATATTTTTTTGTTTATTGGACAAAGGTGCCTCTACAAACATGAGTTCGTATTTGTTGAATACATTAATGAGTTAATGTTTTAGTTAAATTCTGGGTTAATTCACCCCGGGTAAAAATGAAATATATATGATCATTAGAGTGTCCCTTATTATGGAAATGTTGGAAATGTTGAGACGGTACCCCCTCATTTTTTTCCTTTTGACTAAAAAATAACTCAGGAAAAATTTTACGCCCCTACGACCACGCCTTCCCTACGCGACGGGGCCGTAAAGAGCGGGGCCTTAAAAATCATTTTTCCATACAAAGCAAAAAAATTTTTTTTTGATTTTTAATTTTTTTGTTATTAACTATAATATTACTTGGTTAGCTTATTCACGACAAAAAATTTGATTTTGGTGGGATGAGGCTTTCAGTTCTAAAAAATTTTTCGAAAAAAAAAAATTTAGAGCTTTTGGGGTCCTACAGTAAAAATTTTTTAAAAAATATTTTTTTTTAGTTTTGACAAGCAACCGTTTTAGTTGAATTGTTGCTTTTAATGATATATTTTCATAAAAAAATATTATTCCTATCTGTGACATCTTTATCGTGATCTAAAAAATGGTAAAAAAATGCATTTTTGATGTTTTTCGATACACGATCAAGATGTCACAGATATGAATAATATTTTTTTATGAATATATATCATTAAAAACAACATTACAACTAAAACTGTTGCTTGTCAAAACTAAAAAAAAAAAAATTTTAAAAAATTTTTACTGTAGGACCCCAAAAGCTCAAAATTTTTTTTTCGAAAAATTTTTTAGAACTGAAAGCCTCATCCCACCAAAATCAAATTTTTTGTCGTGAATAAGCTAACCAAGTAATATTATAATTTATAACAAAAAAATTAAAAATCAAAAAAAAAAATTTTGGTTTGTATGGAAAAATTATTTTTAAGGCCCCGTTCTTCAAGGCCCCGTCGCGTAGGGAAGGCGTGGTCGTAGGGGCGTAAAATTTTTCCTGAGTTATTTTTTAGTCAATAGGAAAAAAATGAGGGGGTACCGTCTCAACATTTCCAACATTTCCAAAATAAGGGACACTCTAATGATCATATATGATGATATATGGATCATATATGGATTTATATAACCATATATTATCATATATGCCTCCATATATGTTCATATATGATCAGATCCGTAAATTGGCCCGATATGAGCTCATATCGGGCCAATTTACGGATCTGATCATATATAAAAATATATGGAGGCATATATGATAATATATGGTTATATAAATCCATATATGATCCATATATCTTCATATATGATCATATATATTTCATTTTTACCCGGGACGGTATTTTATACCAGTACAAATAAATTTAACAGTTATTTAATTTTTTAAAATTAATAACGGTTCACCGTTACCGAAATAATCGAAAATACCGTTACCTTTACCGTTACCGATATAAAAAATATGTAATACAAATACCGTTACCGATACCGTTATTCGTTTCGGTTGCCAACCCTGATTCTAAGACATTCCAGCGATGTCCGTCCGTCCTTCCGTCTGTCCGTCAGTCCGTCCGTCCGTCTGTCCATCTGTAGAGGACACGATACAGTCCAAAATTTTTTTTGGGGAAAACACGAAGTTCAAATTTAAGGGGCTGGGCCCCGGACCCACCTGAAGCCAAAAAGCCACCCCATCCACCATCAGGATTGTGTGGGTACTTAACCCAGCAAAAATAAATCAAGATTTTGGCGACACAGCATCTTTTTATAGCATACCGTAGCGCATCCAAAGAGCGCTCTTGAGGATATAGTAAAAGTAAGGGGAAACAATTTAAATTTTTTGTTAAGATTTTTTATATAAAACTTTAAATATAAAATTATATTTTGCAAAAATTTCAAACATGCTTTCTTTTTAAATATATTTAACACTTTTTGAATAAAAAACCATGAGTTTTGGACAAAGACACATGATTTCACTGCATCATTATTGCGCATTAATCAGCGCTGCAAAGAGTACTTCAATCATAACACCTTTAACACATTTTGGAAGAAAAAAAAAAAAACAAAAATTGTACACCATTTCCACTTTAGTTTCAGAAAATACAAATTATATTACAAAAAATGTCCAATCAGGGAGTAAACTGATGTTCAGAATTGGCCAATTGTATTTAAGATTTCCCAATTGTATACTTTGTATTTCAGAAATAGTCAAAAGTGCTTTATCTTTAATGTGCTTAAATCAGCTCTAAAAAGATACATGAATTCACTGCATCTTTATAGCGATTTTTTCAGCGCTCTAAAAAGATGTGAATTCAGAGCATCTTAAGAGCGCTTTTTCGGTGTATCCAACTAGCGCTCTAAAGTGTGACATCGCCTTAGAGAATCATGCATGAATTCAGCAGGTTTGGATGCGCTTCTTGACTCGAGTTTCCTTTCCGAAAGCTGCTGCCAGTTCAGCAAAATTTCTGCTGGGAAATTAAAGGTAGTTAAAAAAGAAAAATAAAAATAAAGAGGGCTAGTGCCTTCTAAGTCCATAAAACCGTTCTGATGGGATTTTAAAAAAAAAAAATATAAAATTTTTTTAAATTATTAAAAAGAACATCCTGCCGGTCTTTTGGCCGGGCTCAGGGATTACAAACTCCATAAATTAATTTAGCGGCTTCGCTAAATAAAGTTTGTTTTGTGTATCAAGCCCTTTACCCGGTTAATTAATAAATTGCTAAACTATTGAATAGAAAGATACTAAAATGGATCTAGGGGGTACAATATTGTTAAAATACATACAGAATAAATACATATTTGCAATCGTTAGCAAATTACCTTTCATTTGAATACCCATACATACATGTTGGTGGGTGGGGCTGTTGTTTTGCTCCAGGGGGTCTTCCGGGTCCCAGTCCCCTTAAATTTTAATCGTGGCATATTTTTGTTTTCCAAAATATTCGTGGTTAGTAAAGTGGTTTGGGCAAGAGTACAAACTTCGCAGACATTTTTCATTAATTTTTTTCATCAAATTTTTTCAATTTTTTTTTCACCAATTATTTTTTTTTTTTTTTCATCAAATTTTATTTTTTTCATATTTTTTTTTTTTTCTTCAAGTTTTTTTTCATCAAATTTTTTTTTCAATTTTTTTAATCATTTTCTTTTCCTATTTTTTTTTTATCAAAAACTTTTTTTTAGTCAAATTTTTTTATCAAAAACTTTTTTTCATATTTTTTTTTTCCATAATGCTCTAAAAACGGCAATAGCTACTTTAATATTTAATGCAATTTAGTCAGAATGAATGAAAATATTTTGTGCTAAAACTACCTTTTAATTCATGAGTATAGTTCCAAAATTGTTTATGTGTTTACCTTTCATTTAAACCCAGTTGGCAACGTCCTCGAGCCATCCTCAGTGACGGAGCGATGACATGTCAGAGTCACACCTGACATCCACACGACATCTCTATGTACTGGGTTGAGGACAGTTTCATACAAATTTTCAAAATGTCCTCACTCAAAGTCAGCAGTGGTCAGGGCTGACCTTCTGGGGACATGTCACCTAAGACTTCTTTGGGGAAATGTCTGACATAGGTCATGCGAAAATACAAAAAATTTTCGTATTTCCTTTAGTTTTTACTTTTATCCAATTTCCTTTATAAATTATCTTTCTCATATTTAGAAAAAACTTTTCGCCTTTTTTAGTCCCAACTGGATTTGAACCTGGAACCTCCAGTTTATTAGTCCCACACCTAACCACTTGTTCCAAACTTTATTTTTAAAATTGTTTGTCTATTTATTACTTTTATTCTACTTGTTAGATTTTGATTTTATTTTAATTAAGTCGATAATATTGCCATCTTTTTCTTGCAAATTGAAGAGTTGCCCAGATTTAAAATTCTAATTTAATATACTGCTATTCTGAAGACATTTCCTTTTAGACGTCTTAGAGGAATTGTCCACACTCTTAAAGCAAACATTCAGTGCTGACAATGTTAGGACATGTCATCAAGGATTGCCTATGATTTGTCAGAACCTGAAGACATTTCCTCAAGGAATCACTGTCGAAATTTCCTCAGTGACACATTTTCCAACTGGGAAGTTTTCAACTTAAGACTTTTTAAAATAACATTTTTTTTTTTTAAATTTTACTAAATTTAACACAGTACCAAGAAAGAAATAATGGATAAATCAAAAAAGTAAAAATGCAGTCAAGCGTAGAAAAGTATATGGGGCATTCCATGTGAAATCGGACACTTTGAAAAACTTTTTTTTTAGATTTTCCCAATTTGTTTACATTTTTTAGCACCCTTCGAAAACTCCTTCGTGGTAAATTTTCAGATTTTTTTGATGACCCGTTCAAAAGATATCGAATTTTTAAAAATTGGTTGTTTGTTCCTTTACTCAAACTTCTTTTAACCATAACTTCTTCAATAATGGTCCAAATTTCAAATTTTTTTTTTTCAAAATTTTTGTTTTTTTACGTACTTTCTAAAAAAAATCCCAAAAAATTCTTAAAAGCGCTCTAGTATGCGATTTTTAAGTTTTAAAATTTAAATCTCATTTTTGAAAATGTTTGTACTCTTCGATTTTTTTGAAATTTTTTTGTGTAAAACTTCTATCAATTCTACAAATTTTTTGCCCAGGAAGATCGTGGGATAACGATTATTACTATTTTTTAAAATTTTTTGAAAAAATTTTATTGTAATTTTTCAATCTTAAAATCATTTCTACTGCTCCAATGGTGCGTCATAGAGGGGTCCTTTATAAGACCGACCCCCATTAATTTTTACGTCTTAACATTTCTTTGGAACAAACTAATACCCTATCTCCAATTTCTAAGGGGGCTCCCACACAAAACGACATTTTTTAAAATTTGTTCCAACCGCTCTAACTGACTTAATAGTGCCCTTAGAGCAACAAAATGTATGACCGACCCACAATATTTTTTTAGTCCAAACATTTTCTCTGAACACACCTGCCCTCTATCTTTAACTGTTAAGGCGGTCCCCATACAATTTTTTTATTTTTTGTAAATTTGTTTTATTTAATCAGCTTCTACCGGTCCAATGGTGCGTCCGAGAGGGGTCATTATTGAGACCGACCCCCATTTATTTTTACCCTACAACATTTTTTCAAAACATACCTACGCCCTATCTCCACTCCCTAAGTAGGCTCCCATACAAAATTACATTTTTATAAAATCTGCTCCAACTGTTATTTGTATGGGAGCCTACTTAGGGATTAGAGATAGGGCGTAGGTATGTTTTGAAAAAATGTTGTAGGGTAAAAAAAAATGGGGGTCGGTCTCACTAATGACCCCTATCGGACGCATCATTGGACCGGTAAAAGCTGATTAAAAATAACAAATTTACAAAAAATAAAAAAAAATGTATGGGGACCGCCTTAACAGTTAAAGATAGAGGGTAGGTGTGTTCAGAGAAAATGTTATGACTAAAAAAATATTGTGGGTCGGTCATACATTTTGTTGCTCTAAGGGCACTATTTGGGCAGTTAGAGCAGTTGGAACAAATTTTAAAAAATTTCGTTTTGTGTGGGAGCCCCCTTAGAAATTGGAGATAGGGTATTAGTTTGTTCCAAAGAAATGTTAAGACGTAAAAATTAATGGGGGTCGGTCTTATAAAGGACCCCTCTATGACGCACCATTGGAGCAGTAGAAATGATTTTAAGATTGGAAAATTACAATAAAATTTTTTCAAAAAATTTTAAAAAATAGTAATAATCGTTATCCCACGATCTTCCTGGGCAAAAAATTTGTAGAATTGATAGAAGTTTTACACAAAAAAATTTCAAAAAAATCGAAGAGTACAAACATTTTCAAAAATGAGATTTAAATTTTAAAACTTAAAAATCGCATACTAGAGCGCTTTTAAGAATTTTTTGTGATTTTTTTTTAGAAAGTACGTAAAAAAACAAAAATTTTGAAAAAAAAAAAAAAAATTGGAATTTGGACCATTATTAAAGAAGTTATGATTAAAAGAAGTTTGAGTAAAGAAACAAACTACCAATTTTTAAAAATTCGATATCTTTTGAACGGGTCATCAAAAAAATCTGAAAATTTACCACGAAGGAGTTTTCGAAGGGTACTAAAAACTGCAAACAAATTGGGAAAATCTAAAAAAAAAGTTTTTCAAAGTGTCCGATTTCACATGGAATGCCCCATATGCTTTCGATATAAAATAATAAAGTTTTCAAAACCGCTTTTTTAAAAATTAAATTGTTGCCAAGAAGCCCCATATATCTGCCCCTATAATTAATTAAAACAATTGTGCGTAAAAGTGATTAAAAATAATATTATAATTATTTATTTAAATTAGATATTTTAATACATTATTTATTTAAATTAGACATTATTCATTAGTTGACAAAATTAAAACTGACTAAGCATTTCCTTATTTGGGCTCTTTTATAGTCTTTTAAAAATAACGGATAACATGTAGCTTTTAAGTAATTCAATAAGTAACGATAATTTAGTAAATAGTAGTAAGTAATAAAATATAATAAATAAGTGTAAAGAAAACAGAAGATAAGTATGTGAAGACAGAAATAGATAATTAAGATAATTGAGATAATCAGATAAATAAGTAAACCCAAATAAGAGATGGTTATCATTATAAATATACTGGGAGAGAGGGAGAAGATATTAGGGATATTCATTATATATAACTCTATGTGCCCCTATGTCCAAAAAGTCACCTCGACAGTTAAATGTCAAATAAAATTTTAAAATTTATTTAACATAATAAATTTAAGTTATTTTTTTTAATTTTCTATTCTATTTAAAAAAATACGCATGTGCTTACATAAAATATTCTAAAAAATAGAATAAATTTATAATAATTACTTAAAAAAAAAAAAACATGCAAAAAAACCTTTTTTTCCTACCCCCATAAAATACGTGTGTTGAAAATGATAAGGCCACTTTTTTTTGGGAATAAAACTAACTTACAATTAGACTAAAAAATTCTAAAAATATTTAACTCAGAAAATATAGTTTTAGAAATGTGTGGTGGGAGGATATGCGGGTGAAAAAAGTTTTAAAACTCTTATGGATAAAAATATATGCATGGGTACACTGAAAAACATGCATGCCTCATATAAAATAAATGTTTAATACATTTGACGAAAAGTATCGCACATTTAACTTACGAAATTATTTCGTAAAAGTGTTCTATTATCGATTTTTTTTTAAATAATTCGGCCATTCAGTAAGTACTGGAGCGATTGTAGTAAAATTTGTTTTAGCTGTCGTAATTTCGAGCTTTAGTTAGGACCTCACATGTCCAATAGGGGCACTTCCAGGGGTCCATAAAGAGACCTTTTGGCTGCAAATGCTTTAAGAGATTCACGAGTTGTTGTTTATTATCCGATTTTTATACAGTATGGATTTTTATAAAGCGCTCGTAAATGAATAAAAAAACATGCTTGAAGTCGTCGTTATTTCTTTTACTTTCTGATTTATAGCCATTTGAATAGGGAAGTTTTAATTTTTTGCGGAAACTGGTCCAGTTTTTCCGGAATCGCTTCTAGAGGCGTGCAAAGTAATGCCGACCCCCTAGTTTGAACAACCCTACTAAAAATTACATTTTTATGAAATTAGCTCCCATCTAACTGCTCTAACTGTCCCATGGATACAACAGACTTCCAATATTTTTCAATATTACCATTTTCTCAGAATATATACTATCCCTAATCTTTAACCCTTAAGGTGGTCGTGTACATTTTTATGGTCATATACATACCTACCCACAATCTTAAATCTTGACTCCAACTACATTATGGGGGTATACTCACTTCGACATTCCGTGTGTAACGCATTAAAATATAAAATATATATTTTTATGATCGATTCCAAGACATTCTAGAATTGTCCTTCCGCCTGTCAGTCTGTCCGTACAGCTGTCCGTCGGTAGATAACACACTCAAAAAATTAAGTCATTAACTGTTGGTAGTTTATTAAAATGTTTTACGTTTTGTCGTTTTTAAAAGAAAAACCATTTGTTTAATGTTCAGTTTTTTTTTAAATTACTATTTCTGTTCTTTGTTTCAAAAATAACAACATAAAAAATAAAGACTTTCGTTAGAATTCAATTTTTAAAGTCACTTATTTTTGATTCTTCTTTAATTTTTAATGATGTGTGTACATTATTTTTTTAAATTGTTGTCAATTTTAAACGAGAATTCGTTTGGTTTTACCTACTTGTGTGGGTTTTTTTTTGGTAGAAAAAAATTCAATAAATTATTTATAGAAATATAAAAACATGTTTGTATCAAGTGACTTTGGCACGATGGGTAAAGTGTCTGGCCAGAATGTAGTTGATTGCGGGATCGATTCCTAAAATTTGTATTAACAATTTTTTAAAATATAATTCAATAGAAAAATTGTAAAAATAATTTTTTTCGAATTTGTTGGTAAAAATAACACAACAACCATTAATTTTTAATGTTTTCGTGGGTTATTTTTCTTCAAATTTGTTGGTAAAAAAAATTAAAGTGTCGTTTTTTTTTAATGTTCAATGTTATTTATTTTAGAAAATTTTATTAACGGTAAAAAATAAATGTTGATGTTTGTTAAAACAAATGAACAATTACTGGGAAGGTTTTTAAATGTTTTATCACTTGTTAAAAATATGTTTTTCATTTGTTTTTGCCTACAAAATATTTTGAGTGCACGATGCAGTCCAAAAAAAAAAAGAGTTAGACCTCCGACATTTAGCACGAACATGTGTTATGTTCCTAGGCAGGTTTAGTTCGTAAATGAGCAAAATCGGGCCTGGGCCATAAAACTGTTAAACAGTAAAAGGTCGATATATATTGAAAATTACTAAAAAGAAAGAGGTTATTGTTTATTAATTTTAATGCTCTTTTTTCCGTTTTGTCGGACGGTGTAATAGGTGACTTGGGTCCGTGTAAAATGTAACGTGATATAACAATGAAATGTAGCTTTTCATTATAACGAACAATTTTTGTAGCTTTCATAAAATAGGAAAATCCGGACTAATTTGTTTTTCATAATATAAAGTAAAATGTCGTAAATTTTACAGAACAGATAAGTACGAAACCTTATTTCATAAAATGTTGCATGGATTTTTTTTTCAGTGTATAAAACTAATATATTAAAATATTATAGAGTATGTAATGAAAACTCCTCTTATGGAAAATTAAAAGGAAATTATAAAAGGAAGTGGTTAAAATATCATCTGGTTGTATTTTGTAAACTGCACAAGGAAGTTATCTTAGGTCATATATTTGGGATTAAATTTAAATGAACTAAATTTAAATGAAATCCATTTCACACACAGGATTTAAATTTTGCTGCCAGGAAGCTAAGGTGACAAACTTTGTTCTTCTTAAAATGTGTATAGATTTAAATATTCATTTAGCACTACAACATCCGTATATGTAACACTGAGTTCTTCCCTTATTTGTATCATACATTTGACGGTTTAAATAAAAAATTAGTTATTTTAAAAATAAAGTTTGTTTTAAAATATTGTTTTTTTAAAAAATTCTGAACTCATAAAAGTTTATAATAATAAAGCCAAACGAAATAAAATACTAAAATAAATTAACAGCTTTACCATAAAATATGCAACTAAAATTATTTTATATAAATAAATTTATTTATATTTTCCTTAACATTTAATACAATACTTTTTTTTGTTGATAACTAATAGCTTTTCGAATTTTATTTTTCATTTCCATTTAACTTTTACTTAAAAAAAAGTTTGGCTGATATTTTGTTTTTTTTTTTTTTTTCGTTAAAACAAAACTTTATCGTTTTTATGGGAAAAAAGTTTTTGGTGGAAAAGAAGAAGAATCCTTAAAATGCCATTGATTTTCGAAGAAAAAACGTAAAAAATATTTGAAATAAAAACTATCAAAAGTATTAAGAGTATAGTACTATTCATTCTCATTGAATGCCAAACTTAAGTGCAAAATAATGTAGCAAATCATGATTGAAGTAAAAGTTATTTTGATTTTTCTTTTTTTAAAGATGAAAAAAAGGGACTACAAAAAACTATTACAGCGAAAAGAGGTTTATTGAAATTGAAAGAGTTTCAGTAGAAATTTTTGCTAAATTAATATTTAAAAAATTTAAAGTTTTAGGTAATTTGCAAACTGCTTTAAATAACATTTACTTACAGGTATACGAAACCTTATACATATTGAAACTTCAATTTGTTTAAACTATGGCGTATGAGCAATATTAAATTAATAATAATCATACGCATAACTACAAAGCCTTCTAATATTTGAAAAATATTGTGGGTCGGTCGTACATTTGACTCTTCTATGGGCATCCTTGGGACAGTTTGAGCTATGGAAGCTAATTTCATTAGCTATTCCCACTGTGCAGCACTAGATATAATTAAAATGATTTAAAAAAGTCGAATAGTGTTTTTTCATTGACAAAAAAAGCACAATGAAGATTGAATCATATGTGTAACCCCCTCTGTTATATGACAAATATTTACCAATTTTTTTCTGTCAATAGTGTTTTATTCAAAAGAATTACAATGTCATTAGGTCGAATATTACAACCAATTATTGAAATGTGTTCCCTCGATTGCGTACTTTACAAATGATTAATATCAATCAATGCATTTCCTGGAAAATAAATTACACAAAAAACTAAGGGCTTATTTATATTGATAAACAGGGGAACTAAAAATATGATCTAAAAAAATGGTTTTATGCGCTTAAAATATGCAAAATAAAACGGAAAACATCCCGAGTAAAAGTCGATAAGATCTTACCAGGTCGTCTTTTACCTGATAGTATATGGTTGCATATGATTGTATATAATTGTATCTGATCATATATAATTAAATGTCAATTTAATGCCAATGCTGACCAGCTCCAAAATATAATTAGATCTCGATTTTGGCCATTTCAGATATAATTGAATGCAATCAGATACGATCATATATAAATATATATGAACATATTAGATAAGATCTAAGATCCGATAACACCGACAGTATTAATACCGGTATTACCGGGAATGTATATATAACCGGAGAATTGGTATCATAACAGGGCATACATGTTTCCCCGTGAATACTGAGAACTGGAAAATGGGGGGCACTGATCGAAATATGCCACTTAAAGCAAAATATGCTTACAATAATACTGCAAAATATGACCTCAAGATATGATTTTATTAGAAAATGTGTTCTAAAGACTAAAATATATGAAAAATTATATTTTATGGACAAAATATGCAAAAATATGCTTAAAAAATAATTGCAGATTCAATTAAATAATCTGAAACCTTGCCCATTTAACAAGATATCCCATAGAAAAAAAAAACTGAAATTGCATATTTTCGGTTTCCCTATTGATAACCATTAGAGAATGAAATAAAAATCTTTTTGTGGGGATTATTTGAATATATGAGCAAATATTAAATAAAACATATTTTGTGACTGTGGTAATCAACAGAGATAGCTGCACATACTTATGTATTTAATGTTGATATTTTATTTTTATTTGTCCTGATGAAAACGGTAAGTATGTCACTAATGAGTTTGATTTATTGCGTTAACCAACAAAATGTACCTGCACAATAGTCAATATCATTTTGGGAAAGTTATAAATACTTGATGGTAAGAAATGAAAATGTAAAATCTTTTAAAAACCCTACAGGAAAAGTGTGTCTCTCGATCGGAAATCACCTGTCCCGTGACTGGAAAAAGGAGACATATCACTAAAAAGCCTATCACGTGATCGGAGACAATAGGAGGAAACCCAAAAATGCGTTTTGTAGCAAAAAACTTCTTCAAACATGATTTTAAAAAAAGTCTAGAAATTTTTTTTTGGAAAATTTTCAAACTCCCGAACATAAAATTTTATTTAGTTTTTTGCGTTTGGGAATAATAAGTATTTTAAAGCAAAAAAATAAAAAAAAATTTTGTAAGTTTCGAAAATTTTTAACCCTTATGAAACGATTTGCATGAAACTTAAAATATAAAAAGAAGAGACAATTCTAAGGTTGGGGTGTCTCGGCTTATCGGCCATATAGGGGATTTAGGGGTTCAAAAAATGGAAAAAAATTGTTTTTTTTTTTTTATTTTTCAGCAATTTATTCCTTAGAAACTATATGAGGTTTCCAAATCAGAAAAAAGGTGTTTTTATTACCTATTAAACGGTAGCATCACATTGTAAAAACTTGGCTTCGTTAAATATTTTTTCATGAAAATGTGTAAATTTTGGGGGGGGTATTCATGTGAAGGCAAACACTCAAAAAATTATGTCATTAACTGTTTGTAGTTTATTTAAAAAGTTTTACGTTTTGTCGTTTTTAAAAGAAAAAACATTTGTTTAATGTTCAGTTTTTTTAAATGACTATTTCTGCTCTTTGTTTCAAAAATAACAATATAAAAAATAAAGACTTTCATTAGCATTAAATTTTTAAATTTATTTATTTTTGTTCTGTAAGTAAAAGTTAGTAATTCTTATTTAGCTTTTAATGATTTGTGTACGTGATTTTTTTTTTTAATTGTTGCCATTTTTGAAACTGAAGTCATTAGTTTTTAACTACTTGTGTTAGTTATTTTTTTTGTAGACAAAAAATTCAAAAAAATATTTATAGAAATATATAATATATTTGTATTAAGTGACTCTGGCACGATGGGTAAGAATGTCAGGCCAGAATGTAGTTGATTGCGGGATCGATTCCTCAAAATTTTGTTAAAAATGTTTTTAAAAAATAATTCATTGGAAAAATTGTAAAAATAACCTACGAAATCATTAATTTTTAATGTTTTTGTAAGATTTTTTTTTTAATATGATGGTAAAAAATATCACAACAATCACTAATTTTTATGTTTTTTTAGGTTATTTTTTTCAAATTTGTTCAAAAAAAAAAAATTAGAGTGACGTTAGTTTTTAATGTTCAATGTCGTTTATTTGAAAAAATTTTATGAACAATAAAAAATAAATGTTGATGTTTGTTAAATCAAATGAATAATTACTGGGATGGTTTTCAATAGTTTTTTCACATGTTTTAAATGTATTTTTCATTTGTTTTTGCCTACAAAAAATTTTGAGTGAAGACCTACGATATCCGTATGAATAAGAAATAATCTTTATTAAATTTAAGTCGATTGGCTCTAGACGATATTTTTGTTAGTTTGGGAGTTCTTCCGAAGGTCCAAATTGCACACACAAAGAAAAAGCTTCATTAATGAAACTGTTTTATAAATATTCATAGTATTTATGAAACATTTCATTATATTTATGAAAATTTTTATGAAAACTTCATTAAAAAGTTTCATTGGACGAACTTTTATGACAAATTGTTTTACAGTTCTTTGAGTGCACTGTGGGCCGAAGTGGTAGGTTTTTTTTGGCCAAATGTCGTAAATGTGAAGCGATTTGTTTTTGAAATTCCGAATATAAGCTTATATTAGGGTAATATCAAGGTGCCTTCATTTTCGGTGCCTGAACATAGCCCCCACGAACATTAACCCCATAACGGAAATGGGGATTATGACCGAACAGATCGCGGTCATAACCCCCATATTTGTAATGGGGACTATGACCACTTTCAAAACGGTCATAATACCCATGAGGATTATGTCGATTTTTAATGGAGAATATGACCGAAATAGGATCAGTCATAATCCCCATAAAAAGCTGAACACATTCAGTTCTGCTAAAAAAAAATTATTTAGCGAAGCTGCTAAATTAATTTATGGAGTTAATTATCCCTTAGCCCTATCTTTAAATTAAAAACCACACACAGAAAACAAATTTGCTAATTTCCAACTGAAATTCAGTTGTTGCAACAAAAAATCGGTGGATGCATTTGAATCAATGTTAAAACAAATTAATATCGGTAGCTACAATAAAATTTTGTTATTGCAACTGTCTTTTAATTGAAACAACTATAAAATTCGTTAGCCACATAAAAATGTAGTAGCAGCAACCGAATTTTGAGTTAATACAACTGAAAAATTCAGTTGGAAATTTATTTTTCTCTGTGCACACTAGGGTGCACCAAAAAAACGAAGTTGTTAGATATTGACCGGGCCCCCCTCTAGAAATGTGCATTTGGGGGTAAAAACATGTCTCACAAAATTTTAGGAAAATCGGATATGGGTAAGACCTGCCGCATCGGCCCTGAAGTTTGAAAATCGAATTACAAGGGGAAAATATGACTTTTTATCCATTTTCTCAATTTTTTCCATATTTTGAGTTAAGTTTGAATTCAAATGGTCACAGAATTGTGATTTGGAGTAAAATGTCTATCGAATAAGGCATTAAAAACTAAAATCGGTTGAAAATCAGCCATGTTATTACAACTTCCCCAGGCAACTAACGTGTGTCAGACCATTTAATCAAGGGATTCGAGCCCCATTTTTGAAATTTATTGAAATTGTCTACTGTAACAACATTTTTTTATTCTTCAAGTCTCAATGTACTAAGAAGATAAATATTTTTCATATTGCGTTTTGCTAACTTGTTTTAAATAAATGCTAAAGTGGTCTGAATTTTTCAACACTATTTTCAAATCTCCAATTTTAAATTTTTATTTTTTTTGTTAAAGAAATTTTAAAAAATCGACTATTGGAGTTTAAGGATTTGTTAAGCACATATAAGGGAATAAAAACCCCAAAAATTGTAGGATTTGCTGTTTTCATTTGGCTATTACAGTGATGTAATTTCGGCGGATTTCGGGAAAGTAGTGATTTTTGGCACTTTTTTAGCTTTTAATTTTTTTTTTGTTTTTTTTACAAACTTCATATGTTTTGGACCGAATTATATCAACACGAGACGGAATACTTCAATTCGCAAAATTAGGGCGAAATTGAGATATAAAAAATTGCCCCTGTTAAAGGTCAAAGGTCAAATTTTAGAAATTTTGAATTTTTAAACATTAACAGATTTGCTAGGCGGATTTAGCTGAATCTACTTGATATTATTTTAATTGGTCTAAACTATATGGCAAATAATTAAAATTTAGAAATTTAACCCTTAAGTGCTGTTGGGGCCTATAATTTTTTTCATTTAATGGAGATAATGTAAGTGTATTTTGTTCAAGGGGTCGAATAGGCCCCACCAGCACCAAAGGGTTAATATGCTGAATTTAAATAAAACTACATATGTTAAGACCTTTTATAATGACATCAAGTAGTTTCATATATTTCCACTCAGAAAATCTGTTAATGCTTAAAAATTCAAAATCTTCTAAAATTTGACCTTTGACCTTTAGTTGGGGCAATTTTTAATTTCTCAATTTTGCCCTAAATTTGCGAATTGAAGTATTCTATCTCGTGTTGATATAATTCGGTCCAAAACATATAAAGTTTGTAAAAAAAACAAAAAAAATAAATAAAAGCTAAAAAAAGTGCCAAAAATCACTACTTTCCCGAAATCCACCGAAATTACATCACTGTAATAGCCAAATGAAAACAGCAAATCCTACAATTTTTGGGGTTTTTATTCCTTTATATGTGCTTAACAAATCCTTAAACTCCAATAGTCGATTTTTTAAAATTTCTTTAACAAAAAAAATAAAAATTTAAAATTGGAGATTTGAAAATAGTGTTGAAAAATTCAGACCACTTTAGCATTTATTTAAAACAAGTTAGCAAAACGCAATATGAAAAATATTTATCTTCTTAGTACATTGAGACTTGAAGAATAAAAAAATGTTGTTACAGTAGATAATTTCAATAAATTTCAAAAATGGGGCTCGAATCCCTTGATTAAATGGTCTGACACACGTTAGTTGCCTGGGGAAGTTGTAATAACTTGGCTGACTTTCAACCGATTTTAGTTTTTAATGCCTTATTCGATAGACATTTTACTCCAAATCACAATTCTGTGACCATTTGAATTCAAACTTAACTCAAAATATCGAAAAAATTGAGAAAATGGATAAAAAGTCATATTTTCCTCTTGTAATTCGATTTTCAAACTTCAGGGCCGATGCGGCAGGTCTTACCCACATCCGATTTTCCTAAAATTTTGTGAGACACGTTTTTACCCCCAAATGCACATTTCTAGAGGGGGGCCCGGTCAATATCTAACAACTTCGTTTTTTTGGTGCACCCTAGTGCACACATACCAGGATCCACTGAACTCAGATCCCTGAAATGGGGATTATGGCTATTTGTTACGCGGTCAATCTCCCCGTGATTTCTGGGAGTTATGTCCACTTTTTATTGGGACTATGTCCAAACTTTTTTCGGTCATAGTCCCCATCGATATGGGGATTTTTACCGAATTTATTTCGGACTTAATCCCCAAACCGGATTGTCACGGCACCTTCTAAATAAAGGGGCACGCTATTATGTAGTCAAATATAGTTTGTGTCTTGCGTCACTTTTAAAATAAAACAAGAGAAAAATCTTAATACTTATATTAATGATAAAATTACATTAATTAGGTGCAAAATTTAAACAAAATCACTTTTTCTTTATTTATTGCGAGGGTAAAGGTGTCGAAAAACAAAACAAATTTTTGATAGGTAGAAAGTCTTTCAAGTTTCCCCTTCACAACTATTGGTAAATGAACATAATATTTTTTAAATATGTTTAAGTATACCCAAAAAGTTTGTGACTGCGTGTGTGAATGTAAAATACCCAAAAAGACCCTTATAATCTTTTCAAATGACTGTGTTTACATTGCCAAATTACCTAAAATATATAAAATACATTTTTTTTTTTTTGGAAAAAATAAAATAAATACGAAAGGGGACAAATGATTGAAAATGTGCCTTTATAAATGCGTTTATTTGTTTTGATCCCCCCATGGTATAACAATCAAATTTGTTAGTTACTACACTTGTGTATATAACTTTTTTTTTTTTTTTTTGTTATAGATTTTGATATGTTTTAAATCTCAATTTTACACTGGCTCACTCTTACAATTGGAACATATTTACCCATATAATATGTAGAAATGTTGTCGATTTTATCATAAATTTATAGTAGGGTAAGACTTTTTTTTAAACTTTCGAAATTTTGATTTAAAGTCGTTTTATTAAGGGAAAATTAATTGCAAGTTTGTAAAAAAAATTTTAAAATAGATTTTAAAATCAACAAAAAGTTTAAAAATCGATTTAAAACAAAATGAGTTATGCTAAGTTTAGTGATAAAATGTAAAATATTAAAAATTTATTTAACAAAACTTGCAATGATACCAAAGTGCTAAAAAATATTACGAAGAAAAAAATATATACTACTAGATCTTCGATTTTATACTAAAAATCAAAAAAATACACTATATATTTCCTGATCTTAATACAATGCAATGCATTTATAGGGGGCATCCCCTGAGTGTTAGTCTTAAAAAAAAAAAAAAATTTTGGTGAAAAAAAATCGTGTTTTCATACAAAAAATATCTTTAAATGCAATACAATCCGCCATGCATATAATTTATCTAAAAACACATAATTGCAAGATTTAAAAAAATAAAGACAATTTATAAACAAAAAATTAAAAAAAAAAAAAATTATTTGCATATTTAAAAAAATTATTAAATTATTAAAAATTATTATTAAAAAAATTTCAATTTAACAATATATTTTGAATTAATTTATCCTAAAATATGCAAAAATATTCACTTAAATCTTACAATTATGCACAAAATATGCATTTTGAACAAATCAACCGACTACGTTTTAATACAAATTTATTGATTCGGAAAGATAACACAATTCAACAACCAAAATCGGAAGGGGACGAAACCAAAAGCAAATGAAAGTTGACACTTTCCATAAAAAAACATTCAAGGATTTTTTCATACACTCCAAATACAGTATGGGGGTATACTCACTTTGTCATTCCGTGTGTATCGCATCAAAATATCGGTCTAGGACCCCATAAAGTATATCGCTCATTTACTTGTATAGTGTCAAAACTCAAAATATTTGATTTGTCAGAAAACGCGTTTAAAGTTTACATTTGAAACTGGTTTTCCATTGAGAAAGGCTGGTACATAGAAAATGTTATAATGTCGTGTTCTCTTCTCAAACGGCGAATTTAAAAGATATTAATACAAATTTTTGACACAATATAAAGCATGATATAACGAACGATTCTGTATCATTAACTCAAAAATCAAGTTTTTTGAGTTATGACACTATACAAGAAAATGACCGATATATATTTATCATCAGTGATCGATTCTAAGACATTATAGCGATGTCCGACCGTCCGTCCGTCTGTAGTTAACACGATGCAGTCGAAAATAAAAGAGCTAGACTCCCGACATTTGGCACGAGTATGTCTTATGTTCCTAGGCAGGTTAAGTTCGTAAATGAGCAAAATCGGACCAGGGGGAAAAAAGTTCCCCCTTGAAGAACTAAACCAACCTCTGAAAAATACCATATTTGTACACGTTTTTTTGTGTTTTTGTTTAACAAATCCAATATTTTTATGCTACAAGAAGTTCAAGGTCCTGCATTTGGACCCTCAGAATTAGAATTGGGGAGTGGAATAATTTTTTTTTTTTTTAAATAATGATAAATTTGTATTTCTTTAGTGCAAAAAGCAAAGGAATTATTTTTTTTAACACTTATCCGAGAGGAATTGTGCCCCCTAATTACCATTACCGACCCCTCCCCCCCCCAAAAAAAAAACGGCCGTGCAATTTTTTGTATACCCTCCAACTACAGTATGGGGGTATACTCACTTTGTCTTTAAGTGTGTAACGCTTCGAAATATCGGTCGGGGACCCCATAAAGTATATATATTATTGATCAGTGATCGATTCCAAGACATTCTAGCGATGTCCGTCCGTCCGTCTGTAGTTAACACGATGCAGTCCAAAATAAAAAAGCTAGACTCCTCAAGTTTGGTACAAATATTTCTTTTGGTCCTAGGCAGGTTAGGTTCGGAAATGGGCCAAATCGGACCAGGAGGAAAAAAGTTCCCCATTGAAGAACTGTACCAACCTCTTAAAAATGCTAATTTTTTGACGTTTTTTTTTGTATTTTTGTGAAGCAAATGATACATTTTTATATTCGTAGAAGTTTATATTCCTGAGCTTGGATCCAGGGGATTAAAAAATGTCGCTTTGTTTGCCCCGCCCCTTTTTTAAGGGCGTGGATAAAAAAATAATTTAAATAATTATAAAACTATAATACTTTGGTGCACAAAGCAGACAAAAATGAACTTGTAAACATATACCCTGAGGGCCAAGGAGTCACCCTAGCTCACCGACCACTCCCCCTTCCTTGCCCCCTCCCCCTTAAAACAACGCCCCTGTCAAAATTTTTTTATTTGTTTTACATGTTGGATGGTAAAATAGATTCGGCACAGCCGAATTTTACACTCTCACTTGTTTTTTATTTATTTTCATGTTGGAGGGTTAAAAGATTCGGCACAGCCTTATTTTTTACAAGCATTCCCTTCGAAAGCTCCTTCGTGGTAAATTTTCATATTTTTTTGAGAACCCGTTCAGACGATATCGAATTTTTAAAAATTGATAGTTTGTTCCATTCCTCAAACTTCTTTTACTCATAACTTTTAATATTTTTTCAAAACACACCTACGCCTTTCTCCACTTCCTAAGTGGGCGGGCTCCTATTCAAAACTACATTTTTATAAAATTTGATCCAACTGTAACTTGGAAAAGTCTCGTAACCTTGTTTTTAAACAAACAAATTTGGATCGAAATTTACATTTCCTTTGCAATTTTACAATTTTTTTTTGTAATTTTACAAATTTCCAAGATAATCTTACAAAAAAAATCTAGTAATTTCACGAGAATTCCTTGTAATTTTAATTGTGCAAAAAAAATGTAAATTTACAATTTTATTGGTAAAAAGCTTGTAAAATTACAAATTTATTGGTAAAAAGCTTGTAAAATTACAAGGAATTCTCGTAAAATAGGAGGTAGTAAAAAATCTAGTAAAGTTACGAAACCTCCTTGTAAATTTTATCGTGTCAAAAAAATTTGTAAATTTACAACTTTATTGGTAAAATTCTTGTACAATTACAAAGTTATTGGTAAAAAGCTTGTAAAATTACTAGGAATTTTTGTCAAATAGGAGTTGGCAAGAAAAAAAGTTACAAGTTTTTCTTGTAATTTTACAAGGTTTTTTTTTTTGAGTGAGGATAAAAATAAATGGTGGTCGGTCTCACTAATGACACTTTTAGGACGCACCATTGGAGCAGTAAAAGTTGATTTAATAAAACAGATTTAGTATATATAAAAAAAAATTGTTGGGGACCACCTTAAGGGTTGAAGATAGTGGGCAGGTGTGGGGCACTCTTAGGGAACTGCCCTAAAGCGGTTGGTGCAAATTTTAAAAAAATCTCATTTTGTATATGAGCCCATTAGAAATTATAGAAAGAATTTTAGTGTATTCTGAAAAAAATGTTTAGGCGTATAAATTATTCTTGCTATTGCACCATCTACGACAAACCAATGGAGCAGTAGACCTGATTTAAAGATTGAAAAATTGAAAAAATTACAAGAAAATTTATTTTTTAAAAATTTAAACATATGGTAATAATCCTTATCCCACGATCGTAGTAGCCAAAAAAATTCTAGAATCGTTAGAAGTTTTCCAAAAAAAATTCAAAAAAATCAAAGAGTACAAAAAATAAAAATGAGATTTGAAATCGCATACTAGAACACTTTTGAGAATTTTGACTGATTTTTTTTTAAAGTAAATACAATTTTTTTTTTAATAAAAAAAAAACTGGAAATTTGGACAATTTCGACCAAGACGTTATGAGTAAATGAACAAACTAACAATTTTTGAAAATTCTATATCCATTGAACGGGTCATCAAAAAATCCTGAAAATTTGCCACGAAGGAGCTTTTAAAGGGTACTAAAAAAATTCGTAAAATGTAAAAAAAAATTCCAAAGTGTCCGATTTGACATTGAATTCCCCATAAATAAACTTAATAGGGTCATTGACCTCAATTTGGGTTAAGACTACATCTTTCTTCTGACAGCAAGAAAAATAAACTAAATGGGGTTCTCGACCGATATCTCAGTGAATTTTGCGTAGAATGACAAAAAAATTGCTTTAGCAAGGACACCCATGTATTAAGTAAAACTTTATCATGATTTAATGTTTTGGGCAAACTTTTATGTTAATTGCAGTTCATATATCGATCGTTTACTAAGGTTTTCCAAACAACTAAAAAAATCTATTGAAATTTTTTTTCTAAAAAATTCCAATAATTTTTAAAATTTTTGCTATAAAATAAAATTTTTTATTTGTGATCTTTTTAAAATTAATTAAAAATTATAAGTGCCACCTCCTTGTCAAAAGTCAATACACATATGTTAATGATATCGATATAACTATCCCTATCTATATCTATTGTTATAATTCTTCGCATTTTTTTTTGCTTTTGGTTGCCTTTCAACGTTATGGGGTATTTCATCAATTACTTTGATTGCTTTGGGACTAATATGTCAAACAAATGTTCTGCATTGAGATTTAACCAACACTCATTCATATATATTTGTTGAGGCAAATCCTCTCCATTAACATGTTTGTTACAATTTTGGTCATGTTAATATAACTTGGTAAGCATACTAATTGGTTATGGTTTGAAAATCAGTTATATGTGTGTATATAAGGGTGGAGCAAGTTTTGCTTTTTTTTTTTTGAGTTTTAAAACCATCGCGGTCGGAATATTTTTCTTTTAAGTGACATTATTACTACAACACATTAACGTAAACGAAAATTTCGGTTGTTATTATTAAACTATGCAGTTGGCTCTAAATTCCGCTGGCACAACTAAACTGCACACAGAAAACAAATTTGCTAATTTCCAACTGAAATTCAGTTATTGCAACAAAAATTCGGTTGATTCATTTGTATTAAGGTTAAAACAACTAAATATCGGTAGTTGCAACTAAATTTTGTTAATACAACAGTCTTTTAATTGAAACAACTAAAAAATTCGTCCGCCACAGTGAAATTTAGTAGCAGCAACCGAATTTTGAGTTGCTCCAACTGAAGAATTCAGTTGGAAATTTATTTTTCTATGTGTGTATTCTTTGTGCATATAAAAATTTCGTCCGATATTTAGTTTAATCGGTCTATTGTAGGCAAAAAAAAAGACGAATTTCACTCAAACTTAATTCGTGTGTGTTTTCTACACTAATTAAAGTTCTAACAAAAAATATATTGGACTGGTTCACATTTTCCGGAAAATTCTGGTGTATGGTATCGTATGGTTGGTTATGCCCGCAATAGCTTTCTCACTTGTTTTTAACATGATAATGTTTTAAGGCTGGTATCTATTTGACTATATAAGCAAACGATTACCAAAAAAGAAAATAAGAATTACTGGTTTCATTTTCTTAAAACCAAAAATTTTGGTAACTTGGGTTTGTAGCTTGGATAATAATTCACCTCGAGGTGAGTAAAGTAACTATTCACCAGCTGGTGAATAAAACGTAACATATTTTTTTCATATTTTTTTTTGACATCAATTTTTTCTAATCAATATTTTTTTATCAATATTTTTATACCCTCCAACTACAGTATGGGGGTATACTCACTTTGTCATTCCGTGTGTAACGCATCGAAATAACGGCCTAGGACCCCATAAATAATATATATTATTGATCAGTGATCGATTCTAAGACATTCTAGCGATGTCCGTCTGTCCATCCGTCCGTCCGTCTGTCCGTCCGTCTGTGGAAGACACGATACAGTCTAAAATAAAAGTGCTAGACTCCTGAAATTTGGCACATATATGACTTATGTTCATAGGCTGGTTAAGTTCGGAGATGGGCAGAATCGGACCAGGGGGGAAAAGTTCCCCCTTGACGAAGTAAACCAACCCATGAAAAAAGGTTACTTTTTATGGGTTTTTTTGTATTTTTGTTAAACAAATAAAACATTTTTATGCTTGAAAAAGTTCAAAGTCTTGGACTTGGACCCAGGGGATTCGAAAATGACTTTTTTTCGGTCCGCCCCCTTTTGTGGGCGTGGATATTAGCAAATAATTTATATAATGATGTAATTGTTTATTTTTTATACAAAAAGCGTAGTAATTAAATTTTTAAACATTTTTGAGCAGAGAGAAGGTGTCCCCAAGGACCCCCAAAAAAACGCCCCTGCCTTTTTTATATTTTTTTTAAACGTTGGAGGGTATACAAGATTCGGCACAGCCGAATTTAACACTCTCACTTGTTTTTTATAATTTTTTTTTTCATTAACATTTTTTTTCATCAATATTTTTGTTTCACCATTATTTTTGTTTCATATATGAGTTAAAAAAGACGTGATTTTTGTTTTGATGGCACATCGATGAAAGTTGGAAGCTTTTTAAGAATAAGAAATTCGTTCGCGTCAATTAAATCGCGTAAGGGGGTCAAAAGTTATGGCGGTTATAAGATTTAGCGGTTTTAAAAATCTTAAAAATATTTTAAAAATTTTTTTTCTACACATTTGTTGCATGCTTTATTAAAACATGCCAGGATATATCATTTCTTCTAAAAAATATATGATATAAATTTAACCCTTTAATGACCAAACGATTTATTTATTATTTATTTATTTAGTCTATGGAACATTAATTCCTTACAGACCATGATTAATATATACAAAAGTTGTATAAATTTTACAAATACATATATATTTATTTAAAAAATTTAAATTGTCGCACATTTACATCTTCCGGCCATAAAGACGGTTTGAAGAGCTCCTTATACAGGTTAGCAGTGATTCCAAGTTTAAATGAAATTCTTCTTAACATTTTTAAATCGGTGTTAACTTTAACGAGCTTATAGCATTCTAAGTCTTCCGCTTTAATATCAAAATATTTGACAACATAATCAATAATTTGTTCAGCCGTTACGTTTGGTTTAAATGAGGACAGATGAACCCACTTTTTTTTGGCAATAACTTCTAGATCATTGTTGTTGTGGCCTCCAACAATAACCTTCTTACGTGTCTTCTTAGTAACATTAATCCATTCAGAATTGTTTACTGGGTTATCAATATTAGCAGGAGATGTTTTTAAATTCTCATCTGATGTTTCCGAAAAACAAAGACTTTCTCTTCTTATACGCTCGCAAGCAGATCTTAAAACATTTGCATTGTAACTATAAACATCATCATGATTAAAATCATTATCCAGGCTCTTTACATGATTACTTGGTTGAGTAGTAGCAACTGCATTAAATGCTTTATTAAACTCGGGAACAGAATTAGAAATAACACGATCACCATCAGCGAGATTAGCAGCAGAATGTGAAGAAATAAAACCACACAAAGGTGAACGAACTCTTTGTTGTTTTAAATCATTGTTCGAATTTTGACTTGTTTCGGCTGGTGTTTTTTTATTTTTAAATGAAACACTCTCACTAGCATTGTTGTTGTCCTTGATGTATGCATAAAAAAGACTTTTTAATTCTTTTATTTCACTTGTTAACATTGATATTTTAGCATTTAAATCATAAAAAGAATAAGCACATTTATTGCAATTGTAAAAAATATTATTGTTACAATTCAAAAGCTCAAAAACACGATCACCATTTACTCCAGCACATGATTTGTGAAAATAACCACTGCAATTTTTGCATTTGATGAAAACATCGCCGACGGCTTTGCAGCAAGCAACACAAAATCTGTTTGGCATTAGAAAAAAAAAACAACTTGTTCTACCGACAGTCACTACTGAACTATTTAAAAAAATATCTAAGTTCCTAAAATCGCGATTAATTCGCGGTAAAAGAAAAGTTTCACAATTTTGTATAACATATTTAAGCAATGCGCGTTGGTACTACTGAAAAAAATCATGGAAAATCGTATCATTGTACCAGTAGTTTAAAAAAAATCGGTGATACTTTTTTATAACAAGACAATTTAATATGGTCCAAAAAATCTATAATCATCAAAATTTTTTAACCCGCCTCTGATTTTATGACGACACATCAAGTGGGCTTTCATCTAAAAAAAATTTCATCCGATTTCGTATAAAGCCTTGGATGTGCCAAATCAAAACAGGTTTAGATAAAATCATCGCTCTTTCCGCTCAGAATGGCTTAAAGTAAAAAGTCAAAAAGCAAATCAGTTCTACTCGTTAAAGCTCGTCTTTTGGTGTATTAACATGAACATGATGCATTAATTGCTACTAAAAAAAATAGGAAACAGATTTGCAAATTTCGCACAATTTTTAACAATGCCATAAAATTTTTGCAATTTATTTTTTATAAACCCGCCAGTGATTTTTTTATGTAAACTCCAAAAAAACTCGGTTTACGCAAGAGTCCACCAAATTTCGAATGAAACCGCGAATGTTCCTCGCAAAAAACTGGTATTTTTAAAAAATTATGTTTTTTCTTTCGAACTTTGATCTGCTGAAACTCCTTAATTATTGGTGGCACATTAACGAGATTAATTCCAAAATGTTAAGAATTACAACAGCTACCAACCCGTTTTCAACTTTTTTCATTTTATAGAGGGGGCCGAAATCCCTGATCAAAAAACCTCGAAAATTTAAAAACTCTTAATTTTTGGTTTCAAAATTTAACCGTCCTTTAACTTCTTTCCAAGCTATGAAGCATCTATCAAACCAACATTAAAATAATATCTTATATGTACTGACTTTGTGTAATGACGGAAAAGATTGAAATATAAGGAGAACTTAAAAAAAGCGAAAGAAGGTAAAAACTATGGATTATTTCAAGCCATTTTTATCGATTTTTCAACTTTAACCCTCTATAACTTTTACGGTTAAAGTGGGGTAATCCTTAAGCATTGCTCAGTGATGATTCAAGGTCTTGTTTACACAACTGCATTTACAATTTTACCAAATTCCAAAAACTGCCGGTTTTTTTAAACATTTATTTCAGTTTCACAGGGTTGAAATTTAAAAAAGATTTTTTGACATATTTTTCAATAATTTTTTTTGGGTTCATCAAAAATTTGGTGTTTTTTTTTTTAATCAATATTTTTTTTCATCAATATGTTTTTCATCAATATTTTTTTTATCAATATTTTTTTCCATCAATATTTTTTTCGCCAATATTTTTTTTTTATCAATAATTTTTTTATTAATATTTTTTTTTTTTTTCATCAATATGTCTTAGAAACTTTTAAGGATCAATAATATATGAACATAAGGAGGTCCGAAACTTCAAGGGGTTTTGCATGGAATGACTTATTAATATAGGGTTATTTTTTCAAGAAAAAAAAATTCTTTGGAAAGAACACCTACACTCAAAGAAAAAGCTTCATTAATATAATGAAACTCATCATAAAAGTTCGTCCAATGATACTGTTTTATTATATTTATGAAATGTTTCATTAATATTCATTATATTATATTTCTATCTAAAAAATGCATAAATAACTTAAAATTTGAATAAGAAAGTTTGTGGGAGTCGTTGGGGGACGTTGGAGAACACCGTTTCCATCTTCATAAATGTTTACAAATTAATTTTTATGTTTTTTACGCCCAAAAAACCCTTTTATCATTATTTTGTACTATTTTTTATAACCACGCCCTTAAAAACGGACGGGCCGAAAAAATAGCATTTCATAATCATCTTGGTCCAAATGCAGGTCAATGAATTTCATATGGCATAAAAATATTTAATTTTTTGAACAAATATAAAAAAAAACAAGTGAGAGTGTTAAATTCGGCTGTGCCGAATCTTTTATACCCTCCAACACGTCAAAAAAAATCAAAAAAAAAACAGGGGCGTATTTTTTTTTGGGGGGGGGGGTGGGTTTTGGCGATGGGAAACAAACTTTCTGGATCCAACTGCAGGACTTTGAATTTTTTTGACATAAAAATGTTTCGTTTGCTTAACAAAAGCACAAAAAACCTATAAAAAATTCCGTTCTTTCAGGGGTGGCTTTAGTTCTTCAAGGGGGAACTTTTTTCCACCTGATCCGATTTTGCCCATGTTCGAACTTAACCAGCCCAATACCATAAGACATATTAGTACCAAACTTCAGGAGTCTAGCTCTTTTAGTTTGGACTGTATCGTTTCTTCCACAGACGGACAGACGGACGGATGGACAAACGGACATCGCTGATCACTGATCAATAATATATATACTTTATGGGGTCCTAGACCGATATTTCGATGCGTTACATACGGAATGACAAAGTGAGTATACCCCCATACTGTGGTTGGAGGGTATAAAAATCTTGTAAAAAATTGTGTTTTTCTGGTGGTGTTGTAGTTTTTTAAGTGGGAACATTTTCCAGTCGTCCGGTTTTGCAACAGAACTTAACCAGCCTATGCCCATATGACATAAACGTACCCAACTTCAGAAGCATAGCTCTTATATTTTAGACTGTATCGTGCCCTCCACAGACGTACATCGGTATAATGTCTTAGAATCGATCACTGATCAATAATACGAGGTCCTAGACCGATTGTAGTTGGAGGATATAAAAAAAATAATTGTACGATTAATTGACATAAATTAATCGATTTATTCGTTATTCGAAAATCGTAATTTTTATATGTATCGAACAAGATTTTGGTTTTGTTTGATCGATTAATCGAACTTAATCGGTTGACAACTCTACTATTTATACAGCAAAACATTATCACGATTCAATTGTTTGGGCAAGAGTACAAACTTCGCAGAATTTTTTTTTCACTTTGTACGAAACTTTCCGATTTTCAAGCCAAAAAAGAAACTCAAAGAAATATCCAATATTTGTTTGTGTTAATATTGACTCTAAAAGGCAACTATTCCTCCGACCCCAACGATTTTAAAATTCGAAAAAAAAATTAAAATTTGCTCAACCCTTGTGTATATGTAGCAGAAAGATGTAGATATTATTTCACCAAAAATTCTTCAAAATATTGAAGGGTGTAAATATGAAAAATCTATTCGATATCCATATAAAATAGTAAATTTAATGCGTCACTAATTTTTAAACATTTATTTAACACTTAATCTTAAATACGGGTAAGAGTTAAATAAAGCAAAATTCTCCCAAAGTACGTATCAAAAAGGATTTAAAATTGAAGATGTTGTAAATTGACAGATTATTGAAAATTCAATGACCCAAAAAATAGAATTTAAAATTAACAGTTGATATAAATTTATAAAGCTCAAGAAATGTTTAGTTAAAATTTAAATGAGGTGTTCTTATTTGCAATGTTGGATATCTATATCATCCTAGAATAACGGTACCAATTACCGTTGTTGTTCCGCAACCAAAATTGATATGAAAGTTTTACAAAGCGATTATTGAAATTCGATGAATATTTTTAATGTCTCAGTATCTATTTTAAAGTTTTCGATTAATTACACCGCTCAACAAATCGAAGGTTTTTGGCTCCGGTTTGAAGTTTGATATAAAATTGTTAAAGATTTTGACTCGCTGATTCCAAATTCGTGCTCCAAATTTTTCCATCACGTCTAGAATTTTAATTATTGGCGGTTGAAAATGTGAAAAAACGCGATTTTTGCCTTTTTTGAAAGCCAGCACAGCAGCCGCTGGGTGCAATAAAAATCAGGTATAAAGCGTGAGAGTAGAATTGAACTATGATCTCAAAAATGTGATCAAAAAAATTTCAAGTTGTTGCACGATTATTGGCCAAACATGCATTTTAAAAAAACACTGTCAAAAAAATTAGAAAAAGCACCATTTTTAAAAGGCTCTAATACAATAACCAGATGATCAATCTTTACAGTGATGATCTCAAAATTTAGGCAAAAGTTCATTCTTTCTTATAGACTTTTAAACCCATTAAATATATCTTCCGGTGTATGCGAAAAATAACACAGAAATCTTAAATTTGTAAAATATTTATTTTTTTTAGTTTTTCTTTGAAAAATATCAAAAAAAAACTAAGGTATCTACCTTACCTTTTTTACAAAAATGGTAATTTTAACAGTATTATTTTAAAACGCAAGTAAAGCCCAACCAAACGTAATAATTTGAAAAAAATTGTTTTCTATGTTGGAGACCAAAGACAAATTATACTTTTGCGCTTTATACCAGATTTGTATTCCACTGAATGGCTGCTGTGCATGCTATCAAATAATGCAAAAATCGAAATTTTTCGCATTTTCAACCATGAATAACTAAAAATCTGGACGTGATGGAAAAATTTGTGAAATGATTTGGAATCAGGAGATCAAAGTCTACTAAAATTGATCATCAGAATTCAAACCGGAAAATGAGTGTTGAGCGGTGTTATTAATTATCGGTTAGCCGATTTATTTAATTTAAATAATTGATATTATATTCACACATTATTGACAAGTTTCAAATTATTACTTTTTTAATAGCATGTTTTATTGTTACTACTTTATTTTCATCGATATAACTATTAACTGATGTTTATTGTTATTTTATATACCAACTGATATTTAAAATCATTATATTTTTTTCTATAATTTTTAAATACATAAACATTTACAGTAAGATCTCTCAAAAGCGGATAAATAAAAAAAACTATTGAATTAAGAATACTTAAGTGAAAATTTATATTTGGCTGAGATTTTAATATCGAAAGAGATTTAAAAAATTTAGTACTTCTAGTTCTAAATGTCATTTATTATTAGATTTTACTGTATTTAATAATTTTTATAAACACTTTTATAATAAATACAAATTGCTTGCTTTTAATTGCTTTATATTCACTGTTTACATTTGACATAAAATTTCCAGTCATTTGTTTTTATTCGCACTAATTGATATTAATAAATATATTAATAAATTAAATTAACGTTGTGGTTTTACTTAAATAAAATAAATAAATATAATACCTATACATTTATTAAATATATAAAATTTTTAATACGTTTAATAAATTTAAAATTCTTAGAATTTATTGAATTTACATTACACACCTCTCTTCAAGCACGTTATGTTTTTGTAAAAATGGTGATAAGATTGGGTAATGGCATTTCATTCCTGTTTATTTAGAATTTTAAAAATTGTTAACTCAAAAATCCTAGCTGATCCCGGTTTTAAGTTATTGCTAAATAATTACAATGTTTGAGAAAAAAACTCACAGTGAAATGCCCAAACTAAGATTTTATAGATTTCCGCGACTGTTTTTGAGATATTCGCTATTTAAAAGTAAAACAAACAATATTTTATTATATTTGGGGGTCAAATGTTTCATATCCTTACAATGATTCCAAATATTGGGAATTGATTTCATATCAAATTTATATTTTGATTTCAAAACTGCAATCCAAATTTTTCTAGCATATTCCGTTTTCGAAGTATTCGTTTTCGAAGTATTTTTTTTTTTTTCATCAATTTTTTAAAATTTTTTTTTTCATCAAGCTTTCATTTTTTTAATCCATTTTTTTTTCATCAATTTCTTTTTCATCAAATTTTTTTTCATCACATTTTTTTTTCATCAAATTTTTTTTATAAATTTTTTTTTATCAAAATTTTTTTCCTTAATTTTTTTTCATCAAATTTTTTTTTTTAAATTTTTTATTATCAATTTTTTCTCACCAAAAAAATTTTTTTTTCATCAATTTTTTTCTCACCAAAAAAGTTTTCTTTTCGTCAAAAACTTTTTTTCATCAAAATATTTTTTCACCAAGAATTTTGGGTTCATTAATTTTTTTTTAACATAATTTTGTTTGTCGTGAAAAAAAATAGTAGTATATTTTTTTTTTACCAAAACTACTTTTTCACCAAGTCTAAGTTTTTCGCATAAAAATTTTCCATCAAATGTACATAAAACAAGTGAGAGTGTTATATTCTTTTGTGCCGAATCTTTTATACTCTCCAAAAAAACACTTTTTTGCACTTAGTTTTGCACTCACTTACGAAATGTACAACTCTTTTGGTTTTTTAATGGGGCCCTCGACTGATATTTCAATTCGTTTTGCATGAAAAAGTAAAGTAATATAACATTATTTTTTCTAAAAAAAAACTTTGCTTTGGCAAGTACACCCAAATCTTCCGCAAAACATTATCATGATTTAATGTTTTGGGCAAGAGTACAAAATTCGAAGGCACTTTTACTTTAAGCCAACAACCCCCTACTAATGTATTGTGTTGGTATTAGGAAAACAGGTGATGAGGAGAAGGAAAGAGGGACTAGTGTCCACAAACACTAATTTGAATTTGAATTATTGGAAAAATCTGTGATTTTTCTGAAAACTGTTTTTATGGGAAAGACGTAAGATTTTTTTATGGAAAAAAATTATTAGATTTTTTTTTATATTTTTTATAGAAAATACATCTAGAAGACTAATTTGTAGGAAAACTGTCTTACAAGGAAGTATCTCAACCCTTATAAACCGATTTGCCTGAAACTTAAAATATATATTAAAGAGACGATTTTAAGGTTGGGGTGTCTCGGCTTATCGGCCATATCACTGTTTCAAAATTTCGTTGTCCCCTTATGAAACAATGTGGACCTCCGGGAAAATTTCGATAACTCCCGAACTAACAGGAATATCCTCATAAGCAAAAATACGTGTCGGCTTAAATTTAATAAAGATTATTTCGTATTCATAAGGACATCGTAGGTCTATGTCTTCATATAAATACCCCACAAAATTTACTCATTTTCATGAAAAAAGTATTTAACGAAGCCAAACTTTTACAAGGTTGTGCCACCGTCGGATAGGCATTAAAAAAACCTTTCTTCTCATATGTAAACATCATATAGTTTTTTAGAAAGAAATGGCTGAAAAATCCAAAAAACTACTTTTTCGCCATTTTTTGACCCATGATTTGAACCCCTAAATCCCTGATATGGCCGATAAGCCGAGACACCTCAACCTTAGAATTGTCTCTTTTATATACACTCAAAAAAAATAAAACTGTAAAGTTAGCAAAAAATTTAGTTAAATTTAACTAAAAAAGCACCTGATTTTGGGCCTACTAAATTTCTAGTTAATATAACTAAAAATATTTAGCTAACTTTTCGTAGAATGAATGTAGCAAAAAAAAAAGCGTAACTTTAACTAAACATTTAGCTGAAAATTTCGTAACATTTTTATATACATATTTACAAAAAAATAGTTGAATTCAGCTAAAATGTTTGTTACTTTTTGTAAACTAAAATTAACAAAATATTTTGTGTTTTTTTCTTTTTTACATTTTTAGGTTGACATTTTTTTTTTATTTCACCGAACACTTTAAACACTAACACTTCACTTATTTTTTTCTATTTTTTTTACAGCATTAAGTTCAGCTTAAGTAGAACTTATGAGATTTGCATAGGAGGCTACACAAGAAATTTCTAAAATAGTAATCACTCTTTTCACTTAACAAATATGTTACGAAAAATCAGCAAATTAATTAGTAAAAATTCGTTAACTCAGTTTTAAAGTCAACAAAAAAAAACTTAATTCAAAATTTGTTCAAAACTAGTATTTTGGTAAATTGAACTTAACTAAAAAAAGTAGTTCAAAAGCTGATTTTAACTAAAAATTTGCTGAAAAGCCAGTTAACTCAACTTAACTAAAAAAAAATTGTTGACCTTACAGTTTTATTTTTTTGAGTGTATATTTTACGTTTCATGCAAATCGGTTAATAAGGGTTGAGATACTTCCCTTGTTGAGTATATTGAAAAATATGAGATTTTTTCCATAGAACAAATGTCTTGAAATCTAATAATTTTTTAATAGGAAAAAATGTTTCAGAATCAGTAAATTTACTTCAGGAAAACTATCTTAGAACCTGAGACTTTTTCTACAGGAAAAATGTTTCACAAGAAAGTACTCCAACCCTTATGATCCGATTTGCCTAAAACTAAAGAATTGTAAAAATGTGTAAATTTTGGCAGGTATTTATGTAAATACTAGAGTTGTCAGTCGATTAAGAATAATTCGATTAATCGATCAAATAAAACCCAACTCTTGTTCGAATAATTCAAAAATGACGATTTTCGAATAACGAATAAATCGATTAATTAATGTCGATTAATCGAACAATTTTTTTTAATTAAAAAATTAAATAAATGCTAAGAATTTAATTTATTCTCATAAATTTTGAAAGATTTTATACAAAATGTAGGAAAGTTAAAATATATTGTAGCCATAGCCCTGGATAGCACATCCATTATAGAATTAGGAAAAATTAATAATTCTTATGCATCAGACTTACTAAAACGTATTAAAATAAGAATTAATGAGAGACGTATAAAAATGTTAAATACGGTAATAATTTTTCTAAATTCTGGAAATTTTCCGAGCAATGAAAGTTTCTTAAAATATTCTCCAAAAAGCGAAACAAAATAATATGCAAATGAATTATACTCCAGATTATTTTATGTTGAAAGTAATCACAATAATTCAGATAAAACTATTGAAATAGAGGAAGTTATTAGTAATGAAAATAATAATCTTTTATGCGAGTTAAATAATTCAATTCAAAGTACATATTAAAAATTCAGAAAATAAAATGGACTTCAGCGATATATCAGACGATATGGTATATTTGGGAAAATCTGAAAAAAGAACAGAAAAATTAGATAAACTTTTGTATGCTCTTCTTACTATATCACCTACTTCAACAATTAGCGAAAGAATCGTTTGAAAGCAAAAAAATTGAGTAAACTTTTATTTTTAAAAGATTATTTCTTAAGAACAACTTAAATTGTCTTATTTGACAAAAATTAAAATCATTTATGATATACATATTTTGTCTGAATTCTTCAAATAATAATTTGTATTTGAATTATTTCTCAACAAGTATTAAAATCGACATCCGTTAATTAAAAGTGATCTCAGTTATTCAATTTTTAAGTTTTTTTAACTTTTAAATATTTTATTTTTAAGTTTTTTATGCATTTTTTCGTTAATAAAAATTTTAACTTTCTTATTTTAAGTTATTTTATATGAATCGTTTATTTTTTTTGTTAATAAAAATATTTTTTAAAATAATTTTTTTATTCGTTATTCTCTTCGATTAATCGAATAAATTTTGATCTTTAATCGTTTGATCGAACGAGGAAAAACAATTATTTGAATTATTCGAACAAAGTTGAAAGTCGAATAATTGACAACTCTAGTAAATACATAACCTAACGATATCTGTATGAATATAAAAACATAACCTAACGATAGCTGTATGAATATTAAATTATCTTTATCAAATTTAAGTTGACGAGTATTTTGACTTTATTCCTGTTAATTTGAAAGTTATCGGAATTTGCCGAAGGTTCACATTGCTTCATAAAGTGCCAATGAAATTTTTAAACACTGATATGACCATAAGCAGAGACACCCTAACCTTAAAATCGTCTTTTTATATACGTTTTATGTTTCAGGCAAATCGATGTATAACGGAAGGAATACTTTCCTTGTCGAAAAATGTTTCATAACCTGATTATTTTTCTGTAAAAAAACACTTTTAAGAATCTTTTATTTCTATAAAGGAACAATTTCTTAGAATCTTAGAAATTTTTTACAGAAAAAATATTTCAGAATATGAGACTATTCCTTTAAAAAAATGTTTTAAAATCAGAAATTTTTTCTAAAGAAATAATTTCTAAGAAAAATTTTCAGAATCTAAGACTATGAAAAAATATGTCTAAATATGAGACTTTTCCTAAAATTTTTTTTTCTCAAAATTTGTAAAATTGCCTCAAACAATGTTAAAAAGCAATGCAGACTTTAATTTTTCTAATCAGAATCTAATTATTAAGGAAAGGGGAGAACGTTTTAGTTCGATTAATTTTATTTAAAAAAAAAAATACTGTTTATAGCTCGATTGTTTTCTAAGGAAAATGAAAAGGATTTAGATTCTGAGAATTTTTTAACAAAAAAAAACTTTAAATTCTTTTCTAATGACTAAAAATCTTTAATCTTTCTACTGGACAATGTCTTAAAATTTTTCTGTAGGCAAATATTAAAGAGTTTTCTATATGGAAAATATCTCAAAATCTTACAATTTTTCTGGAGAAAAAATTTCAAAATCAGTTATTTATTCTGGATGATACATGTCTTAACACTGATACCATTTCTATTGGAAAACTGTTTTAGAATCTGGAAGTTTAACAACCAGAAAAATGTTTTAATACCTGACATTTTTTCTTCCGATGTTGTGAAGTTTGCGAGAACGAATTGGGACAAAATTAAAAGTAAAAATAGAAATTCTTGCGATGAATCATATTTATTAATTTTGATGCTCTGAGCACGAATAGCAAAAAAATTGTAAAAGCTGTCAAACGGTTTTCGAAACATCGCTATTTAAAACTTAAAATGGCGGTTTTCCTACGTTGAAGAAATTTATTTAAAAATTTATTTTCCTTGACATTATAAATGAATTCAGACGGGCTTTTATTTAAACTCAATTTAAGCCAAATCTGATAAGGAAATAACCCGTGGTTCTTTCGATTAAAATTCCGGATTTTTCGATGCCGGATTTTTGATAAATTGACTTTTTTAACAAATGAAAAATTTCACCACGGGTTCTAAAAAATTTTTAAAATAAAAATTTGAAAAAATGATAGCCCGTAAAAAATATGCAAGAATTTATATTTTTGAGATTGTTGTGTATGTCGTTGTAATTTGATAAATATTTAATCAAGGGAACTTGACACAAACTTTAACATTTTTCCAATATTTAACCACGCCTCCTCCAAAAGCACAATTTTCTTAGTTACATTTAGGGCTATCAATACCACCTACACAGAGGGAACAGTTTAGTTGTGCCAGCCGAATTTAGAGCCAACTGCATTGTTTAATAACAACAACCGAAAATTTCGAAACCAAAATTTGTTTTGAAAATTTAACTTCTGTTGGTTCAAATATATTTCGGTAATCGCAACCGAAAATTTCGATTGTTGTAATTAAACTATGCTGTTGGCTCTAAATTCGGCTGGCACAATTAAATTGTTTTCTCTTTGTATTCAGAGAATTTTGATTTGGAATCCCTCATATGTACATTTGAATGCAACAATGTTTGTCAAAAGGTATAGAAACTAAATTGGAAAACGCTAATGTAGGGAATGTTTTTTTTTTTCCTTATTTTTAATTGTTTTTTTACCTATAGGTAAAAAATAAAGTTTTTTCCCAGAATTAATCAAAATATTCGAAATTGTATCTATTTTACTATAACAAATTAGAAACAAATATATTTAAGCTGTCACTTTTTCAGCTGTCGAATAAATATTGAATATTCTCTTAATTTTGCGTATCAATATAGTAATTTAAGCTTTCTTACACATTTAACAACTTTGGTATCTTATAACTTTAAGCTGACAACGTTATAAATCACTCACTAGTTGTAACATATTTATGTGTCCTAATTTCTACCTTTCAATTTCAAAAAGCTACACCATTTTCCGGTAAATTCAATAATTTCGGTTTTTTTTTAGAATTTGTTATTTTCTTTATTAAACAAGAATTTTTAGCAAAAAAATAAATATTTTTACTTTTGGAAACTTTCGTTCCTCTCTTTTTAAAATATGTAATTTTAGAAGGGCAATTGAAGGGCATAGATTCTGTGTCGCAACCCTTTTTTAAAGCTCTGCATTATCAAGGAACTCCAAAGCTTTCCTTTACTTAAAGTTCCCTACTTTGGAACACTTCGACACATTTCCCAGAAGTTCTATGAAGTTCATTTTGTAAACTTAAGCTCAACGTTACAGCTATGGCAGGAATACCAATCCGATCAGCTTTTAAGAAAGGCTTTTTAAATGTTTTTATTCCATCCCATTGTGCGATGTAAAAAAGAAGATTATTTATTTATTCCTTGTTAAATATCAAAGAAATAATTAAAAAAAAAAAACTAACTAAAAATTCTTAGAAAAACTGGAAATGATGTAGTTTTATTACGTTCTACTCTGTGTTATTTTGTCATTTTGTTTTCCAGGAAAATTTGATTGTCATGATACTAAAGGGATTATATGTGTCTTCATCTTATTATATTAGGGTGTTATTTTCTGTGTATTTTCTATGTATAAAAGAAACATGATATTAACAAACATTATCTCTTTCCTTAAATATGTTGATATATGTTAAAGTATCATGTGTGGTCTGGAAAATTAAAAAAAAATGTTTTTTATATATGAAAGTTTTTTTTTTATTTTCTTTTAAAGCTGTACATAAAAAAGTGTCATTGAACTTTAAAGATCTGATCTCTTAACTAGTGAAAGACGACTGTCGTAGAATTGAATTAAATGAGTCATAATGAGCGAAGTATTTTTTTTTTTTAATAAATTTCAGAATGACATTTAAAAAAACAAGTGAGAACTCTATTTGGCGGTGCCAAATTTATATTTTTTTTTAATTTTGTCAATATTTAAATTTATCTGAATTTTTCGAAGTTTTTTTTAAATTATTTTAGGTTTTCGATTAGAGTTTTATTTTAGCTCGAGGCCCAAAAATATTTCTATTTGCGAATTTTGAACTCTTGCCCAAAACATTAAATCATGATAATGTTTTGCGGAAGATTTGGGTGTACTTACCAAAGCAAAGTTTTTTAGAAAAAATAATGTTATACTTATTACTTTGCTATTCCATGCAAAACAAATTGAAACATCAGTCGAGGACCCCATTAAAAAACCAAAAGAGCTGTACATTTCGTAAGTGAGTGCAAAAATAAGTACAAAAAAGTGTTTTTACATTTTGGAGAGTATAAAAGATTCGGCACCAAAGAATATACCACTCTCATTTGTTTTATGTACATTTGATAAACAAATAGAAAATTTTTATACAAAAAGCTTAGACTTGGTGAAAAAGTAGTTTTGGTAATTTTTTTTTCACGAAAAACCAAATTATGTTAAAAAAAATTTAATGAACCCAACATTTTTGGTGAAAAAAAATTTGATAAAAAAAAGATTTTGATGAATTTTTTTGATGAAAAGAAAAATTTTTTGATGTTAAAAAAAAATTGATGAAAAAAAATATGAAAAAAAAAATTAACTGAATTTTATTTAGTTCGGTCTGAGTCCATATTAATTATTTCTGAGAAATAAAAATTGTTGTACACTGAGAAAGTCTGAAAAAAATCTAGTGACAACACAGGCTAAAAAAAAAAATTGGTGAGAAAAAAATTGATAATAAAAAATTTGACGAAAAAAAATAATAAAAAAAATATGATAAAAAAAAATTTATGAAAAAAAAAATTTTGATAAAAAAAAAATTTTGATGAAAAAAAATTGATGCACAAAAAAATTGATAAAAAATGCTATGAAAAAAAAAGTTTGATAAAAAAAAAAAAATAATGAAAAAAAAATTTGATAAAAAAAAAATTTGATGGAAAAGAAAAATTGATGAAAAAAAAAAAAAAATTTATGAAAAAAAAAAGTTTGATGAAAAAAAAAAAATTATGAAAAAAAAAATTTTTTTGTTGAAAAATAATTGTGTTACTTTTTATTCAGCAGCTGGTGAAAAATAAATCGAGATTTTGACGAAACAGCATCTTTTTATAGCATACCGAAGGGCATCCAAAGAGCGCACTTGAGGATGCATTAAAAGTAAGGGGAAAAAATTAAAATTTTTTGTTAAGATTTTTTATATAAAACTTAAAATATAAAATTATACTTTGATAAAATTTCATGCATGCTTTCCTTTTGAATACATTTAACACTTTTTGAATAAAAAACCATGAGTTTTAGGCAAAGACACATGATTTCACTGCATCTTTATTGCGCATTAATCAGCGCTGCAAAGAGTGCTTCAATCATAATACCTCACATTTTAAATGAAAACCAAAAATTGACACCATTTCCACTTTAGTTTCAGAAAATACAAATTATATTACAAAAAATGTCCAATCATATTTTAGAATCTCCAATTATATTTAAAAATGTCCAATTATATTTAAAAAATTTCCAATATAATTGAAAATTTTTGAAATGTAATTAAAATTTTTTTGGTTATAAATGGTAATATCTGAAATCTAAATGGAAGTTTCTGAAATAAAATTTGAAATTTTCGAAATATAATTGGAAATTTTTTAAATGTAATTGGAACTCTTAGGCGATATTTCTTCCAAATGCTTGCAGGGAGTCAACTGATTTTCAGAATTATTGTTTTCTGTAAAGACAGTCGAGCTCAGGCTCTAATTATAATTATGTATTATAATTTTTTGATTTGTTATATATGGTTTTGAATTGAGAAAAGTGTGAAAGAAAAATTTTTATTTTCTAAAAATTTAGACATCCTGGTTTGTTTCTTACTAGTTTCATATTATCCAGTTATAATAATCTTCAGAAAAACTTTTAATGTCAAGTTTATTTAGTTAATAGTCAATAAAACTCTATATGTGAAAATTTTTAACAGATCGCAGCCGACAAGGATTGAACTCATCATCATCTGTAATACTTTGCTATTAACTGCTTGTAACGTACAATCACTCTAGACCGATATGCCAAGTAGGCTGTTAAGCAAGTATCAACTAAATCTGATTTTTTAGAATTAGTCAATTGTATTTAAGATTTTCCAATTGCATTCAGAAATAGTCAATTTTATTTCAGATTTTACAGACATACTATGAGATGAGTAACTTTTTTAAAGCAATAAATTAAAAATACTCTATTATGACAATATCATATATAGAAATATTTTTGGGCCTCGAACTAGAATAAAACCAATCGAATATTTATAATTTGTATTTCAGAAATAGTCAAATGTGCTTTATTTTTATTTTGCCAAAATCAACTCTAAAAATATATGTACATGAATTCACTGCATCTTTATAGCGATCTTTTCAGCTCTTTAAAGAGATGTGAATTCAGAGCGCTTTTTCGGTGTGTCCAACCAGCGCTCTAAAGTGTAACATCGCCTTAGAGAATCATGCATGAATTCAGCACGTTTGGATGCGCTCCTTGACTTGAGTTTCCTTTCCAAAAGCTGCTGCCAGTTCAGCAAAATTTCTGCTGGGATTATTCAAGTAACAAACCCAAGTTATTAAAATTTTTGGTTTTAAGAAAATAAAAATAGTAATTCTTGTTTTCTTTTTTGTTAATTGTTAGCTTATATAGTCAAACTGAGGTGGCGTCCTGCAACTTTTTTAAAATTAGACACCAGCCTTAAAACATTATCATGTTAAAATGTCTCAGAATCGAAAAATATTTCTTTAAAAAAATGTCTAAGATAATATTCTAAGATAATATTTCAGAATCTGAGATTATTCATGTTTGAAATATGAATAAATAGGAAAAGCTGACAGTGGGACCTTTTCTATAGGAAAAAGTCTTAGAGTTGTAGACAAAAAGCATCTCAGCCTCTTTCAGTATAAAGAAAAAATATTCTGGATTCTGAGAATTTTTCATAGGAAAAATTATTAAGAACCTGAGAGTTTTTCTATAGATAAAATGCGCATCAGCAAACAAAAAATAGGCGTTATGACGGAACAGGTAGAAAAAACTTTCAGTACATTGCAAAAGGCGGGGCAGTTTACACCCCCCTGTCCGATCGCCCGTTGATACAGACTTAAGTTCCCCCTCGGTTAGTACTATCTGTGGATAAAGTTTTGTTAAAATCGGTATAGTCGTTTAAGATAGAGTTTGCAAAACGATTAAAATCGTAATCGTAATCGCGATTAATATCACCAATTAATCGTAATCGTATTCGACAAAAAAATCATGCGATTACGATTAATCATTTTCTATCTAATACACTGTTTTTATAACGAATTTTAAATATCGAGGGCCTATATTCAAAACCCTCTATCTTCCATTTTCACGAAAATTACTTTTTGATGGCAAAATATTCAGTAAAACGGCCCTCATCTATGGTGTAAAATTCAGAACAAAAATATTTTTTTTGCGATTTTATTTGGATTTTTGGTTTTCTCTATCTCTTACACAATTAATTTTTCTGAATGCAAAACCCTCTATCTTTTCAAATAATTAATTTACAAATATTTGTTTTGAATAATTTTATCATGCATTACATGTTTTCATACTAATTTTTGCATGCTGCACATGAATTTATCAACAAAATTCCAGAACCACGATTTTGGTCCACTGATGCTAATTTTTTCTGATAATTCTTGTTTGACTTTTTTAAAAAGTATGTCTCAAACTTTAGATGTCTTGTGTACATTGTGAAACAAAAATTTTTATCTTAAAAATCCCGATGCTGATCAGCATCTGTGGACCAAAATCCCGTTTTTATTTTTTTTTACTATTTCTAACATAACATACTCAACAGTTTGTCAACTTTTGAGACGAATTCGGTAAAAAAAATAATTTTTGTTTTAACAATCCGCACCTGTGGACCAAAACCGCGATTTCGAAATTATTTATAAGCCGTTATCATTAATAAATTACGTTAAAAATTAACCGATGTCATAAATGAAATCATAATAATTCATTTTTATTAAAATGCAAAACCCTCTATCTGATCATTTTCATTCCTGTACTTAATATTTTTGAGAAACAAAACCCTCTATCTATCCTCTAAAATCCCCAATAGTGCAAAATTTTAAAAACGAATTATATGTCAGATTCAGTAGTTGATTTAAAAAAATATTGTAGAATATCGAATTTTAATTACTCTAACAATTCGCGAAATAAACAGTTTTTTGGCTCTCCTGAAAAGTTGTGTTTTTTTAGATAGAGGGTTTTGAATATAGGCCCTCGATATATTATATTGACCTACGATTCACTTAACTTATTTGCATTTTCTCTTTCCTTTTTTCTTGTAAAAGTAATTTAAATTTAAAGTAAAATTTATATGTTCATCTAAGTAACCCCACAATTTTGATTTTACAATAGCTGGATTTGGTCTAAAAATTCGGGCATGAAGTTTTATCAAAAAACTTATTTTTTTCCTCTGGTTGTAGACTGAAGACGCTCTTTCTAAATTTCCTTATAAATTTTCACACAATCAGCTCTTCAGTGGCCATTGGCAGGTATTCTGACACGAAATTCGAAAGATTATAATTTTCGGGACGCCCAAATATATACATATAAAAGTAATTTTTGCGGAATGTTTTTTCTACCAAAGGATTCTCATTACAAATTTCAAGAGTATAGGATCGTTATTTCATAAAATATGAAAAGGACAAAAAGTACACTTTGGCATATAGTTGAGAAACAGGAAAAAATATTTTTTGATTAAATACTAAGGGTTGCGGCATTTTAAGCCCCTTTGCCCTATCGCCTCATTAAGTACTATCTGTGGTGAAAATTTTATGAAAATTGGTGCAGCCGTTTTCCCCTGATTGCGGAACAGACATGTGTCTGTGGTGAAAGTTTTATTAAAATCGGTTTAGTCGTTTAAACGTGATTACGGTACATGAAGAAAAAACTTTCAGTATAGTACAAAGGGGAGTATCAATATATTCCCCTTTGTCCAAACGCGATCTATTGTAGCTCATAGTTTTCGCCTAGGGTAATACTATATGTTGTGAAAATTTCATGAAAGTCGGTTCAGCCGTTTAAGCGTGATTTCGGGAAAGGCAGAAATATCGTTCAATTAAAAAAAGAGGCTTGGCATTTTCCGCCCCTGTGTCCAAACACGCTCTATTGTGGTTCATGGTTTCCGCCTCGGTCAGTACTATCTGTGGTAAAAATTTCATTAAAATTGGTTCACCCGTTTATGCGTAAGTACGAAACGGGCAGAAATAATTTTAAATGTAATGAAAAGGGGCGTGGCATTTTACGCCCCATTTTTCCATCGCCCTTTATGTTGGCTCATAGTTTACGCCCCGGTTACTACTATCTGTGGTGAAAATTTCATGAAAATCGGTTCAGCGGTTTAAGCGTAATTGCGGAAAACGCAGAAATAACTTTTAATGTAATACAAAGGGGGCGTGGTATTTTACGCCCCTTTTTTCGATCTCCCTCTATTGGGAATATTGTTTCAGCCTCGGTCAGTACTATCTGTGGTAAAAATTTCATTATAATCGGTTTAGCAGTTTATGCGTTATTACGGAAAAGGAAAAATAAAGTTTCATAAAATAATAAGGGGCGTGGCATTTTACGCCCCTTTGTCCGATCGCGGTCTCTTATGGCCTATAGTTCCCGCCTCAGTTAGTACTATCTGTGGTGAAAATTTCATGAAAATCGGTTCAGCCGTTCTCCCCTGATTGCGGAACAGACAGACAGACAGAAAGACAGACAGACAGACCAACCAACACTCAGATTTATAATATTAATAGGGAAATAGGGATGTCTCAGAATCAAAGACTTTTTCTGTAAGAAAACTTTTGAGATCCAAACTCTAAGTTTTTTTCTAAGGAAAAATATATCAGAATATAATAGATTTTTTTAAGGAAAAATGTCTTAGAATCTAAGAATTTTTTTGTAGGAAAAGTTTCTAGATTCTTCTGAGACTTTCTTAAGGAGACATTTTTCAAAATATCAAAAATTTTCTTAAATTCTAAAACCTTTTTTTTTTGAGTAAAAAATAAACAAAATTATTTTTTTTTATCATTTCATCATCATGTCATTTTTTTAGACCAAAAAGTCAAAATTTTCCCAAAATTTGGGCACAGTATTGTAGGGATCTACTAAAAAAAATGCATTTATGCAAAAAAAAAAACGTGTTTGCGAAAAAGTTGTCTTTTCGTCCTTATTCGCATGAACTGTTCAATTGTTAAATATATAAAAAATCAACCCTTAGAATAATTTGTGTTATATTGTATATTTTAAAATAAATAATATATTAATGAGATATAACAACTAACTGTATAACACTTTAAATTCAATTTATTTACATTTTTATAAATATAAGCACACAAATATATAAATAAATTTATTTCATACTTTTTCTAAAAAAAAAATTTAAAAATTTTTCAAAATAAATAATAGTAATAAAATTTAAAAAGCCACCCAGCAAAAATAATTTGTTTAATATGTATTTTTAGGAGTAGAAAATAATGCATTTTCATGACTTAAGGTGTTTTATAGTTCTAATGACCTCCACTTAGAAGTGGTTCCCTATTCTTATGCTGGGTAAAAAATGTTAGTCTAGTTCGTGCTCACCAACAGCTAAAAAATGTAATATAATTTTAAGGTGATAGATATTTTTTTTGTCACACATATTTAGGTTAGAAAAAAAAGGAAACTTTAGCGTGGCTCTGAAGTAGCCAATAATACTGTTGAAATCTATATTTTCCAAATCAGTGAACAATTTAATTTGTTTTTATACAATATTTCGTTATTATTTTTTTTTTTGCTATAATTCACTTTTTTTTCTTTTGAATTTTCTTCATGTATTTTTCATTTGTGCAAACGTATGTAAGTTTTCAATGAATTCCATAACGCAGTTATAACTTCAAAAGAAGAAGATATGAAAACATCTTAGTTGTATAAGAATGTAAGTATATATTTCTTATAATCATATATATAATCGATTTATTTAAAGAATTCTGCTAGTGTATGGTTAAAGTTTTCTTTTTTTTTACCATTACCAAATGAGATATTCATTGACAGAAATGGGGAAGTATCTATATGTAAAATATTAAAAATTCTAGGTACCTCAATAACAACTCAAAAAAACGGGGTTTCAATTTTTCAACTTCTCCAAAATAAAGTATTTAGAGTTATGACGTTATACAAGTAAATGAGCGATATGCACTATTAGGCGTGGGATAGTTCATTAGTTTTCGATTTCGATCCGCTACACCATCTTAGTTTGTTACGTTCGAAAAAGAAAGCATGATTCAAAAAATGTGGTGGTCCCATATGGCCCCTCATCAGGGTTAAAGTTGGGCGTAAAGAGGTAAAAAATCCTCAAAAAGCCCAACAACTACCCTATTAACGCTCCTGGAGGGGTGCAATGTGATACCGACTAATATTAATATTATGCTCCCAACATTTTTCCTGAACATACCGACACAGAAAAAAATTCTCGATGGAAAAAAACAATTAAATATTTGCTCAGCTTAAAATTTGACATTCAATTAAATTTTACTTGAATCAATTAACCATTTACTCAAATCTGAAAAATTCACAGTATGACATTTAAAAATAAAAAAAAATATCAAAGTAGGCTTTGCGATGAACGTTGAGTTTTTTGTTTTAGTTTTCATTAGTCGCCAAACAGAAAAGTACGTGCACGAACACAAGACGTAGAAAAGAAAAATAATATAAAACACAAAAAAAACAATTTAAAAAAATATTGACAAAAAACACTGAAATTGTATAATATTGATTAACCATTCACTCAAATCAATCATTGGTTTAATCAAAAATGCCTGCGAATTTTGTACCCTTGCTCAAAACATTAAATCATGATAATGTTTTGCGGAAGATTTGGGTGTACTTGCCAAAGCAAAGTTTTTTTAGAAAAAATAATGTTATATTACTTTGCTATTCCATGCAAAACGAATTGAAATATCAGTCGAGGACCCCATTAAAAAACCAAAAGAGCTGTACATTTCGTATGTGAGTGCAAAAATAAGTGCAAAAAAGGTTTTTTTACATTTTGGAGAATATAAAAGATTCGGCACCAAAGAATATAACACTCTCACTTGTTTTATGTACATTTGATAAACAAATGGAAAAATTTTTATTCGAAAAGCTTAGACTTGGTAAAAAAGTAGTTTTGGTAAAAAAAAATTATTTTTTTTTACGAAAAACAAAATTAACATAAAAAAGTAAAAAAGTTAAATTCGGCCTTGCCGAATGTAGTGATACCCACCACAATTTCAAAAAGATTATTGCAAAAAACTTTATTTAAAAGTAAATTACTTACTAAAAAAATTTGAAAATTTCCGCAAAACAAAAATTTTGGTAAAAAAAAAAATTAGGATTTTTCTCTTTTTTTATCAAAAAATATGTTCGTGCTTGTTTAAATACCATTTGGGTTCAATTATGTTCACATATGTCAACCAGAAGCCGAATTAAAGCATATTTTTTTAGGTTATGTTGAATGTACTGAAATTTTCGTTCATAACTTTTGAACCGCTGAACCGATATCGCTCAAATGCAACACCAAACTTCTCGGGAGAACTTCCAATAAATATGTTAAGTTTCAGTCATCTCTGTGCAATATTTTGTCCGTGACAGCATTTTCCACAGACAGACAGACAGACGGACATCGCTAGAATGTCTTAAAATCGATCGGGCATCATGAATATATACACTTTATGGGGTCCTAGACCTATATTTCAATGAGTTACAAACGGAATGACAAACTTATATATACCCTCTATCACTTAGTAGAGGGTATAAAAAAAATAATGAACCCAAAGTAATTTGTGAAAAAAAAAAATATGAAAAAAAGTTTTTGATGAATTTTTTTGATGAAAAGAAAATTTTTTTGATGTAAAAAAAATTGATGAAAAAAAAAAATTTGATGAAAAAAAAAAATTCTTTTGTTGAGAAAAAAATTGATAATAAAAAATTTGATAAAAAAAATGATGAAAAACAATATGATAAAAAAATTTATGAAAAAAATTTATGAAAAAAAATTTGATGAAAAAAAAAAATTAATGAAAAAAAAGAAATTTGATGAAAAACAAAAAAAAATATGAAAAAAAAGTATTGATGAAAAAAAAAAAAAAAAATATGAAAAAAAAAATTATTGAAAAAAAAAAAAAAATTGTGAAAAAAATTTAATAAAAAAGAAAAAATTTGATAAAAAAAAATGATAAAAAAAGTTTCATGAAAAACAAAAAATTATGAAAAAAAAAATTTGATGAAAAAAAAGTTTGATGAAAAAAAAAATTAATGAAAAAAAAATTTAATGGAAAAAAAAAATTGATGAAAAAAAAAATTTTGTTTTTGTTTAAAAATAATTATGTTACTTTTTATTCACCAGCTGATGAAAAACGGTTTTATTCACCACGAGGAGAATTATTGTCCAAATTACAAACCCAAGTTATTAAAATTTTTGGTTTTAAGAAAATGAAAATAATAATTCTTGTTTTCTTTTTCGTTAATTGTTAGCTTATATAGTCAAACTGAGGTGGCGTCCTGCAACTTTTTTAAAATTAGACACCAGCCTGAAAACATTATCATGTTAATATTAAAAAAAAAAAAAATTCCTACAGTTCTAACTCACCCGTAGTGGAGTCAAATGTATGACCGACCTCTATTATTTTTTCTATCAAAAAATTTTGTTCGAACATTCCTACCTATTCCTATATTTAACTCTTAAAGTGGTCCCCATACATTTTTTTGCTATAAATTTGTTTTATTAAACCAGCTCCTACATTTTCAGTTGTCGATACAATTATTAAATATTTTTAAAATTTGTCAATTAAAGCAAATGATTATTGGTCAAGAGGGCAAATTTAGACTTAAAGAAACAGTTTTATTGACTAAATATTTTTCAAAAACTTTATTATATTTTAGTTTATTTAAGGTGACCAACTTATTAGTTGCTAATACATCAATTCGGTCACGATTGCTATTTATCTTTTACTCTTGTTAGTTCTTTGGTATGATGATAAAAACTTTACAATAACAACTAAAAATTTGTCAGATTTATCAAAATTCGGTTTTTATAATGGAATTCCAACTAAACATTTCTCTGTGTGTATATAAGTTAACAATTAACGAAAAATAAAACTAAAATTACTATTTTCATTTTCTTAAAACCAAAAATTTTAAAAAATGGGTTTGTAACTTGGATAATAATTCACCTCGTGGTGAATAATCCTGTTTTTCACCAGCTAGTGAATTAAAAGTAACAAAATTATATTTCAACAAAAAAAAATTTTTTCATCCAATTTTTTTTTTCATCAAATTTTTTTTTTTCATCAAATTTTTTTTTTTCACCAAATTTTTTTTTTCATCAACATTTTTTTTTCCATCAATTTTTTTTCCAAAAAAAATTTTTTTTTCATCAAACTTTTTTTTTCATCAATTTTTTTTTTTTCATAAATTTTTTTTTTCATCATTTTTTTTTTTTATTTTTTTTTATCAAATTTTTTTTTTCATCAAATTTTTTTTTTCATCAATTTTTTTTTTTTCATCAATTTTTTTTTTCATTAATTTTTTTCATCATTTTTTTTTTTTTTTTCATCAAAATTTTTTTATTTTTTCATAAAATTTTTTTTTCGTTAATTTTTTTTCATAAATTTTTTTTTTCATCAAATTTTTTTTTTATCAAAATTTTTTTTATAAATATTTTTTATCATATTTTTTTTCATCAAATTTTTTATTATCAATTTTTTTCTCACCAAATTTTTTTTTTTTATTATTTTTTTTCATATTTTTTTTCTTCAATTTTTTTTACATCAAAAAATTTCATCAAAAACTTTTTTCCATCAAAACGTTTTTTTCACCTAAAATTTTGGGTTCATTAAATTTTTTTTAACATAATTTTGTTTTTTGTGAAAAAAATATATATTTTTTTTACCAAACCTACTTTTTCACCAAGTCTAAGCTTTTCGCATAAAAACTTTCCATTTGTTAATCAAATGTACATAAAACAAGTGAGAGACTCTCACTGAGAGTGTTATATTCTTTGGTGCCGAATCTTTTATACTCCCCAAAATGTAAAAACACTTTTTTGCACTTATTTTTGCACTCACTTACGAAATGTACCGCTCTTTTGGTTTTTTAATGGGGTCCTCTACAGGGCTGCCATATTTGCCGATTTATCGGCATTTTGCCGATTTTTTGCCTCCAAAATATCAAAGTGCCGATTTGCCGATTTTTGCTCAAAAAATGCCGATATTTTGATCAGCTCTAAAAACAATGTCACTTTTTATACCCACCCCTTAGTTGATAAGAACATTTATGTATATAGGTTTGTCATTCCATTTGTATTGCCAGGAAATATCGTTATAGGACCCCACAAGTGAACATACTCATAGCCCTCCATCGATTTTAAGTTAATCTAACAATGTCCGTCCGTCTGTGTGTAGAAATCAAAGCATGTTCATTAGAGTGGAGCGTTTTTTTTTTAATTTACTTATCACAGGGGTCAGAACAGTTGTTTTTCAGGGTCAATATCAACACAAACAGATATTGAACCTGTTAGGAAATGTATTTGGTTTTTTTACCTAAAATCGGAAAGCTCTGCAAAAAGAGAAAAAAAAAAATATTTTTAAAATTTTTTTTTGCTGGAATTATTTGTTAGTTCTTGACAAAAAAATCTGACAAATTCCGAAACACACGTCGATTAAGGGCGGATTACTCAATGAAAAGTTAGCTGCTAACTGCCGATTTAACGGAGCCTTTTGTCAAAATTTGTATGAAAAAGTTAAATTTAAGGGAGAGTTATTTTATAATGGAGCATTGAGTAATCCAGCCTAAGTGTTGCAAATATCACCAACATAAATAAATTTAAACAGAAAAATAATTTTCTTGAAAATTATTTTAGAGAATATCATGGATTTAATTAGTAAAGGAAATAATGACCTCGAGCTACTCAAAATATAATACCTACTCAAAATATAATATTTTCAAAGTCGAATAAAACCATTTTTACTTTTTAATAAAAATTATTCAGAATTTTTAGTTTTTGCGTTATATTAGTGCAGAATTGATGAGTAAGCGTATTAATTATCGTTTGCCTTTAATGCTAAATTGTTCTATTTTGCTATTTTTTGTCAATAAAAATATGTTTTATTGTATTTAAAATGGTTATTTTTAATTTGCCGATTTTTTGCCGATTTTTTAAATTGAAGTGCCGATAATGCCGATTTTTTTTTTTGAAAATATGCCGATTTTTCATCAAAATCATCTGGCACCCCTGGTCCTCTACTGATATTTCAATTCGTTTTGCATGGAATAGCAAAGTAAAATAACATTATTTTTTCTAAAAAAAACTTTGCTTTGGCAAGTACACCCAAATCTTCCGCAAAACATTATCATGATTAAATGTTTTGGGCAAGAGTAATAAATTCGCAGACATTTTTTCAGTTAGAAAGTGGTAAAAAATTGTTAACATGAGAGTGTTTTTAGGCTGGGGTTTAATTTTAAAATTGATGCAGGGCGACACCTCAGTTTGCATATGGGTCATTCCAGGCCAAATCACTCACTTTTAGACCGTACCCCTTCAATAAAGTTTTATGGATATGTTTTAGTAAATTGCACTCAAATTTTCTGCCTTTTATACAAAGTTGGTGTTGAATAATCAATTTTTCAAATTGGCAATTTTTTCAAAAAAATAAAAAAACTTAAATTTTCAATTAAATTTGACTAGTAAAATAAATAGATATACAAAAAAATGGTGGTCAAAAGAATTGGAGGTCAAAAAATTCGGATTTCTTCGACTGCATTTGAAAAATTTTGATTTTTGTTTGGGTCATTGGAAAAATTATTCAATAAATAAATATTAACTATTGGACTATTTCTAAAATTGTTCATGTTTGAGCTTGAATAAAATCGACCTAGAAATATTTTTAAGAAATTTTCTAAAAAAGCTCTTTCAATAATTTCAATTTCTATTTCGACCCTCGTAGCACATTTAATATTTAGACAATCTGAACGCCATTAAGCTTTAATTAAAACTTGGTTAATTACATACACAGGACTTTTTACAAAAATACTTATTTGATAAAAATTGGGTATATTTTGGTTAACTTTGTCTTGAATAGATTGCACTGAAAAAAAAACATAACTAAAATTAAGGAAAACATGTCTTTGAAAATTTATCATGAATTTTCCTAAAATTTAGTTAAATTTAACTTAAAAATGAGAAATTTTCTTAACTATGAGGAAAAAATTTTAGTTATTTTAGTAAGTTCATAGTTTTCTTTAAATGGATTTTTTTAATATTAGGAAAAAAATTCTTACTGCCAAAGAAATTTTCCACAAATCTAAGAATCGTATCTTTATTTTTAAGACATATTTCTTAAAAAACAATTTAGTTCAAGTTTAGTTAAAATTTACTAAAAAAAAACATCATCGTATTTCTCTTCTTTGAATTGAGGAAGTGTACTTCTTAGAATTTAGTTAATGACTTCTGAGAATTTAGTAAATAAGTAACATCTTAGAATTTAGTTAAAAATTCAAAATGGCGATATCTCGAAAACTAAGCGAGATAGAGCGAAACGGATGAAATTTTCAAAAGAAAGACTACAAAATACGGAATAGCCTAGCTCTGCATATCTGTCGGGGTCTCAAGACCCTAGTTTTAGATCTAAAATTTGAAATTCCCGAGATTTTATATATGCACATATATCGGTAAATACTGCCATCACGAGAAAAGGTCCAACGGCATTTTTGTAGATCTTGACTCGTGGAACACTTCCGCAAAATACCCGAAAGCCCTCCGATTAATGGTTTTTGAGTTATCCGGTTTTTAAGATTCTCAAGACCCTATCAGGCCCATTATTACCGTATCTCAAAAACTAAGCAAGTTAGAGCGAAACGGACACAAGTTTTGGTTCAAAATCTATGGGGACCCTTAAAGGACCCAACGGGGTCTCGAGTAAAATGGGGTCCGAACCCATGGGTTCAGCGTCTAGACCCAATCTATTTCTAAAATGTGAAATATAATTTTTCCCACTTTCTAGTTAAAATTGGCTTAAAATTAAATAACTTTGTTTTCCTTATTTTTTGGAAAATTATGAACTAAAACCAAGAAAAAAAAACTTTGGAGCCAAATCATTCCCTCTTTTTCTCAAAATTGAGTTAATTTTCCCAGATTTTAGTGCACTTTTTTTTTGAGTGTGCTAACTAATATCTTTCACACGAAATAAGCTGCGAGCAACCGTACCAAAACTACTTTTTCATCAAGTTTAACTTTAAACACAAGTGTACAAAAAACAAGTGAGACTGTTAGATTCTCCCGTAGGCTAGTTGGTAGCGTGCTAGCCTTTCAACGTGGGGGTCGTGGGTTCGATTCCCATCAGAACCCTTTGCTTTTTTCACTACAACGAGACGACGGTCATTGTTACCAGTTCTCGGTTAGGTTGGATTTATTAAAAATGAGTTGTAAATAAATAGAAATAATTGATCAAATTTGATCATGATGTTAAATTCTTCGGTGCCGAATCTTTTATACTCACCAAAATATAAAAACACTTGTTTCTAATCCACATATTTACCTAATTTGCAGCTCCTTTGGTTTTGTTTTCCACAAACAGATGGACGGATGTATATAGCTAGAGTGTCTTAGAAATGGATCAATAATATATGAACTTAATTGGGTCCTCGACCGATATTTGAATTCGTTTTGCATGGAATGGCAAATGAATATAACATTATTTTTTCTGAAAAAAAAATTGACAAAGCACCAAAATCTTCAGAAAAACATTATCATGATTTTACGTGTTAGGCAAGTGTTTAAAATTAGCAGTCATTTTATTTGTATAAATGTCTCAGAATTTAAGACTTTTTGTATTGTAGCAATTTTACAAAATTTTTCCTAAAAAAAAAAATCAAAGAATCTTCAAAATCTTTTGAGAATCTTTGTATACCCTCCACTTAGTGGTAGATGGTATATGTATATAAGTTTGTCATTCCGTTTATAACTCATCGAAATATCGGTCTGAAACCCCATAAAGTATATATATTCATGATCCCCAAACGATTTTAAGATATTCTAGCGATGTCTGTGTGTCCGTCTGTCTGTCTATGGAAATGGTGATCACAACCAAAATCCTAAATGGATATGACTGAAACTTAACATATTTATTGCAAGTTCTCCCGAGAAGTTTGGTATTGCATTTAAGCGATATCGGTTCAGCGGTTCAAAAGTTATGAACGAAAATGTAAGGACACCTCAAAAATTTTAGTACATTCAACATAACCTAAAAATACAAAATGCTTTAATTCGGCTGCTGGTTGACAAATGTGAACATAATTGAACACCAAATGGTATTTCAACAAGAACGAAAATATTTTTTGACAAAACAAGTAAAAAAATCGCGGATTTTTTTTACCAATTTTTTTTTTCGCGGAAATTTTTTTTCAAAAAAAAAATTTTTTTTCTTCAAAAGTAATTTCTTTTTAAAAAAAAGTTTTTTGCAATAATCTTTTTGAAATTGTGGAGGGTATCACTACATTCGGTAAGGCAGTGTTTAACTTTTTACTTGTTTTAAATCAAATCCCAATCAGTTGGTACTACTTCCCTTTTTAAGTTCAAATGATATTATCGCTTATTCTTGTCTCATGCCATGACACATTTTTATCCCTACCAATATGTGTAAAGCAAAATCATATCTTTTTGGTGGATTTCATATTTTCAGTTTTCCTCGAAACTTTAGTTTAAAATAGTTTTTTTTTCCTCTACATTTTGGCTTCTTTTAATTTTTTTTTTTCATAAAAAAAGTTGTAAAAATTTATGAAGTTTTCCTTTTTTCGATGATGTTGGTATATATTTTTTTTTCATTTTTATTATCAATGCTGTCTTTCCTGTAACAGATTCTTTTATTGACTATTAATACGCAATTGGCTGTTTGGTTTTGTTGATGCTTGGTTTAGTTTTGGTTCTAGTTGCTTCTTTTCCTAGGAATTTTTATTTTTTGTTTGGCTTTCTTAATTTTTTTCGATTTCCTAAGAGTATTGTTTCCTTCTTATAGATTTTTATTTTTCATTTCATTCTAGTGGTCATGTTGTGCTCTGACGTTTGAATTGAATAGAATATTGCCACAATCGAATAACGAATATTATACATACGTTCATGAAAGTTCATGGGATTTTTTTTCAGATGTTAGATGTTGTTCTCAATGGATTGTCTAAGTACTTTTACCGTAAAATGTTTTTTCCTTTTTTTTTTTTTGTTGATTTTTTTTTTGATTTTTGTATATATGAGTGCCATTATTTTCATTTAAAATAACATTAAATTGAAATTGACTATTGATGAGAGCTTATGGAAAAGAAGAAACAAGAAAATAAATACCATTAACATAAAAATAATGATAATAAAAAATAAATGTAAATAAATATTAAAGTAAATGGTGCAAAGTTAAATAGTACGACGTACTAGAAATTTAAGAAAAACATATGTACTTAAATTCCTAGTACGTCTTACTATTTATTTAGGAGAAAATTCGTTAAATTTATTTTAAGAATATAAATGGGATTTCTGAACTGACAGCGAACAATTTTACATCAAGTTTTTAATTGAGTATTTTTCTTGTTTTTTGGACTTTTTCAAAAAGTTTCCAGGTCAAACCGCAAAAGAAACTAACATTTCCGTATTTGTCACATTCGTTTTAAATGAAATTAAGCAAAGATATTTTAAATGGGTAGTGGTCATAAAATAATTACTTCCCGGCTACAAAACCTTTCGGTTTTCAAAATATGGCGGCTTGAAAATTGGAGAAGCCATAAAAATTTCAATAAACTACACCTACAAAGTGGTCCATAACATAAAAACTATACAACTTACATTTTCGAAATAGGTACCATTTTAAAGGTGAAAATATTACCTAAATGACGTGTATAATTTCGTTTTTGTAATGAAAAGTCAAAGGTCATATTTAAAGGTCTAATGTTCCGAATTTGTTTAGCATGGAATGGCAAATGAATATAACGTTATTTTTTCTAAAAACCTTTGCTTTGGCAAGTACCTCCATATCTTCAGCAAAACATTATCATGATTTAATTTTTTTCGAAATTGTAAAAAATTCTGTTTTTTTTTTTTTTGTTTAAAAACTCTTGCGTAAATTAGGGGACAGATTTATTTCAAATTAAAAGTCTGATAACAAAAACTGTGTTACTTAGTTATTCCACTTTGACAGCTCAATTTTCATTTCATACTCTCTGATCAACTTCATTGTTTAATCTGTCATATGTCATATGCCTATTGTTTAGCTATTAAATGTTTTCTATTATTAGTAGTTTTTTTTTATTTGTTCCATATGATTTTTTTTTATCAATCCATGTAAACATTGAATATAAATATGTTTTATGTGTTATTAACATTCATAGAAATGCATACAAAATAACAAATAGCATTGTTTTGAAGCTGATGTATTTGATTTTGTAAAATTCAATAATGATTTTTTGATGTCAATTACTTACACTCAAAAAATTATGTCATTAACTGTTTGTAGTTTATTTAAAAAGTTTTCCGTTTAGTCGTTATTTTTTTTTTTTTTTTTTTTTTTTTTAATTTCTTTATTAATGCAATCTATCACTTTTTGATATTAAACATTAGATTTGAGTTAAATATATAAATATATTATTTTTTTTTTCTTCTAAATGGTTATGATCCAGTGATCATACCATGATGTTAAAAAGGTTTTACTATGGCTATTTAAGTCGTTTTTAAATGAAAAAACATTTGTTTGATGATCAGTTTTTATTAATGACTACCTCTGTCCTTTGTTTCAAAAATAACACACTAAAATATAAAGACTTTCATTCACATTTAATTTTTAAAGTCATTTATTTTTGTTTTGTAGGTAAAAACAACTGATTATTCTTTAAATTTTTAATGATTTGTGTAAGTAATTTTTTTTTAAATTGTTGGTATTTTTTAATGATATATCATTAGTTTTTACCTACACAAGTAGGTTATTTTTTTGTAGAAAAAAAAATTAAAAAAAATATTTATAGAAATATAATTATATGTCTGGCCAGAATGTAGTTGGTTGCGGGATCGATTCCCCAAAATTTTATTAAAAATTTTTAAAAAAAAATTTCAATAGAAAATTGTATAAAATAACCTACGAAATCATTAATTTTTAATGTTTTGGTAGGTTATTTTTTTGGAATTTGTTGGTAAAAATAACAGAACTATCATTAATTTTTAATGTTTTCGTAAGTTATTTTTTTCGAATATGTTAGTAAAAAAGAGTGAAAAAATCGTAATTTTTTAATGTTTAATATTATTTATTTTAGAAAATTTTGTCAACAGTAAAAAATAAATGTTGAGGTTTGTTAAAATAAATGAATAATTACTGGGATGGTTTTCAATTGTTTATTCACTTGTTTTAAGTGTGTTTTTCATTTGTTTTTGCCTACAAAATATTTTGAGTGTATGTATATGAATTGTATTGTAATAAACCATTGTCAGTTAAATGTCAATTATTGTCTATTAACATATGCTTGCATAAATATATGGATTACTCTGCACCAAATGTCCTGGTGCAGCAAAATATGTGTCCCAAGCCCTATATGGAACTGAGAAAACTGCATTTTGGTTTTAAAATTATCCAAAAACTTGGCTTGGTAGGCGTGGTTTAATATTGAAAAATTTGTTAAATTTGTGTTGAATTTCCTTTATTAAATATTTACAAACTAAAAAGGGCCACAAATGAAAAGGTAATTAATAAAAACAAGAAGAAAAGTTAAATTCGACTTAGCCGAATCTATGAATACCCACAAATTTCAAGAACGTGGGTTCTATTCCAATCAGAGTTAAGTCTGTTGATGAAAATACATATAGAAAAAACAGTCTTACAAAAATCCAACAATTTAAATCTAAGAGGTGGCTACAGAAACCATGGTCTGGAATAAATCCACATTAAAAATAATCTTTAGAAATACAATGTTTTCTTCTTCAATCACAAACCCTTAACCCATTCCTGCCTAATGGGTATTTAAATATCCAAAAAGTTCCTGCCTAATGGGTATTTAAATATCCAAAAAAGTGTTGAAAAAATTTAACGCGGGCTAGATGGAAGATATCGGGCTAATTCTTTTTTCATAAAAAAGAGAAGAGATTGGGCTAAATGTGAACATTTAACAAGATTTTTTTAGAAGTAAAAAATTACACGGCCTAATACCCATGTCATATCTCAGGTCGGAGCTGAGGTAAATTTTTTTTTTATTTTTTCTAGCAACTTCTGTGGTCTTCCAGGTACACGTGTCAAAATTTCATCAAAATCGTACGAGCCAGCTATGGGCAGGCAGTAATGGGTTAATAACAAACAGAAATGGCATACGCCGATAAAAACACTAAAATATTTTTTATGCCGGAAGAAACTCGGAGTTTGTGATAAAATGTTTGATCAATGAAAAAAAATATAGTGAAAAAAATATTTGTGAAAAAAGAATTTGAAGAAAAAAATTTTATGATGAAAAAAATTTATTAAAAAAATATTATTATATTTATTCGACCATTTTTATTCAATTCTATATTAATTAATAGACAAGCTCGAGGCCACAGTTGTTTTTTAAAAAATATTAATATTTATTATTTTCAATATTTCCCCATCCTTCGGATGGCTTCTTCAGGAATAATAACGGGTAACAATAACCAAATTCAACGACTGCTCGTGTTTACATTTGCAATATTAAATGTAGAGGACACGATACATCCAAAATAAAAGAGATAGACTGCCGAAGTTTGGCACGAATATGTCTTATATTCCTAGGCAGGTTAAGTTCGGAAATGGATAAAATCGGACCAAGGGGAAAAAAGTTCCCCCTTGGAGAACTAAACCAACCTAAGAAAAATCGAACTTTTTGTAGGGTTTTTTTGTACTTTTGCTAAGCAAATGCAACATTCTTCTTTCAGATGAAGTTTGAAATCGCAAGGGGAAGGCGCTCTCTAACGTCTCCCACCAACCCCCCCCCCCCAAAAAAAAAAAAGACGCCCCTGGATTTTTTTTTACATTTTGGAGGGTATAAAAGATTTGGCACAGCCGAATGTAACACTATCACTGTTTTTTTATTTTTTTTACATTTTGGAGGGTATAAAAGATTCGGCACAGCCGAATTTCACACTCTCACTTGTTTTTTCAATTACACTTCTCGACAAAAAAAATTTTTTTTTTTTAGAGATTACAAAATTTTCAAAAAATAAGTTTTTGCATTTCATATTTCTGTTCTGCATATAAACCATTTTTGTCATAAATGAATTACTGAAATTATAAAAAAAATAAAAAGTTGTCGATTAGTGTAATCGACTTAGAAAAATTTAAACATGTTTTTTGAACTTAGCGACCCCAAAAACATATACAACGGTGATAAAATAATTTTGTCCAGCTAGATTTGGACTTGGAACCACTGTGTACCGGTTTAGACACTTCAGTTAGTGTTATTGTAATTCCATGCAAAACGCATTGAAATATCGGTCGAGGACCCCATTATGTTTATATATTACACTGTGCTACAGTGAAAAAATACTTCTGATGTGACATGGTATAGGTTGTTGGTTTTGTCGAGTAGATCATAAAAATTCCCATTAAACTTGCCAGACACCCCCAAATTTTAGAGTTATTGTCAAAAAACGTTTTTTTTGGGACTTTGCTCACTAAACCTTATATAATTCAGACTATTTTGAACCGATTTTACATTTTTTAACTGTTTTGGATAAAACAAGGATAGGGCTTTCCATGTGTGTGAGTTGGTCTACACATATAGAAATAATTGATTTTTTCTATAATATCTAATTTTTTTGTTATTTTTTGAAAATTTTTCGAGTTTGTCGATTTTTTTCTGCTATAGTTCGTTTAACAACCTTTATATTTATAAACGCATTTTTAAAGAAAATTTAATTCTGAATACGATGAGCTTTATCCTGAAAAAATCAGATAAGAATTGACAGAGTTGTGTTAATTTTCCAAAAAAGAAAATTAAGATTTTGCTGGAAATGGCCGTTCAGATAACCCAGGCAAAAAAAAAATAATTCATCATAAAAGGTAATGTACATTATTTTTAAAGGTTTTTGGTGCACTGAATCCGAATCTGGCCTTTATATTTCTCTATCGCGTCAGAATTTTGTGATATTTAACATAAATTGATATATCAAAAACTGAATAAGATAGCGAAATTTCAAGGTCAAATTCGAATTCAGGTCAAAAACCTTTAAATTAATGATACGCGATCTCTCGGTATGTTCGTTTATTTTATTATTTTTTTTTTTGCCTGGGTTGTCCAAACGGCAATTTCATGCAAAATCTTAATTTTATTTTTTAGAAAAATTATCACATCTCTGTCAATTGTTATTTGATTCTTCGGCATAAAGCTCACACTCAAAAAAAAAAAAAACTGTAAAGTTAGCAAAAAATTTAGTTAAATTTAACTAAAAAAACACCTGATTTTGAACCTACTAAATTTCTAGTTAATTTTACAAAAAATATTTAGTTAACTTTTCGTAGAATGAATGTAGCAAAAAAAACGTAATTTTAACTAAAAATTCAGCTGAAAATTTCGTAACATTTTTTATAAGTTGAATTCAACTAAACTTTTTGTAAAAAATTTTAAGTTTGTTAAATATTGGTTTTAAACACTAACACTTCACTTTTTTTTTCTTATTTTTTCACAGCTTAAGTAGGACTTATGAGATTTGCATAGGAGGCTACACAAGAAATGTTTAAAATTTTTCACTTGACAAAAATGTTACAAAAAATCAGCAAACTAATTAGTAAAAATTCGTAAACTCAGTTTTAAAGTCAACAAACAAAATTAATTCAAAATTTGTACAACACCCAGAAAAGTTTTACAGTAACTATTTATAGTATGTTTCCAGTGGCATGATTTGGGCAAATCAGAGTGTTTTGAGGAAATCATGTCATTTTCTACATGTTTTCCCATACATTTTTCATATGCGCAAAACATCTCAAATTGGGTGTTTTGGTACAAAACATGTCGACTTTTTAAACTCACCACTTGTTTTGGTCAGTGCAACACTGTATTTTATATTCGAAAATGAAAGCTGCTCATTCGTAGTGAGTGTTTGCTAGAAGAAGAAAACATTTTATTTTTTTTATTATTAAAATAATTTACAATTAGTTGTTAAACATCCTTATTTAATTATAATAAACTACACAATTAATTGTTTTTGGTAATTATTTTCCTAATTTTGTTGTTTTAACTATTTTGTGGAGAAAACGTCAAATTAATTACGAAAATTCGTAATTAGTTTGACGTTGCAAATCACTTCAACTTGAGTGGAAACAGCTCGAAGTGTTTTGCTCAAATCAAGTGTTTTTGATTTGAATGGAAACATGGTTTTACGGTCACTCAAAAAGTTTTTAGTTAAAGTTGTTTTAAACGTTTTATCGTTTGTTTTTCAAGGAAAATAAAATATTGAATGATTTATACAGTTGTAAAAACAATAAACTACAAAAGTTACGGAAAAATATTTTTATCAGTTAAATTATTTGTGACTGATTATTCCGTATAATTTTACAGAAGTACGGTTTTTGTAGTTTGTTATTCAAAAAATTTTATTTTTACTTCACAAAATAAAAAAATGTAAACAGTTAAAATAACTGAAATATCGTTTGTTTTTACGGAATGTCTAGTCATTTATTAACGTTTAAAAATAACTGAAAAATTATGTTGTTTCAAATGAAATATAAGTAGTCCGTTTTTTAAAAGGAAAAACGATTGTTTTAAACCTTTTTTCAGTTGAATTTACTTACAAAATATTTTGAGTGAAAACTAGTACTTTCGTAAATTGAACTTAACTAAAAAAAGTAGTTAAAACGCTGATTTTAACTAAAAATTTGCTAAAAAGCCAGTAAACTCGAGTTAAAAAAAAAAAATTTGTTAACTTTACAGTTTTATTTTTTTGAGTGCATTGTATGCACAATTAAATTTTATCTAAGAATACGTTTATAAATATAAATATTGTTGAACGAACTATAGCAGAAACAAATCGATAAACTCAAAAAAATTTCAAAAAATAACAAAAAAATTAGATATTCTTGAAAAAATCAATACATATCTTTCTCATATGTATAGACCAATTCACACACATAAAAAGCCCTATCTTTCTTCTATCCAAAACAGTTAAAATATTGAAAATCGGTTGAAAATTTTTTAAGTTACACGTGGTTAAGTGAGACAAGTCCCAAAAAAACAATTTTTGACAATAACTTTAAAATTTGAGGGTGTCTGGCGAGTTTGATGGGCATTTTTGTGATCTTTTCGACGAGACCTACAACCTTAACTACCTCATTTAAAAGTATATTCGATTTTGTGTTTTTTGTAGCACAGCGTTATTAGACCTTAAAGGTTTCTAAGACATTCTAGTGATATCCCTTATCTGTTACTCTGTGTTTGTCGATAAAAAAGTTTTTGATGAAATAAGATTATTGATAAAAACAAAAAGATATTTAATTAAAAAAAAAAAATGTTGATAAAAAAAATTTTTATGAAAAAAAAAAAAAAAAATAATTGAGCAAAATATGTATGAAAAAAAAAATTGTAAAAAAATATAAACGAAAAAAAATTTTGATAAAAAAAAATATATTGATCGAAAAAAATATTAATGAAAAAAAAAAAAAATTAAGCAAAATCATTATGTTTCGTTTTATTCACCTGCTGGTGAATATTTTTTTAATTCACCACAAGGTGAATTATTATCCAAGTTGCAAACTTAAGTTTCGAAAATTTTTGGTTTTATGAAATGGAAGACATTAGTTGTTATTTTCTTTTTTTGTCAACCGTTATATAGTCAATTTTAGGTGGCGTCCTGCAACTTTTTTAAAATTAGACACCAGCCTAAAATCATTTTCGTGTTAAAAAACAAAAGAAATATAACATTTCTAATTAAATGCTTTACTCAAATTTGTATAAAAGTTTTTTTTGAAAATTTTTAATTGCGTTGATAAAAAAATTTTCTCAAAATTTGTTTTAAAATTTAATCAAGTGGTTACTTAAATCCTTTTTTCTGTGATTATTACACAGAAATATAATAATTAAATGTTTCATTACTGTACAAATTTCCATAATTAAAGTTTTAACTTACACATATTTACATTTATTCATATAGAGGTTTTTTTAAACGGAAATGCTTTTGTATTATTTTTTTGTCCCGTATGCTAAATTAAATGAAGTGCACATAATTAACAAAAAATGCAAACAATTAAAAATTGTAAATTTTGCTTACGCATACAAACAATAGTGATAATTACATATTTATGGGGTTGACATTTTTAAATGGAAAAAAGTTTCTAAAATATTCATATGAATGTAAAAATTTTGATTAACACTAATGGTATGCGCTGATTAAAACCGCTAATTAGAAATAATGCCAATACTGCACGATGCAACACAGTAAATTGTTGTCTACAGAGGTCGTGGTCTCGGAAAATACATATTTAAGAAATAATAAATAATTACACTGTGCTACAAAAATCTTAATCGAATATACTTTTCAAATCAGATAGTTTATGTTGTAGGTCTCGATGAAAAGATCACAAAAACGCCCATCAGACACCCTTGTCAGACACCCTTAAAATTTTAAAGCTATTTTCAAAAAACACGTGTAACTCAGAAACTTTTAAACCGATTTTCAATTTTTGAACTGATTTGGAAATACGAAGTATGGGACTTTTAATGTGTGTCTATATATACAAGAAAGATATGTATTGATTTTTTTTATATTTTGAAACTTTTTCAAGTTTATCGATTTTTTCGACTATCGTTCGTTCAACAACCTTCATATTTATAAAACTTTTCTTAAAAAAAATTTAATTCTGAATACGATGAGCTTTATCCTGAAAATTAGGTTAGCCAGTGACAGAGTTGTGATAATTTTTCTAAAAATGAAAATTAAGATTTTGCATTTTAAGGCCAGATTCGGATTCAGCGCGCCAAAAAAACCAACAAAATATTAACCTCTCCAGCAAAATCTTAAGTTTCTTTTTAAGATATATTATCACAACTCTGTCAATTGTTATCCAATTTTTTCAGGATAAAGCTCATCGTATTCAGAATTAAATTTTCTATCTGAATAATTTAAGACTTTTCAAGAGTACAACTAAATTTGTCAGTTAACTTTTACTTGATACCGATAAAATTAACTGGGATGCAATGTAACAATATTTAAAATCCATTAAAATTATAAATATTGTTAAACAGCATTTATAATTGCCACAAATTGTGTGAATGGTGTAAAGTAATATACACATAAGTACGTATTATAAAACAAGTAATTGTGTGCTATATTTGGCTGTATTAAAATTTTAAACACCCAAAACATTTTTGAATTACACAAAACATTTTGATGTCAAAAATAAATCATATAGTTAAAATTGTAAATTTTTTCGCCGTAGCCACCTTAAACTCCATTAAAATTTTTTAATGTTTTTTATGCTTGATCGATTTAAAACCCTTTAAGCGATGACCGCATGTCCGTTGATACGTTCACCTGTACATTTAGAAATCCTTAACATAAGCTGAACTTTTTCGAATCTAAATTGATATTTTACAAATTTTAAGTTATCATTTTTAAATTTTAATAAAATATCTTCAAATTTCGAATGGAGTTTTCTAATTTCAATTGATCTTATACGAGTTTGATTGGTCTCTTTTGGATTTCAAGTACTCTTTTTCTAGTTTTTTTAAAATTTTTACCAATTGCAATAAATTTTTTACGAATTTTAAAATAAATTATCGAGTTTCAAATGGAAAATCTTTGCATAGTTTTTTTTTTTAATTTTTTCATATTATTTCCGAGATCATTGATCGATATTTCATTGTGCTACAAACGTAATAAGAAACAAGAAAACCATCGTAGAGCGTAGGGTGTACAACAAAATACACTAATTGAGGGTACATTTTATAGAATTGTGGTTTTATTATTTAAAAAAAAAACTTCATGTCACTTTAATTAGTGCAACAACATCAACTATGAGAAAAGTATTAAAAAAAAATTATAATGTATATTTTACAGTTTTATGCTTTTATATGCGTTTTGAAAACTGATTATGAATTTTCTATTCAATGATTAAAAATGTATTTCTACAGTTAATAGTTAGAAACAGAGAAGTAGCAATTTGGAAAATAGAAACTATAAAATGTTTGTAAGTTTGTAATCAATCATAAATAATCTTTGAAATTTTTCAATATCATACGCTACTGCCCACAGTGGTTCCAAGTCCAAATCTAGCTGGACAAAATTATTTTATCACCGTTTTATATGTTTTTGGGTTCGCTGAGTTCAAAAAACGTGTTTAAATTTTTCTAAGACAATTACACTAATCGACAAATTTTTATTTTTTTTCTAATTTCAGTAATTCATTAATGACAAAAGTGGTTTATATGCAGAACAGAAATATGAAATGCAAAAACTTATTTTTTTAAAGTTTTGTAATCTCTAAAAAATAAAAAAAATTTTGTCGAGAAGTGTAATTGAAAAAAACAAGTTAGTGTGTTAAATTCGGCTATGCCGAATCTTTTATACCCTCAAAAATGTAAAAAAAAAAAAAAACCATTGAGAGTGTTACATTCGGCTGTGCCGAATCCTCCAAAATGTAAAAAAAAACATATATAAAAAAAATCCAGGGGCGTCTTTTTTTTTGGGGGGGGGGGGGTTGGTGGGAGACGTTAGAAAGCACCTTCCCCTTGCGATTTCGAACTTCATCGGAGAGAAGAATGTTGCATTTGCTTAGCAAAGTACAAAAAACTCTGCAAAAAATGCGATTTTTCTTAGGTTGGTTTAGTTCTCCAAGGGGAACTTTTTCCCCTTGGTCCGATTTTATCCATTTCCAAACTTAACCTGCCTAGGAATATAAGACATATTCGTGCCAAATTTCGGAAGTCTAGCTCTTTTATTTTGGACTGTATCGTGTCCTCTACAGACGGACAGAAGGACAGACGGACGGACATTTTTGAATTTAGTCGAAGTGTGTAGTTGGCCGCGGTTTAATAGGAATCATCACATTTAATGCTTTATTTAAGCTAAGCATAATTATAATACTTAAAAGTTATTAAAAACTTACAAAAATTCGATACTTTATTTAGAAAAAAAATTTTAGGCGAAAATCTATTTTCATAAAAACTGTGATTAATTTTAAACCTGCAAAAACCTGCAAGAAATGTCTGCATGACAACGTTCAGTAATAAATTACCTATAAGTTGTATGTAGTTATTCGACATGATATGCCTAGATTCGGTTTTGGCAAGCTGCGAAAGTTTCATAAGTCCTCAAAAATATTGTTATTATTGACCATACTTCAAAGTACAAAAAATATAAGAAGAAGATCGATAATAAATTTCTTATTAATGTCCAGAATAAGTATAAATCTGTAGCTTTCTTGTACATAAACCGTTTTGAAACCATTGATGTAACATGGATAATATGATGTTATTAGTTGAACACTTAAATATATATATTTTTTTTTAAATATTGGATACCAAAAATGTTATTTCATTCGCATATTTAACAAAGTTAAAGACCTAATTCCAAAAAATGGTTATTAGTTTGATCAGAACACACCCTTAGCTTGCCCCTACACTCATAGAAATCCTACAGTATTCCTTACTAAAAAGTCTGTTATTAATGCTGACACGTTAGTATTAAAGGGCCCTACAACGCGTTAGTCAAATTTTACTAACGCGGTTATAAAAAAATGGTAAAGTTAGAGTAACTGAAAAAATTAGAAAATTTTCAGTTTTACAGTAAAATTGTTAGTATTGTGGTGAAATAAATTTCCAAATGAAATTTAAAATAAATAAAAATTTTATTTTTATTGTATAAATAAATTAATAAAAATATCAAATTGAACACAAAATTCACTTGAAGAACACACTCAGTTTAAAAATAATAATTTTGAGATGAGTGTTTGTTTATTGTTGAGTTCTTCAATTATTTAGACACCGCTTGCATCTGAAAACAAATTGAAAAAAAATGTACAAATAAAATGTGTATACGTGGGTAAGAAAATGCAAAAAACTTACGCTTGCTAAACAAAAATTGCACACATGATGACGCCATTTAAAAGGTTTTATGATTGTGTTGCGCTGTTGTTGTAAATTTAAAATATATTTCCAGATTTTTTACCTAATGTTATAAATGAAAAAAAATATATATTTGTTGTGTTATAAATATAGCAGTATTTAAAGAACTTTGTGTATTACCTGATGTTACATCAGTGCTGTATTCGAATTTGTTTAATTATAATAAAAGTATTAGAGTTTTCACGATTATTTTTCTATTTTTTTTTTTTGTATTTGGAAAAAAAAAACAATTCCGCTTCACGTTTACATGATTGAAGATTTTTTTTGTAACTAAATAAAGAGAGCCTTGAGAATAACAATGTTACCAATTTGTTGGTTTTCCGCAAAAAATAGCGATTTTTTTTAGAGTAATCACAATAAAGGCTTTGGATTTAAATTGTTTAACAAGGAAACGGTGATTCATGAAATTGAGTCAATGATAAGGTATGATAAGGGAAAGTGGATGAAACTACTGGAAAAATATTTTCATGGAGATTTTTTAATGAATTCCTCTTTGTGTAGAAAAATATCTTGAATTCAATTTGAAAATTCAATCAGAATCTACTAAAAAACTCTCAAATTCAATCAAAATGAAAATCACATGGTGATTTTAAAATCACGCTAGTCTGTATGCAGTATTAGACACATAAAATATATTGTTTTTTTATTAATTGCTTAAAAAACACTACTTTGTTGTTTACACATTTTTTTTTTAATTTTAATTGAATTATTAATTTTGATTGAATTTTCCTGCAGGAAAAGGGTGTTTCTCGATCCGAAATCATTTATCCCGTGACTGATGAAAACAGCACATATCACTAAAATGCCTATTACGTGACAGATAAAAATTGGACTTATAATTAAACTGTCTCAAAAAAAACTATCCCTAAGCCGGGACAATAGGACAAAACCAAATTTCCAAACTTTTACAAAATATAAAAACTTTCCTAGTCCCATATACATTTTTTTGAGTTTTATAATAAAAAAATTCATTAAAAATGATTTAAGAAAAAAAATTTTTCATACATTTTTTTTTAATTTTCGGACATAAAAATTGATTGACATTTTTTTTTTTTTTTGAAAATTGACTAATAGTGCGTTTACATTGGAATTTTAATCTTGTAAAATGCGATTTTATTCTACTTTGTAATATGTACCGTTTACATTGAAATTTTTACATTTGAAGGGCTTACTGCAAGAACTTGATAATCAACATTTTATTTTTTCCTGTTTTCGCCTTCTGCTGATGTTCCATTGACAGATTTTTTGCAGAAGTCTTGCTTTAACCCTTCGTACAAGTATATTGAGAATAAAAGTTCTGCAAAAGTTATATTTTCTACATTATTTTAAAAGTTTTAAGGCAAAGAGCACCATAAATGAAATGTTGCTTATCGAGTTTTTACAATAAGCTCTTCATTTGAGAAGATTAAAATTGGCATTTAAAATAACAAGTTGGTAATAAATGTGTGTGACTTAGATAAAATCCGCTCTATTGCTTGCTACATACGTAACTAAAATCGCTACTTTTAGCAAGAAAACTCTTTGTTGACAACAGTCTTTAAAAATGTATTCTCAATATAAATACTCTCCTACTCTCTCTTTTTCTCCTTTTTTTTGGTTTTAAAAAACGGAAAATCCATATTCTCAAACACATGTATTTTACAACACAAGGATATTTTATGATCTTATTATTTTATTGTTATACAAATGGTCTTTCTAAGATGATGTAGATTCCACATTGTAGAATAAGAATATTATATTAAAGAAAACATTTTAAGGTCTCGTTTTAATTTTAAAAAAATAATACAATTTTAAAGAAATTGATTTAGATATAAAAATTCTTGCGAAAAAAACAATAACCTAAGCTTTTTATAACCCAATTTTTTTTTAAATCTTTTCATTTTTTGATAAATTTTGTACCAAAATGGTCTTTTCTTAGATTTTTAAACAAAATTGTATATATATTTTTTTCTCAATTTTTAATAACAAAAATTAGTAGAAAACCGGTAAAAAATCAGTATTTAGTAATGGTCACTTATAAAAAAAACGTACTAAAAACTAAAATTATACTGTAAATTAGTAAAAATGTAGTAAATTTAAAGTTATAACACATTTACTGTATTTTTTACTGTAGGATTTCTATGAGTGTAGCACTATTAATTCCCAATTTTAAGGACACTAATTTTTGGACTTTTGTCCAGCTAGATTTTGATTTGGAACCAATGTGCTGCCTTAGCATTTGAAATACATATGCCTATTTATTCGCAAAACACAGCCATATCCCAAATATTTTGACATCCCATACAATTATGCAGAATTTTTTTTTTGGAAATAATTAACCAAGAAAGTTTTTTTAAATATTCTAAAACATTCAAATTCTGATTAATTTTTATTAGAAAATAAAAATTGTTTTATTCGACCTTCAAAATATTATATTTTGAGGATGTTTATTCTGGCTCGAGGTCATTATTTTCTTTACTAATTAAAACCATGATATTCTTATAGCATAATTTTCAAGAAAATTATTTTTTGTTTTAAATTTATTTATGTTAATCATTTTTGCAAGACTTAATCGACACGTGTTTCGGAATTTGTCAAGATTCCATTGTCAAGACTATTTAGCAAAAATAGAAACGATTTACTACAAAGTAGCAAACGAGTCTAATCACAAATCGTTTGTGCATAAACTAGAATATTAATACATATTCGCTTCTATTCACAAAGAGAATTAGAAAGACGAAGAAATTGTACCATACTAATAAGGCAACGATTGTCAATAACCAACAAAAATATTTAAAACAATTTTACATACGATAGTCCATTGGACTACAACAATATGTTTTTGTGTTGTTGTTGTGAGAAATTTTTTGTTGGTTACTGACAATCGTTGCCTTATTAGTATGGTACAATTTCTTCGTCTTTCTAATTCTCATTGTGAATAGAGGCGAATATGTATTAATATTCTAGTTTGTGCACAAACGATTTGTCATTAGACTCGTTTGCTACTTTGTAGTAAATCGTTTCTATTTTTGCTAAATAATCTTGACAATGGAATCTTGACAAATTCCGAAACACGTGTCGATTAAGTCCTGTTAAAATGACCAACATAAATAAATTTAAAAAAAAAAAATATTTTTCTTGAAAATTATGCTATGAGAATATCATGGTTTTAATTAGTAAAGAAAATAATGACCTCGAGCCAGAATAAACATCCTCAAAATATAATATTTTAAAGGTCGAATAAAACAATTTTTATTTATTAATAAAAATTAATCAGAATTTGAACATAATGGTTGGCACGCCATGTGATGAATAACCCTAATATGGATATTTCTCACAACAACAACACAAAAACATATTATTGTAGTCCAATGGACTATCGTATGTAAAATTGTTTTAAATATTTTTGTTGGTTATTGACAATCGTTGCCTTATTAGAATGGTACAATTTCTTCGTCTTTCTAATTCTCATTGTGAATAGAGGCGAATATGTATTAATATTCTAGTTTGTGCACAAACGATTTGTCATTAGACTCGTTTGCTACTTTGTAGTAAATCGTTTCTATTTTTGCTAAATAATCTTGACAATGGAATCTTGACAAATTCCGAAACACGTGTCGATTAAGTCTTGCAAAAATGACCAACATAAATAAATTTAAAACAAAAAATAATTTTCTTGAAAATTATGCTATGAGAATATCATGGTTTTAATTAGTAAAGAAAATAATGACCTCGAGCCAGAATAAACATCCTCAAAATATTCTGAAACATTAACTGGCATATGATGTTCAAATTTATAAACTGTCAAAATTGTATCATATGAAATACAATTTTTAAGAACATTGGTTAGCGGACTATATCCGCTAAACATTATCGAATGGATTGGTAAAGAAATGTGACCTCGAGCTAGAGTAGAAACCATATTTAAAAAAAGCAATGCCTCGAAAACCATTTGACCGATTTCACAAATTTTTGTATATTTTTTGATGTAAAATTTTAAAAGATCCAAAATTTTTATTGCAGATTGACTTAAAATTTCGATTTCATGTGGACCCAAAGGTTTAAGGCTTCAAGTAAGTGGAATACAAGTTTTACTGTTGACCAAAAAATTTTGAACAAAAAATGCTTCCCTGGGTCCATACATCTTATATATAAAAAAATTAAAACTTTTATAAACAATTATTAATTTTAACTACATTACAAAGTAGTTTTTTAACATTACGCAACTGTGTCCCATGGGGCACTCTTATATTCATGTTTGTGTCCATACATGTGCTCAATGTGAAAGAGAGAAAGTAAAATATAATTATGATTAGCATTTTAAACCACAAATACGTGACTGCAAATACTTTATTAGCTAAATATTAAAACGTTTTATAGTGGTGCGTTTACACCAGAAGAAAAAGTATGTGTATTAGAAACTGAAATTCTTTTTAGAAATGAAGATTTTATTTATACCATCCACTTACAAGGGAAGTATCTCAACCCTTATGAACCGATTTGTTTTAAACTTGAAATATATATAAAGGAAACAATTCTAAGGTCGGGGTTTCTCGGCATATCGGCCATATCGGGGATTTAGGGGTTCAAAATATGGGTCAAAAAATGGCGAAAAAATCGTTTTTTGGATTTTTCCGAAATTTCTTTCTTAGAAACTATATGATGTTTACATATTTTTTAATGCCTATTCAACAACAATTTTAAAATAATGATATGGCCGATAAGCCGAGACACCCCAACCTTAAAATCGTCTCCTTTATATATGAGGAGTTCCGGCTAAGACTTAAATTTTGAGGTAAAAAAGATGTGATTTTTGTTTTGATGGCACATCGATGAAAGTTGGCATAAATATTAGAAGCTATTTAAGAATAAGAAATTCGTTCGCGTCAATTAAATCGCGCAAGGGGGTCAAAAGTTATGGCGGTTTTAAGATTTAACGGTTTTAAAAATCTTAAAAATTTTTTAAAGATTTTTTTTCTACACATTTTTTGCATGCGTTATTAAAACATGCCAGAATATATCATTTCTTCTAAAATATATGATATAAATTTAACCCTTTAATGACCAAACGATTTAAAAAAAAATATCTAACAATAAGTACCTAAAATCGCGAATAATTCGCGGTAAAAGAAAAGTTTCACAATTTTTTATAACATATTTAGGCAATGCGCGTTGGTTTTACTGAAAAAAAAAATCACGGAAAATCGTATCATTGTACCAGTGTTTAAAAAAATCGGTGATGCTTTTTTATAACAAGAAAATTTAATATGGTCCAAAAAATCTATAAACGTCAAAATTGTTTAACCTGCCTCTGATTTTATGATGACACATCAAATAGGCTTTCATTTCAAAAAAATTTCATCCGATTTCGTGTAAAGCCTTGGATGTGCCAGATCAAAACAGGTTTAGATAAAATCATCGCGCTTTCCGCTCAGAATGGCTTAAAGTAAAAAGTCAAAAAGCAAATCAGTTCTACTCGTTAAGGCACGTCTTTTGGTGTATTAAAATGAATATGATGCATTAATTGCTACTAAAAAAAAATTGGAAACAGATTTGCAAATTTCGCTCAATTTTCAAAAATGCCATAAAATTTTTGCAATTTATTTTTTATAAACCCGCCAGTGATTTTTTTATGTAAACTCCTAAAAAACTCGGTTTACGCAAGAGTCCACCAAATTTCGAATGAAACCGCGAATGTGCCTCGCGAAAAACTGGTATTTTAAAAAAATTACGTTTTTTCTTTCGAACTTTGATCTGTTGAAACTCCTTAACTATTCGTGGCACATTAACGGGATAAATTCCAAAATGTTAAGAATTACAACAGCTACCAACTCTAGTTCAACTTTTTTCATTTTATAGAGCGGGCCGAAATCCCTGACCAAAAAACTTCGAAAATTTAAAAACTCTTAATTTTTGGTTTCAAAACTTAACCGTCTTATAACTTCTTACCAAGCGATGAAGCATCTATCAAGCCAACATTAACTTAAAAAAAAATGCGAAAGAATGTAAAAACTATGGATTATTTCAAGCCATTTTTATCGATTTTTCAACTTTAACCCTCTGTAACTTTTACGGATAAAGAGGGGTAATCCTTAAACATTGCTCAGGGATGGTTCAAGGTCTTGTTTACACAACTGCATTTACAGTTTTTCTAAATTCCAAAAACTGCCGGTTTTTTTAAACATTTATTTCAGTTTCACTGAGTTGAAATTTAAAAAAGATTTCATGATATATTTTAAGTTTCAGGCAAATCGGTTCATTAGAGTTGAGATACTTCCCTTGTTAGTGAAAGAGGTATATAAGTTTGTCATTCCGTTTGTAACTCATCGGCCAGGGATCCCATAAAGTACACACAGTGGGCGACAATCAGGGCTGCCATATTTGCCGATTTATCGGCATTTTGTCGATTTTTTGCCTCAAAATTATCAAAGTGCCGATTTGCCGATTTTTGCTCCAAAAATGCCGATTTTTTGATCAACTAAAAAACACGGTCGCTTTTTATACTTTTTTTTGGTTTTCTGCTATAAATTGGATAAATTTACGAAAATTGCGCAGTTATACCTAAAATTATTGGAAATCTACACAATTTATAGTAGTATATTATTTGAATTTGTAGAAATTTACCCAATTTATAGTAGGAAACTGGACTATTTTTTTTTAAGTGTATGTATATAAGTTTATCATTCCGTTAGTAATACCTCGAAATATAGGTCTAGAACCCAATCTATATATATAAAAGAGTAATGTGACTGACTGACTGACTGACTGACTGACATACTCATTCATCATCGCCCAGCCCAAACCGCTGAAGCTAGAGACTTGAAATTTGGACTGTAGGTCCACCTCCCGGAATATAGATCCACTAAGGCTGGATTTTTGCCAATGTTGATTCTAAGGGGGTAAAAAGGGTAAAAAATTGTACTGTTGGTACTTTTTATATCTCCTTAAATAATGGTCATAGAGACTTGAAATTTGGACTGTCTGTTCACCTAACGGAATATAGATCCAGTAAGGCCGGATTTTTGCCAATGTTGATTCTAAGGGGACAAAAAGGGTAAAAATCTGTACTTTTGGTACTTTTTATATCTCCTGAAATAATGGTCACAGAGACTTGAAATTTGGACTGTAGGTCCACCTCCCGGAATATAGATCCAGTAAGGCCGGATTTTTTGCCATTGTTGATTCTAAGGGGACAAAAAGGGTAAAAAACTGTACTTTTGGTAATTTTTATATCTCCTGAAAGAATGGTCACAGAGACTTGAAATTTGGACTGTAGGTCCACCTCCTGGAATATAGATCCAGTAAGGCCGGATTTTTGCCAATGTTGATTCTTTGGGGGTAAAAGGGGTAAAAAAATGTACCTATGGTACCTTTTATATATCCTTAAAAAATGGTCCTAGACACTAGAAATTTTGAATGTATGTTCAGCTCCCGGAATATAAATCTACTAAGGCTGGATTTTGCCAATGTTGATTCTTAGGGGTAAAAAGGGTAAAAAAATGTACTTTTGGTACCTTTTATATTTTCTTAAATAATGGTCCTAAAAACTTAAAATTTGCAATGTTGGTTTTTGCCAATGTTGACTTTACGGGGGTAAAATGGAAAAAAGTGCACTTTTAGTACTTTTTTTAATTTACTGAAATAATAGTACCTTTTATAAAAAGTACCTCTTATAAAAAGTACCTTTTATAAAAAGTACCTTTTATAAAAAGTACCTTTTATAAAAAGTACCTTTTATAAAAAGTACCTTTTATAAAAAGTACCTTTTATAAAAAGTACCTTTTATAAAAAGTACCTTTTATAAAAAGTACCTTTTATAAAAAGTACCTTTTATAAAAAGTACCTTTTATAAAAAGTACCTTTTATAAAAAGTACCTTTTATAAAAAGTACTTTTTATAAAAAGTACCTTTTATAAAAAGTAACTTTTATAAAAAGTACCTTCTATAAAAAGTACCTTTTATAAAAAGTACGTTTTATAAAAAGTACCTTTTATAAAAAGTACCTTTTATAAAAAGTACCTTTTATAGAAAGTACCTTTTATAAAAAGTACCTTTTATAAAAAGTACCTTTTATAAAAAGTACCTTTTATAAAAAGTACCTTTTATAAAAAGTACCTTTTATAAAAAGTACCTTTTATAAAAAGTACCTTTTATAAAAAGTAACTTTTATAAAAAGTAACTTTTATAAAAAGTACCTTTTATAAAAAGTACCTTTTATAAAAAGTACCTTTTATAAAAAGTACCTTTTATAAAAAGTACCTTTTATAAAAAGTACCTTTTATAAAAAGTACCTTTTATAAAAAGTACCTTTTATAAAAAGTACCTTTTATAAAAAGTACCTTTTATAAAAAGTACCTTTTATAAAAAGTACCTTTAATAAAAAGTACCTTTTATAAAAAGTACCTTTTATAAAAAGTACCTTTTATAAAAAGTACCTTTTATAAAAAGTACCTTTTATAAAAAGTACCTTTTATAAAAAGTACCTTTTATAAAAAGTACCTTTTATAAAAAGTACCTTTTATAAAAAGTACCTTTTATAAAAAGTACCTTTTATAAAAAGTACCTTTTATCAAAAGTACCTTCATAAAAAGTACCTTTTATAAAAAGTACCTTTTATAAAAAGTACCTTTTATAAAAAGTACCTTTTATAAAAAGTACCTTTTATAAAAAGTACCTTCCATAAAAAGTACGTTTTGTTAAATATGCCGAAAGTACACTTTTGGTACTTTTTTATTTCCTGAAATAACAAACATAGAAACTTGAAATTGGAAAAGGTTCGCCTCTCGGAAAATAATGGGGTTAAAAGGAATAAAAAAGTGTACTTATTTATTTCCTGATATAATGGCCCAGAAACTTAAAATTTGGAATGTAAAATCCTTCGGTGAAAAAAGAGATTGGGAAAAGTTTTTTTTGGAAATTCCGTTTCTTAACGGGAATAAAAAGTACTTTTAATATTTGCTGAAACAATGATCCTAGATAATTGAAATATGGATTGTAGGATCCTTCGGTGAAGAAAAAACATTCTTAAAGAGGTACTTTTTTTAAATTCCGTTTCTAATGGGGGTAATAAAGTGTACTTTTGGTACTTTTTCTGTACCTATAATAATGACCTTAGAAGATGGAGATGGAATTGGAAATGAAATGGAGTAGAACGGGGAACAATATGGAATAGAGCAGGGAACAATATGGAATGATATTTTTAACTCAAATTTTTGGTGTTTAGCTTTTTTTTACTCCATATTTTTTTTTTTCCAATTTCTTTTTTCACTGAAATATTTATTCACTCAAAATCCAAAATAATTATTCATTGAAATATTTTTTTCTGGAAGACTTAAACGTCGACAAGTAAATAAAACAAAGTCTACGTAGGGGAATTTTTTGAAAATCGAAAGAGTAATCCTGATCCTTCTATTATCCGGTATTCAATACAACCGGTAACGAAGTACCGGGATTGTAAGCTAGTAAAGTATATATATTCATGGTCCTAAATCGATTTTAAGTCAACCTATCAATATCCGCTTAACTGTCTGTAGAAAGCACATTTTTTTCGCTTATCGTTTGGGTAAAAAAATTTGCTGTGGGTCTCTTTTTTATCTTAAAAAACAGAAAAATCTGGAAAAGGATATTTTTGATTTTTTTGCTGAAAATATTAGTTAATATTAGGACATTACTGAAAAATAATTTTTATGATAATCAAAAATTTTTTTGGTCTGTAAAAATTTAAATTTTTTATTTTTTTTTTGCGAAAAAAAATTTTAAAATTTTGTAGAGACCAAAAATGGTTATTTCTGATTGATTTTTATGTTATTAAATATATTATATGGCCTTTATTCATAATACTTAAAGTGTACTTAAAGTAGGTTTATTTGACAAATATTCATGCAATATCGGTCAAATAAACCTACATTAGATTTAATTTACTCATTATGAATAGCCCAGTATAAATATATATTAATGCTAAATTGTTCTCTTTTGTTATTATTTGTCAAAAGAAATGTAATTTATTGTATTTAAAATAGTTATTTTTCATTTTTTTGGAAAATATGCCGATTTTTCATCAAAATCATCTGGCACCCCTGGCGACAATACATTGGAAACTTTTTTTATAGTAGATGTAATTTGTAAAATACAAAGTTAACAATACTAAACGTTATTATTATCAAATGAGTATTATTTTAAAAAATGTTATGTAGGTAATTTATAAAGCTTTAATTTTAGCTTAATGGCGTCCAGATTGAGTAAATAATAAATGTACTACGAGGGTCGATCTGGAAAATGAAATTATTTATAGACATTTTTTAGAACATTTTTAAAAAATATTTCCTAATCGATTTTTTCCAAGTTTAAACATTGAAAACTTTAAAAATGTCCAATAGATTTTATTCAGCGATCAAATAATTTTTCGAACAACCCACACAAACAGTGAAATTTTTTAAGTACAGTAGAAAAAATCCACATTTTTTAACCTCCAATTCTTTTGACCACCAGTTTTTTGTAAACAAAGAAAATATGTTATTGTTTATTAATTTTGGTACACCTAAATGTATAGTAATGAAATATTAAAATAATTAAAATTTTTCTTTGTTTACAAAAAATTGGTGGTCAAAAGAATTGGTAGTAAAAAAAGGTGGATTTTTCGACTGTACTTAAAAAATTTCGCTGTCTGTTTGGGTTGTTGGAAAAATTATTTGTTCACTGAATAAAATCTATTGGGCCATTTTTTAATTTTTAATGTTTGAATTTGGAAAAATTCGACTTGGAAATATTATTAAAAAATGTTCTAAAAAATATCTATAAATAAATTCATTTTCCAGATCGACCTCGTAGCCCCTTTATTATTTACTCAATCTAGACGCCATTAAGCTTAAATTAAAGCTTAATTAATTACAAATTTTTTTAAAATAATACTCATTTGATAATAATAACGTTTAGTATTGTTCACTTTGTCTTTAACAAATTGCATGTACTATAAAAAAGTTTTTAATGTATTGTCGCCCACTGTATATGATTGATCGGTACATATAACGAAATGAAAAACTGTGAATAAAGTTTTACTTTGTTTTATCTCTACATTCAGACTTATATCCTCCGGCTCATGTTTAATATTGGATTTCGGACGGTGTAATTGCTGAACGTTATGACCAGGGAAACCACAAATATGCAGTATCATGTTTTTTCCTGTGCATTTCATTGATAAATGGGTTAGTTATTTATCCGTTTCAGAAGTTTTGGAGAAATCTGGCATCGATTTGTTAGATCATATTTTTGCATATTGTAGCCTTTGCATATTTTATGTTTAAGAGCATATTTTAGCATAAGAACATTTTTTAGAGCATATTTTCAATTTTTAGAGCATTTTTCCACTTTTTAGAGCAGTTCTTTACATTTTTAGAGCATTTTTTTTTTATTTTTAGAGCATTATTTTCCAATTTTTTTTATGACAACATTTATTTTTAAATTTTTTATACAACAAGGATGTTTTTTTTCAACAATTACGGAAATGTGACGATTGATTCCCCTTTGGCCAGTTCTTGCTTCATATCGGTATATGAAATATGTTTTCTTTAGATTCAGCAACTTGGTAGAAAACATTAAGGCAAATATTTTTTTAAGAACATATTTAACCCTCTAACTACCGCACATAACGGTATTTGAAGGGTCTATTTTCTAACATATTGTAAAAAACACCGCAAAAAAGGAGACATATTTTTTTTGAGCATATTTTTATCGTTTTTAGAGCATATTTTCCGTTTTTAAGGGAATTTTTTAAGCGCAAAAAACGTGTTTTTTAGACAATATTTTTGGTTTCCCTGGTTATGACATTAAATTAAAAAAAAAAAATTTAAATCGATTAATTTAAATTATTTAGCGACAAAACACTTCAATGCCTCCAAATGAAAAATTTAAATGATTCTTCAAAAGAATATTTTAAGTTTATTTGAAATTAACTTTTTTATTTTAATTTCATTGTACTTGATTTTCTTTGGTTTTCAAGTTTGAAATTTAAATTTGATTTACAATAGCACTGCGGAACACTAAAAAATAAACAAGAGTTACGACCATCATTTCTATATATATTTCGGACATGCTCATTCGAATGGCGTACTCCGTTTTTCGATGTATGGTACAGTTTTCTTGCAAAATGTCGTTAAAGATTTGCTGATTTCAAGCCAATTTTTTAACCAAAAAATTTGCAAAGTTAATGATTTATAAATTCTATGGCATGGAAAACAAAGATATGACTTGTTGCAATATTTCTTATGCAAATTTGGTTCAAAGCTTGTTATCTTAAGCCCTTAAATTCTCGGATTTCTTCTTTTTTTAGGGTTTTCGCGAAATTAACAGCCAAATTGGTCTTTGATAAAAAACTTGCTTTTAGTGAATCAAAAAGGCATCCCTAACAATACGAATAGTGGACAAAAAACAGCTATGTAATATGGACCATCATGATGAAAATCGCGAAAAACCGTTTTTATGTATATGCCAGCATCACTTTACGAGATGATTTAAGACTCAATCTTTTAGTATATAATGTGGGCTTCTTAAACAATTAACTGACCAAAAATTTGGCCAAAAAAGTTTTCATTTGCAAAAGTTATCTTAACAAAAACTATAATTGTTGTAGGGTTAACACTGAAATAATAGTTTTTGTTAAGATAACTTTTGCAAATGAAAACTTTTTTGGCCAAATTTTTGGTCAGTTAATTGTTTAAGAATCCCACATTATATACTAAAAGATTGAGTCTTAAATCATCTCGTAAAGTGATGCTGGCATATAAAAAAAAACGGTTTTTCGCGATTTTCATCATGATGGTCCATTTAACATAGCTGTTTTTTGTCCACTATTCGTATTGTTAGGGATGTCTTTTTGATTCACTAAAAGCAAGTTTTTAATCAAAGACCAACTTGGCGGTTAATTTCGCGAAAACCTCAAAAAATTAATAAATTCGCGAATTTAAGGGCTTAAGATGAAAAGCTTTAAACCAAATTGGCATAAGAAATATTGCTTCAAGTCATATCTTTATTTTCCATGCCATACAATTTAAAAATCATTAACTTTGCAAATTTTTTTGTTGAAAAACTGGCTCGAAATCAGCAAATCTTTAACGACATTTTGCAAGAAAACTGTACCATACATCGAAAAACGGAGTACGCCATTCGATTCAGCATGTCCGAAATATATATAAATGATGGTCGTACCTCTTGTTTTCTAAAATAGTGGTCACTTTTGTCACGCAGTGTAGTTTAATTATTTTTCGCGGTGTTTTTAAAAATGGTAAATAAAATTATGGCTATATCAAATGGAATATTAACTATGTATGCATTAAACTTTAATTATGTTTAATGGTTTTCATTATGATGTTTAGTGTATATTTAATTTTATTAAACTTTAGCTGTGAAACTTTAAACTCTGTAAAAGTGTAAACTTTCTTTTGTTATTGTTTAAAAAATTCTTTTCCAAAAAAATCAATTATGTTACAAAGATTTTCACAAAAAAAAAATCTCTTAGAAAATTTAAATAATTTTAAAAAGCTTTATCAAGATTAATTTATCTTTGTCTGCTGCTTTTTCTGCTATAGCCTCGAAAGTAACTTCATGGAAAAGCAAAGAAATATATGGTAGAAATTTTTGCTGTAAAAAAAGTATTTTTTTTTTTTCTTTTGATATGGAAGTTTTCTTTTTTTTGAATACCTTGTAACTTTTTTTCGGAGATGAAAATATGTAAAAGTAAAACAAACAGCAAGTTTTCCAAAATGTTTACTTTATTTTATTTTCTTACAATATTTTTATATTTCTACCATAAGTTTGCTTTCAAAAAGTTCAAGTATATAGTTTAATTTAACAGACCAATAGACAGCCAGACGGACATTTTAAGAGAGAAACTTCAAAATAAGAAAGTTTTTAATGGTTAATTATTAATTTACACTTTATTTACGTGCTATGATATTTAATTAATTTATTTTCTTCTTAATAAATTTAATAAAAGTTTATTTTTTTCGCATATTTTTGAAACAAATTTGTTGGTAAATTTATTTCATTTTCTTGGTATTTCTTTTATTAAAACTAAACTAAGAGGATGCTTTCTACTAATGCTGTACATTGTATTGATCAGGAAAAAAAGAAATTGAAATGAATAAGGAGGGAGAAGTGTTTGTGGATATTTGATTTAAATTTTTGTAAGTTATAAGTGACAGGAAAGACCTCTGCGGGTAATTTATTCCACATACAAGTTGATGGAAAAATGTATCCTCGATTTTCTGGAAGTCAAACTGATCAGTAAGATTAGATTAAAGAGGCCCTATGCACTGCGACCAAAAAGATCTATTGTGCAGCCTAGAAAACTGATCAGTAACGTAATCCTTTGGTTTGAAGAAAACACGAAAAAGATTTTTACTAATAATTTTCATATTTCCCAAACAATTTTACAAATTTTAAAAAAATTTAAAACCACCCAACCCTTATTCACATACATCTCTTAGAATACATAAAAATTGATAATATGTTATTTAATTTTTTTTATATAAAGTCTCCACATAAAAATGCCGCCGATATTCACTTAACACTCCTCATTTCCGATATTCACTGAACACTCTATTACATAGTGTTGCTTTTAGGCAGCTTGTGAATTTGGTTGTAACTTTTAAACAGCATCACAAACAAGAGAATGGTCGATTTTGAAAGCTAACATTGCACAGAGTAGGGTTTGCAAATAACCGCAGTTATCCTTAAACGCGGTTGCGGTTAAAATTCAAGCGATAAACCGTGGTTAACGGTTAACCGCACTCTTTAAAAAATAATTTTAATTTAATTATTTTTTTGATTAATAAAAATGTATAAACGAAGTACATTACTTTTTTTAGTTTTTCTGTAAAGACAGTTGAGCTCAGGCTCTAATTATAATTATGTATTATAATTTTTTAATCATGTTATATATGGTTTGAATTGAGAATGGTGTGAAAGAAAAATTTATTTTTCTAAAAATTTAAGACATCCTGGTTCGTTTTTTACTAGTTTCATATAATCCAGTTATTATAATCATCAGAAAAACTTTTAATGTCAAATTTATTCAGTTAATAGTCAATTTTATTCTATATGTGAAAATTATTAACAGATCGCAGCCGCCAGGGATTGAACCCATGATCTGTAATGTTTTTGCTATTAACTGCGTCTTAGGTACGATCACTCTAGACCGATACCCCAGTCGGCAAAAAAAATCACACCTGACATACTGCTGACTCTCCCTTTATAAAATTGATGACATCTTCATACAATTTTTCAAAATGTCATCAATGACATGTCAGCATTTGGTCAGCACATGTTTAAACGAATTGTTAGTGGCCACCGATACTGGTGGACACTGCTGACCAATTGCTGACATGTCATTGATGACATTTTGAAAAATTGTATGAAAATGTCAGCGATTTCATAAAGGGAGAGTCAGCTGTATGTCAGGTGTGGTTTTATTTTGCCAACTGGGACGCTAAGTTGGCTGTTAAGCAAGTATCAACTAAATCATGGTTTTTTAATTCCTGTGTGGTTGTTGCTGTAGATTAAGTACATTACTGATTTTATGTAAAATGTAGACAGTGGAGGCTATAGCTTTTGAGTTTTGGTAGGAGAAAGTTATAAAAAAAGTTTTTCGTCTCTTTTAAAAAAACAAAAATATTAATTCAAAATTAAATTAATTTTTTTTTTTGTTTTATTTAATTGAAAAAGTATCAGCTTCAGAGACATTTCTTCTGTAGAAAAAGCAATAGATTCTGAGACATTTTTTCGATTGAACAATTTTCAGATTCTGAGAAATTTTACAATTTAAAAATGTTCAGACTTACATATGAGGCATTCCACACCAAATGTCCCGCTACAGAAAAACATGTGTCCCGTAAATTTCTGAACAGGTTGTTTGGATAGCCCTATATGTAACTAAGAAAATTGCGTTTTTGGTTTTTCAAATTTTCGAAAACTGGGCTTAGGAGGCGTGGTCAAATATTGGAAAAATGGTAAAATTTGTGGCGAGTTGCCTTGATTAAATATTTATCACATTAATACGGAATGCACCACAATGTCAAAAATTTACGTTCTTATATAGTTTTGTATGGGCTATCGATTAAAATTTTTTGTTGTGGAAAATTTTCAGAACCCGTTCTGAAATTTTCCATTTTTTAAAAAAGTAAATTTATCAAAAATCCAGCCACTTTTTTTTTTTCTTTTTTATTTATTTTTTTAAAAGTTTAGATGTTTGTCCATCCACACAAAAAAAAATCAGAAACACGTTCATCTTTTTTTTCGAGAAAATCGCATTTGAACTTTAAATTTCATAACAATTTTGTTATATGCTTGTATTTCTTTGTTTTAAAGTTGCGAATGAGTAATATTAATTGAATAAATATTCGTCATACGCTCTGTTGACACAAGAAAATACAAGCAAATTACAAAATTGTTATGATATTTAAAATTCAAATGCGATTTTCTCGAAAAAAACGAAAAATACATTTCTGATTTTTTTTGTGTGGATGAACAAACATCTAAACTTAAAAAAAAAAAATTAAAAAAACAAAAAAAAAGTGGCCGGATTTTTGATAAATTTACTTTTTTTAAAAAATGGAAAATTTCAGAACGGGTTCTGAAAATTTTTCTTGGAAAAAAATTTTATTCGATAACCCATACGAAACTATATAAGAATGTAAATTTTTAAGATTGTGGTGCATTTCGTTTTAATGTGATAAATATTTAATCAAGGCAACTCGCCACAAATTTGACCATTTTTCCAATATTTGACCACGCCTCCTAAGCCCAGTTTTTGAAAAATTGAAAAACCGAAAACGCAATTTTCTAAGTTCCATATAGGGCTATCCATACAAGCTGTTCAGAAGTTTATGGTACACGTGTTTTTTTTTCGCTGGACATTTGGTGTGGAATGCCTCAAATAGCAATTTTTTTGTTAAAAAAGAATATTGGATTCTAGGAAGTGTTTTTAAATAGTCTTAAATTTCAGAATTTTTCTTTAAAAAATGTTTCTGTTGCTGAGAATTCTTTTCTGTAGCAAAATTCTGTGATTTTAAGATTTTTTAACATGATAATGTTTTAAGGCTGGTGTGTAATTTTAAAAAAGTTGCAGGACGCCACCTCAGTTTGACTATATAAGCTAACAACTAACGAAAGAGAAAACAAGAATTACTATTTTCATTTTCTTAAAACCAAAAATTTTAATAACTTGGGTTTGTAAATTGGATAATAATTCACCTCGTGGTGAATAAAACCGTTTTTTACCAGCTGGTGAATAAAAAGTAACATAATTATTTTTCAACAAAAAATTTTTTTTTTTATCAATTTTTTTTTTCCATCAAATTTTTTTTTTTCATCAAATTTTTTTTTCATCAATTTTTTTTTCATAAAACTTTTTTTTTCATCAAATTTTTTTTTTTTATAAATTTTTTTTTTCATCATTTTTTTTGTTATCATTTTCTTTTTTCATCAAATTTTATTTTCATTAATTTTTTTCATCTAATTTTTGTTTTTTTCATCAAATTTTTTTCATCAATTTTTTTTTTTCATCAATTTTTTTTTTTTCATCAAATTTTTTTTTCATAATTTTTTTTATCAAATTTTTTTTTTTCATCAAATTTTTTTTCATCAATTTTTTTTCATAAATTTTTTTTCAATTAATTTTTTTTTTTCATTAATTTTTTTTTTCTCACTAATTTTTTTTTTCATTAATTTTTTTTTCATCAAATTGTTTTATCAAATTTTTTATTATCAATTTTTTTCTTACCAAAAAATTTTTATTTTTACATCAAAGAATTTTTCTTTTCATCAAAAAAATTCATCAAAAACTTTTTTTAAAATATTTTTTCACCAAAAATTTTGGGTTCATTAAATTATTTTAACATAATTTTGTTTTTTCGTGAAAAAAAAATAATTTTTTTTTTACCAAAACTACTTTTTCACCAAGTCTAAGCTTTTCGCATAAAAATTTTCCATTTGTTTATTAAATGTACATAAAACAAGTGAGAGTGTTATATTCTTTGATGCCGAATCTTTTATACTCTCCAAAATGTAAAAACACTTTTTTGCACTTAAGTTTTTTGCACTCACTTACGAAATGTACAGCTCTTTTGGATTTTTAATGGGGTCCTCGACTGATATTTCAATTCTTTTTGCATGAAATAGCAAAGTAATATAACATTATTTTTTCTAAAAAAACTTTGGAAGTACATCCAAATCTTCCGCAAAACATTATCGTGATTTAATGTTTTGGACAGGAGTACAAAATTCGCAGGCATTTTTTTGTAGAAAAATTTAAATTTGCTCTGTAGAAAAAGTCTCAGATTATGAAATATTCTTTCTTAAGAAAAAAGCCGTACACTCAAAGAAAAATGCTTCATCATATTGAAGATACGGTTTCATCACTTGCTGTCATAAATTTTGATGACTAATTTCGTCATATTGATGAAGATTTTCTTCAATATGATGAAACATGTCATCGTAATTGAAAAAACAAGTGATGACAAATTTCTTCATGTCATCAAAGAGTATCATCAATATGCCTTTCAAATGTTTTTTTTTTTTTGTAAATAATAAAATTAATATTAAAATAAATAAAAATATTAAATAAATATATTAAAAAAATATAAAAAGTAAAAAAAAAAACAATAAAAAAAAAAAAATGAAAAAAAAATTTAGCCCCGGCTGGTACTTGAACCCACGGTCCCCAAGTTGCAGTGTTTGTTGTCGACGCCTTAGCTAGTTCAGCCAACTATAGACGCAAATCTCACACCACTACTTAGTTAGATAACGTTTTCTAATATGTATATGTAAAGACTCAAAATTTTTTGTTATATACAATGTATCATATACATGTTTTTAAACGTTTGTTTATGAGAATTTGCACAGACTCAAACATTTTATGAATGTACAATATGCCTCTCTTTCCCTCTCACAGCTTTTAGCAAAGCAAACTTTTAGCGTTATTATTAGCACACAACAAACAAAAGGGCTTTTTAGTGCGATCATGTATTGTTATACTGTAGGTCAGAGGCTAGAGGCTAAGCCCAACGAACAAGAGGTCCGGCGTTCAAACCTTTGTGGATACGAAAAAAAGATTTAAGTTTTTCAAAATAGAAAATAGCAAACATTTGTAAGTAAAAAAAAATAAATAAAATAAAATAACAAAAAAAAAATTAAAATAATTTTTTTTTCTTATTTTTCAAAAAAAAAAATGTTATTGATGACACCTCTTCATCATATTGATGACATGTTACATTGGACGAAAAATGATGTAACATTTCATCATATTGATGTAACTTTTCGTCAATATGAAGAAGCTTTTTCTCTGAGTGTAGATTCAGAGACATATTTTTTATAAAAGCTGTTTCAGATTCTGAGCATTGTTGTCTATAGAAAAAGTTTCGGATACTAAAATATTTTTTCAACAGAAAATTGTTCAGACTCTGAGGTATATTTTCTAAAGAAAAAGTTTCAGACTCTGGGCATATTTTTATTAGAAACTGTCTCAGAATCTTGGAAATTTATTCTACAGAACATTTTTTAAATGGAAAATTTTTCAGACCTTGATACACATATAGAAAGAGTCTTAGACTCTGATGGATATTTATATAAGAAGTTGTCTCAGAATTTGAGACGTTTCTTCTACAGAAAAATTTTCAGATTCTGAAATATTTTTGCAATAGAAAAAGTTTCATATTCTAAGACATTTTTTGTATCTATAAATTTAAAATTTTTTATTATTCTTTGTTCCTATTTTCATTGTTTTTTCTAAAAAAAATCTCTTTTGTCCTACAAATCTTATGCTAATAAAACCGTAACTGCATAAAAACTCCTGCGGTTACGGTTAAATAGTGCGGTTAACCGCGGTTATGGTTACGATTAAAACCGCATTGCAAACCCTAGCACAGAGTTACATTGTGCTCTTCTTTATTACCTGCTTTCTTTTGTTTTTAAATTCAATTTTTGCATATTTATAAACACAAGAAAGTTGGCAGTGAAGAAGAGCACAATATACATCTGCGCAGTGTTAGCTTTCAAAATCGAACACTCTCTTGTTTGTAAGTGATGCCGTTCAAATGAAACAAACAAATCCACATGGCCGTCTAAAAGCAATACTAGTGTTTTAAATGTTAACTCTTGACCAAATATAATTGTTTATATATATTTTTTTTTTTTAATTTTGATAATTCCCAATTTTTATACCCTTTACTCTTATGAGACAGATATAAGAAATTCCGCATGTAACACATCGAAATATTGGTCTAAGACCCCATAAAGTGTATCATTGAATCTGGGTAATTCCAAAAATTTTCGCCCCACTGTTCGGAAACATGCCTTTGGACGCCACTGAGAATTTGGCTCATAGATATCCACGTTTATATGAGATATGTTGCATTTTTGGATTTTCAAAATTTGCTTTAGTTTTCAAATTATCGCGGGTCAAAGTTCGACTTTTTTAGCAAAAGTCAGAAAAATACATGACGTTTAACGTGCTCTAACTTTTTAACTAGCAATCCGATTATCACAAGTAATGGCTCATATGAAAGCTTAATTCTTCTTCTTTTAGGAAATATTTTCAAAAGCATACGGTTTTTTTCAGAAGTGTTGCAAAAATTCAAAAACATTTTATTTTTGCGAATATTTAAAAAAACACATCTTCGATTTTTTTAAAAACAAGTTTGGTGATAAACAATACTGTTTTGTACAACATATCCAAAATTCAGAGTGGGATCCCAATGGGATCAAAAAATATTCTGGTTTTAGTACGAAGTTCTTAAATTTTACCTTAGAAAATTAAAATTTTATGTTTCTTCAATATAAAAATTTAAATTTTCAAAGAAAATTATTCTATTAAAATTTTGAAAAACATTCAAAACATTAGAAATTTAAATTTTCTAAGGGAAAAATATGAGATCCTCGTACTTAAAACAGAATAGTTTTTGATCCCATGGAGATCCCACTCTGAATTTTGAATATGTTATACAAAACATTGTTATTTTTCACCAGAATTTTTTTAAAAAAAATCGAAGATGTTTTTTTTTAAATATTCGAAAAGAAAAAATGTTTTTGCATTTTTGCATCATTTCTGTAAAAAAAACTGTGTTATTTTAAAAATATTTTCTAACAGAAGAACCCCAGCTTTCACATGAGCCTAAATTTGTGAAAATCGGGTCATTGGTTAAGAAGTTACAGCTCTTTAAACGTGATGTATTTTTCTTACTTTTGCTTAAAAAGTCAATCTTTGACCCGCCATAATTCGTTAAATACATCAAATGTAAAAAAACGATATATGGTACATATATCATATTTACGAGGGATATCTATGTGTCAAGGTTCAAATTAATCTGAGACACCATTTCCAAAAATGACTAAAATTTGAGCTAAATTTTTTGGAATAGCCCATCTACAAAAGATTTTATGAAATCTTACCGAAATCTATTTTTTTTTTACACATTTTCTCTTTAGAGCTAATAAAACATATCCATTTTCAATTTTTTAAATTTTGAAAAAATTAAAATTTTTTCACGAATTTAATTTTCTTCAAAAATTTAAAAAATCCAAAAAGCATGCTACTGTGTTTATTATACCCTCCACTCTAGTGATAGAGGGTATATATAAGTTTGTCATTCCGTGTGTAACACCTCGAAATATTGGTCTAAGGCCCCATAAAGTATATATATTCATGATCCTCGTTCGATTCTAAGACGGACGGACGGACATTCTAGCGATGTCCGTCCGTCCGTCCGTCCGTCTGTCCGTCTGTTGAAAACACGCTAACTTTTGAAAGACTTTACGGAAGCTCCTGAAGTTTGCCATATATGTTGGGCATTTACCTAGTCTGGTTGGTATTGCAATCCAGCGAAATCGGTCCTGTGGTACAAAAGTTATGAGCAAAAGAGTGAATTTCGGCAAGGGTTTTTCACGAATTTACGAGATAAAAAACACGATAACTTTCTAAAAGCAATTCTGAGGATGCTGAAGCTTGGCATATATATTTGTCGTTCCTTTTGGCTGTTTCGTATTGAATTTCAGTCAAATCGGTCCAGTGGTTCGAAAGTTATTAGCAAAACCGTAAATTTCAGATTCACCTCACCTTAAATTCACGTGTGAAAACCCGTTAAACATGTTTTAAAAACATTGGTAAGTCACAGAAATATTTTACAACGCCTTTTTGTTACTCAAAAATATTTTTTACACTAAAAGAAAAAAAAAATACACTTGAAAAAATTTTACACTCAAAAAAAAAATTTACACTCAAAAAAAATTTAGTAAATTATTTTTTTTTTTTTTTTCAAAAATTAGTTAAAAAAAATTTTTTACACAAAATAAAATATTTCTAAACAAAAATGTTATTTTTTCACTTTAGAAAATTTACTATAACTTAAAAAGGGCATTGTGGAGGGTATTCATAGATTCGGCCAAGTCAATTTTAACTTTTCGACTTGTTATGGTCTCAGATTTTAATACATAATTTGTATTCAAATTTTCCCATATTATGACACTTTCTTTTCGATTCATTTTGTCAATCTGAGACATTTTTCGATCAAACAAAGCAAGCCTACCAAGAAATGGTGTATTTTAGTGAGAATTTATATTGGTTTTATGCAACAAAACTACAATATTCCAATTCAACAAATTCCATATAAATTTACTTGAAATACAACTCGGTTATTCGAACAAATATTTAAATGATAATAAATTTAAGATAAATATTTTATTGATAAATCAATATGAAATAAATATACAAAACACTACAAGTAAGTGAATAATATTGAAAGTAAATAGAATTTACGGACACATAATTTACCAATGTAATTTATGTGAATTTGAAATTACATAAATGTAAAATACCAGGTAAACAATAGAATAATGTAGAATTTATTATTGTTAACAGCATGATTAGTAGAAATAGATTATGCACTCAAAATAATAAAATTGTAAAAGAAAAAATCTGAAAAATGTATACTTCATTGAGTTTATAATATAAATATAGATTTTAGTAAAATACTTGCTTCGGAATCGCTTCTAGAGGGGCGCAATGTAAGACTCACACCCCATTAATTTTCATAATCAAAAATATTTCTTTTGAACAAACCTTCTCTTTATTTCGAATCTTTAGGGGCTCCCATAAAAATGGATAAAAAAGTGTATATTTGGTATTTTTGTATATTTCCTGAAATAATGGTTAAAGAAACATGAAATTTTCAATGTTGAAAACAAAAATATTCTGAACAAGTAAGAGTGTTAAATTAATAAAGTAAAAAATACTTGTTTATTTTGTGCCTCTTAATCTGTAAATTTTTTGATAAAAAAAAAATGGTAACTGGAAATATATAAATAATAATATTTCTGCTGTATCAAAAGTGTATCTTTGGTAATTTAATAGAATTATTTTTTTGAGTGTATAATTTAAAAGACACAAATGGGCATATAGGAAAAAAAAACATAAATAAAGGCTTCCATATAACACTGCATTTAAAAAAGGAAAATGATATTACATATGAGGGGGTTAGAGCACAAGGGGTTCAAGTGCCTTATATTTGATAATGAGAAAAAAGAGGTTAAAGTTAAATTGCAATAAAAAATGTTAGATGCTATCTATAATATTATTTTTTAGTTAATAGAGATCCTGAGATATATTTTAATCTAACAAGTTAAAAAAATACCGTCTTTTACACCCTTTTGCACCCAAAAATTGCATCTGAAGTAAGTAAGTGGCACTTATACCCCTTGTGCTCTAACTTTTTTTTATAAATTTGTAAATTCGTAAAAGGAAAACCACATTTTATTAAGAAAATGTGTAATGGTTCTTTGTTTAATTTTTTAGTCGTCATAATTAGATTCCATGACATCATTGGGCTCATCTTTATCTTCATCTTCATTAGGGCATCCCGTCAAATCTAAACTTTCGAGTTTCGTATCATAATACCTGCCGAAAATTATTTAACCAAATCTGGCTCAAAAATTAGGAATTTTTGAGTACTTTATGGGAAAATTTTTTTAAAAGTTCCACTTTTGGTCCACAGATGCTGATTTTTAAACATAAAAATTATTTTTAACCAAATTGGTCTTAAAAGTTAAATTTTAATAATTGCTTGGAGCACAAGGGGTTTAAGTGCCTTAAATTTAATAATGGGAAAAAAGAGGTTATAGTTAAATTGCAGTAAAAAATGTTAGATGATATCTAGAATATTATTTTTTAGTTAATAGAGATCCTGAGATATATTTTAATCTAACAAGTTAAAAAAATACAATATTTCACAAATACAAGCACCCAAAAATTGCCTCTGAAGTATGTAAGTGGCACTTATACCCCTTGTGCTCTAACTTTTTTTATAAATTTCTAAATTATGAAAAGAATGTTAGTTATTTGTAAAAGGAAAACCACATTTTATTACAAAAGTCTTTAATGGTTCTTTGTTTAATTTTTTAGTCGTCATTATCAGATTCCATGACATCATTGGGCTCATCTTCATCTTCATTAGGGCGTCCCTTGAAATCTAAACTTTCGAATTTCGTGCCGTGATACCTGCCGAACGATGGACATGGAGTAGCTAATTGTGGGAAAATTTATGAAAAATTTTTGCAAGGTCATTTTTAGTCTGCAACCAGCGGTCAAAGTTTAAAAAATTACGTTTTTGGACCAAAATTTATATCTGAAATATTTAACCAAATCTGGGTCAAAAATAAGGAACTTTTGCGCGTTTTATGGGAAAAATATTTAAAAAATTTCAAAATTGCGATTTTGGTCCACAGATGCTGATTTATAAACATAAAAAAATATTTTTAACCAAATTTGTCTTAAAAGTCGAAAAATGTTGAGTATTTTATGTGAAAAATTTTAAAAATAAACCCACGATTTTGGTCCAAAAAAGCTGATTAGCATCTGTGTATCAAAATCTTTGATCAGCATTTTTGAACGAAAATCGTGTTTTTTATATTTTTTTAATATTTTTTAGATAACTTGCTTTACATTTTCCAACTTTTGGGACCAATTTGTATAAAAAAAATAATATTTATGTTAAAAATCAGCATCTGTGGACCAATATTTTTTTTTTGGGATTTTTTTTTATTTTTCCTATTATGTACGCAAAAATTCCTAATTTTTGAGCCCAATTTGGTCAAAAAATTCGGACATGAATTTTGGTCGGAAATCGCCATTTTTTCACACTTTAACCGCTGGTTACAGATTGAAGATGCTCTTGCAAAATTTGATTACTATTACTACAAGAACTTCTCGGAATTCAACCACTTGTCCAATTGAAAAACTAAATTTTAATAATTGCTTGGAGCACAAGGGGTTTAAGTGCTCATATACCCCTTGTGCTCCAAGCAAAACAGGTATTTTAGTAACAAGAGCTAAAAACTTTCGCCATATCTCGCTAACGAATAAGAATTTTACATTGAGCTCTTTTGCTCTAAACTTCTGTGAACTTCACCTACTAATTCCATATGTTAAATCAATTTTTTTAAAAAACCCCTTGTGCTTTGAGCCCCTCATATTTAACATTTTTGTATAAATATTAAAGTTTTATTTTTAAAAATTTCTATGAGTTAAAAAAAAGCTTAACATCTCTTTTTTAAAAACTTTTAATCTTCAACTTAAACTTTTGGTTTTATTCAATACCAAACAAACAATAAGCAAAACCAAACTAAAGGAATAAACAAATAGAAGTACACAAAAAAAAAAAAAAAATATTTTGAAAACTTTATATTTTGCCAGTACGTTTGCATTTTCTTTACGGCATAAAAACAAACAATGCCAAAAAAAAAAAACAAAATATTGCAAGAATACAACAGCATCAGGCATTGTGAAAACAGCAGCTTTATATAAATGCAGGTTTTTTCCTTTGAAGAATAGAAAAAAAAATCAAATCGGCCGGGCCGAATCTTTAAATATACTTCTTAGTGCAGTGCCGAATCTTTAAATGTCCTTTTCACAAATCAAACTTCTCTGGCATTTTTTTTTTTATTTTTTAACATGATAATGGTTTTAGGCTGGGGTCTAATTTTAAAAAAGTTGCAGGACGCCACCTCAGTTTGACTATATAAGCTAAAAATTACAAGAATTACTATTTTCATTTTCTTAAAACCAAAAATTTTAATAACTTGGGTTCGTAACTTGGATAATAATTCACCTCGTGGTGAAGAAACCCGTTTTTCACCAGGTGAATAAAAAGTAACATAATTATTTAAAAAAAAAAAAAAAATTTTTCATCAAATTTTTTTTTTTCATCAATTTTTTTTCTATCAAATTTTTTGTTTTCATAATTTTTTTTTCATCAAACTTTTTTTTTATAAATTTTTTTTTTTATAAATTTTTTTTTATAAATTTTTTTTCATCAAATTTTTTTTTTTAATAAATTTTTTTTTTAATGAATTTTTTTTTTTTTTTCATCAAAGATTTTTTTTTTCATCAAAAATTTTTTTTTCATCAATTTTTTGCTTTTTCATCAAATTTTTTTTTTCATCAATTTTTTGTTTTTCATCAAATTTTTTTATTCATAAATTTTTTTTTTATTTTATTGTATTTACCCAGCAAAACTTGGAGGACTTCCAGAACTAGTGCTAGAGTCCTTCTTTTTAGCTCGACTAGTTCTCTATCTCGTTCTCAGAGTCATGATTTTTGTTTGAAATTGTCACCCTCAGAACTAGTTCTTGGGAAGTAGTCTAGGAACAATCACACCTTCACTGGAACGGTTCCATAAGTCATTCTAGAACCAATTGTTTATCCCATTCTGTAACCCATGATTTTTGTTTGAAATTGTCACCACCAGAACTAGTTCTAGAACCAGTTCTTTATCCCATTCTTTAACCCATGATCTTTCTTTGAAATAGTCACGACAGGAACTTCTTCCAAGAAGCTATTGTGGCATGAATGTGGAAGTACTTCAGGAATGCATTCTAGAAGTTGTGTATTCACTAATTCTATTTTACTATATAAAACTAGTTCGAGCATAAATGTGTAACCAGTTTAAATACTAAAAAATTATTAATTTTTTTCTCAACAAATTCATTAAAATAGTTTTAATTCAAATTTTAAAATAGCAAACTAAAAAACAACAAATTAAGTTTAGTTCACAAAAAACGGAAACAAATTAGTATAATCAAGAAACAAGATAACCACTAACTGACGAGAAATGTAAAATTTTAGGGTATACTCGTAACATATTAATAATGAACAATACATATTTTTCAAAATTAAAGATGGCAAAGAAAATCCTAAAAATATTGTTGTTTAAAACGGGTTTTAGCTGTACGTGAGAACAGGGTATAAGGTCGTAAGTGTGAACTCCTTATAAGTCCAGAAAAAAATAAAATTTACTAAGTCCTTGGCACAATTTTTTTTTTTTAGTTTTATAGTATTTGTTTTATAGAAGTGGTGTAGAAGTCATGTACGACTACTTCTTAGTCACTAGTTCTCTATCTCGTTCTCAGAGTGATGATTTTTGTTTGAAATTGTCACCATCAGAACTGGTTCTAGGGCAGTAGTCTAGGAACCAATGTATGGAACGGTTCTTTAAGTCATTCTAGAACAAATTCTTTATCCTATTCTTTAACCCATGATTTTTGTTTGAAATTGTCATCATCAGAACTAGTTCTAGAGAAGCAGTCTAGGAACAATTTGTACATTTTTTTTGTTGCAAAAAAACAACATTTTGAATTATTTTTTGTTGAAAATATAACGCAATATCAGCACTTTACTGAGCAAAATTGGGCAGGTTTTACATTATCACACTTTGTATAATGGATTTTGAGTAAATCCATATCAACATAGCAAAAAAAATTGAATTTTTGACGTCAATCGACCCAAATTTCGTGAAATTCGGTATATATGTAGGGACTTACTCGGGTAATACTCAAACAAAGTTTAAGACTTTTAACTTCCGTAGTTTTGGAAATATGACGTTTCAAAAGTCAAGAAAATCTTTTAAAGGGTAAATTATAAATATTTATATCTTGAAAAGTATTTGAGCTATATCATTCCCAGATAGCTTTTTTTAAAGGCAAAACCATCACTTTTAATATATCATTTCGCGAAAATTTTTATTTTGTGATCTTTTTTGTATTTCTCCACAATCCGCGATTCGCAAAAATATATCAAAAAAAGCGACATTTTTAAAAATCTGAAAAAAATATATGTTAATGGTTTGAGTCTTAGCTACAAGGTCTAAAAATTTCGCGTTGGTGAACGTATTAAGTCCAGAGATATTAATGAAAATGTGTTGCCAAGTAGGAAATTTTTTCCAAATCTCATGAATATTTAATTATTATTTTTGAATATTTTTGCAAATACATAAAATAAAATGGTGAAAAAAGTAAAGTTGATGGTAATGTACGAGTACTGCACATGAATACAATGTAACATAACTTTTTATCAATAACACTACTTAACAAAAGTCATCTTTTTTTTGCAGAGACTTCTACAACACATTTTTGAAAGTATTTGCCCTGCACCAATCTGTCATCATAAACATTTTATCAAACTGTCTTCTAAACATATAGGCCTTTTTAACAGACTAAACCCTCAAACCCAAAAAAGAAAGGTAATAATAAATGTTTCACATTGACATATCTCATATTATTTGTTCGTTTTATATTTTTGTATGCTTCAGCTGCAAAAACTAAATGGGCAAATTTCGAAAACGCGATTATATAAAAATGACAATGGATTCGCGTTTAATGTATTCACGTTAAAGAGGGCAAAAGACTTAGAAAAAGGTATGAAATGAAAATTACAAAATAAAAATATTAGGGAAAAAAATATATGCAAATAATATATGCAAATTTTGCTAAAATTTTTGATTTTTTGCAAAGATTTTCGTATAAACTCAATAAATTTGAAATAATATGCATTTTGAATTTGTTTATATAAAAAATGCAATATAAAGTCATTCGTTGGTTTTTATCGGCATGGACCGCAAAAAAAGGTCTTATCACGAAAAGGGGATTTTATAAATTTTTTATGATGACAGATTCGTGTTAAGGAGGTCAAAATACTTTAGCAAATGTATTCTAGGTGTCTGTGCAAAAAAAAGTTGATTTTTGTAGAGTAGTGTAATTGATAAATATTCATGTTATATTTTATCTATGTGTAGTACCCGTCTGTACCATAAACTTTACTTTTTTCACCGTTTTATTATATGTATTTTCAAAAATATTCAAAAATAAAAATTAAATATTCATCAGATTTGATAAAAATGTCCTACTTGGCAACACATTTTTATTCATATCTCTGGTCTTAATACGTTCACCAACCCAAAATTTTTACAGCTTGTAGCTAAGATAACAGCCGTTAACATATATTTTTTTCATATTTTTAAAAATGTCGCTTTTTCAGATATATTTTCGCGAATCGCGAATTTTGCAGAAATAAAAAAAATTTCCAAAATAAAAATTTTTGCAAAATGTTATATGAAAGGTCATGGGTTTACCTTCAAAACAAGCTATCAGGATGTAATACAGCTGAAATACTTTTGAAGATATAAATGTTTATATTTAATCCTTTAAAAGATTTTCTTGACTTTTGACACGTCATATTTCTGGAACCACGGAAGTTAATGGTCTCAAATTTTGTCTGAGTATAAGTATTATAAGTCCCAACATATACACAAGGTTTCATCAAATTCGGAGACATTGAAGGAAATCAGGGGTTCATGTTGAAAAATTTTAACTCTTTTGTATAATTTACTTTTTTTTTGAAATGTATAACGTATCAGAAAATATTATATATATAAAAAATTTTTCAAAAAATAATATTTTGCTTTTGACTTTTCAATTTTATTGTGTTTATTTAAAATTCAAACAAAAATTTTGTTTGAATAAAACATTTTAACACACAAAGTATAACAATGTAAATGCCTTGTAGTAGTATTTTTTGTTTCCGTATTATTTTTTTAGTCGTTAATTTGAAATTATCTAGAAGGAAAATAAGCGATTTTTGAAGAAAAAAAATATTGTAGGGACCAAAAAATATACGATTATATGCTTAGTTGGATTACTCAAATTGCTTACTAATTTTGCTACAATTGGAAAGTTTTGTTTACTTTTTGTAATAAAAAAATCCAGCTGTATAAAATAAAGTAGTATATTGCAGATTGTAATAAGGTAATTGAATGGATCTATAAAAACCTATTTGCACTAATGCCCCAATACTTAATAATACCAAACAAATTACCCAATACTTAATAATATTTTTAGCCCCTTTGTACATATTTCAAAAAGTTTGACTTTCTCCAAATAGAAGATGCAACAGAGAAATGCGTAATCAAATATATATTTTTTTCTTTTTTGAAAAAAATTATAAGTTTTTGAAACAGCTTCCAAGATGTTATTTGAGAACCAGTATTTGCTTCATGAGAGTGGTGCAGAAGTCATGTACGATTAGTTCCAAATCACTAGTTCCCAAAATACTCCAAAAAAGCTCTTTGGAATCACAATATTACCCTTTTGGATCACTTCTAGAAGTAGTTGTGACATCACTAGTTCCAGGATGCTCTTTGAGAACCTATCGTGACAACCTTTGAAGGACTTCTAGAACTAGTTATTTTTGAATGACTCCGAAAAGTTTTGCTGGGTTCTTCAATTTTTTTTCATCAAATTTTTTATTATCAATTTTTTTCTCACCAAAAATATTTTTTTTTTCATCAATTTTTTTTTACATAAAAAAATTTTTCTTTTCATCAAAAAAATTCATCAAAAACTTTTTTTCACCAAAATTTTGGGTTCATTAATTTTTTTTTAACATAATTTTGAATTTCGTAAAAAAAAATATTTTTTTTTTACCAAAACTACTTTTTCACCAAGTCTAAGCTTTTCGCATAAAAATTGTACATTTGTTTTTCAAATGTCCATAAAACAAGTGATAGAGTTATATTCTATGGTGCCGAATCTTTTATACTCTCCAAAATGTAAAAACACTTTTTTGCACTTATTTTTGCATTCACTTACGAAATGTACAGCTCTTTTGGTTTTTTAATGGGGTCCTCGACTGATATATCAATTCGTTTTGCATGGAATAGCAAAGTAATAGTAGTATAACATTAATTTTTCTAAAAAAACTTTGCTTTGGCAAGTACACCTAAATCTTCCGCAAAACATTATCATGATTTAATGTTTTGGGCAAGAGTACAAAATTCGTAGACATTTTTAGTTTTTGAGGGTATAAACGAAATAACATATTTTTCGGGCGTCTGAGTCAATTTTTTGCCGATTCGAACAAAATGTTCAAGATAAATATTTTAGGAAACTGTGTCTGCTAAAATCAACCGATTTTTTATACTGCTCAAAATATGTGTACGAGTATTTTCAACACATTTTTCTGTTGACAATTAAGATTAAGAGGTTTTATTTGAGGTTTTAATTTGTGTGTTGCATACTTATTGACGAAATTATATATGTAACACTTAGTGTAGGGTATAAAAACAACAAATAATACAACTGAAAAAAAAACGAAAAAATAAAAATTGAAATTCCTAAACGTAAACAATCTCAACTAAAGCAGACAAACACAAAAAAGACCTTGAAAATTTAAAGCATAAAACTGACTCTCACATTAAGATTTTCGTATTGGAAAAAATTGTGTTATTGAATCTGATGATTTAAGTATCTTCTGATGGCAATGGACATTAGCATTTTTCATCAAAAAAACATCATTATTTTATCAGCTATAAAAAAATAATTAGTATTTTTTAATAGTTATGAAAGATTAATTACACCGCTCAACACTCATTTTCCGGTTTGAATTCTGATGACCAATTTTAGTAGACTTTGATCCCCTGATTCCAAATCTGTTCTCCAAATGTTCCCGTCACGTCCAGATTATTAGTTATTCACGGTTGAAAATGCGAAAAATTGCGATTTTTGCATTATTTGAAAGCCTGCACAGCATCCATTAAATGAAATACAAATCTGGTATAAAGCGCAAAAGTATAATTTGTATATGGTCTCCAACACAGAACACAATTTTTTCTAAATTATTACGTTTGGTTGGGCTTTAGTTGCGTTTTAAAATGAAACTGTTAGAATTACCATTTTTGTAAAATTTACCTTCGTTTTTGGATATTTTTCAAAGAAAAACTCCAAAAAATAAAATATTTTACAAAATTAAGCTTTCTGTGTTATTTTTTGTATAAACCGAAAGATATCTTGAATGGGTTTAAAAGTCTATAAAAAAGAATGAACTTTTTCCTAAATTTTGAGCTCATCGCAGTAAAGATTGATCATCTGGTTTTTGTTTTAGAGCCTTTTAAAAATGGGGCTTTTTCTAATTTTTTTGACAGTGTTTTTTTAAAATGCATGTTTGGCCAATAATAGTGCAACAACTTAAAATTTTTTTGATCATATTTTTGAGATCATAGTTCAATTCTACTCTCACGCTTTATACTAGATTTTTATTCCACCCATCGGCTGCTGTGCAGGCTTTCAAAAAAGGCAAAAATCGCGTTTTTTCGCATTTTCAACCGCGAATAATTAAAATTTTAGACGTGATGGAAAAATTTGGAGCACAGATTTGGAATCAGCAAGTCAAAATCTTTTAAAATTTAATATGAAACTTGAAACCGGAGCCAAAACCTTCTATTTGTTGAGCGGTGTTATTAAAATTATTCAAAGAAGAGTTTGATTTTGTTTGATCGATTAATTGAATAATTCTTAATCGGTTGGCAGCTCTATTACAAATTAAAATTGAGGTGGCGTCTTGTTTCATCTCTAAACTTAGACACCAGCTTAAAAACATGGTTTGGCTAATTTTTTATTTTTTTGAAAATCTTCAAATTCTTAAATCACTCCGGTCTACTGTGAAATACAACACGTTTAGAAAAAATCCTCAAAATTTATCTATAATTATATTTCATTTTATAAAAAAAAATATTTTTCAATACCAAAATCTAAAGCACAAAGGAAATTTTTAGAAAGAACTACAATAATTTAATCATCAATGCCATTTTCTAACAATAACATTGCTTTTATTTAATTTGGTTTTTTTTTTCTGTGAAATGAAAAAAATCTAACTCCAAGTAAAAATAGAAATATAAAAAAAAAATATTTTAACAGAAATTTATATTTACAAATAATACTGTGCTACACCAAAAATATGCAGGGGTCCTTATATAAAAATTAAAGTTGGTACGAAAATACTCAAACTTTTTCTCAATCACTTCCGTTAGTACTTTGTTTTTTTTTAGCGAATGTACTTATTAAAAACCCGAACTTCTTAAATTAAAACTTAAAACTTAAAACTTTTTTTTTTTTATAAATTTAATATTTTTATACCCTCCACTCTAGTGATAGAGGGTATATATAAGTTTGTCATTCCGTTTGTAACGCATCGAAATATTGGTCTAGAACCCCATAAAGTATATATATTCATGATCCTCGATCGATTTTAAGTCGATCTAGCGATGTCCGTCCGTCCGTCCGTCCGTCTGTCTGTCTGTCCGTCCGTAGAAAACACGCTAACTGTTGAAAGACTTTACAGAGGCTACTAAAGTTTGGCATATATGTTGACCATTTACCTGGTCAGGTTGATATTGCAATCCAGCCATATCGGTCCAGTGGTTCAAATGTTATGAGCAAAAGGGTTTTTTTTACGAAATAAAAAAAACGATAACTTTTGAAAGACACTAATGAGACTGCTGAAGCTTGGCATGTATATTAACCGTTCCCCATCCCTGTTTGGTATTGAATTTCAACTCAATCGGTCTAATGGTTCAAAAGTTATAAGCAAAACCCTGAATTTTAGATTGGTTTCATCTTAAATGCCACGTGTTAAACAAGTTTTAAAAGCATTGGTGGTAACTTAACGATGCTTTTCAAACTTGATTATTTTTAAAGCAATGCTTTTTAAACTTGCTTAGTTTTAAAAGCATTGGTAACTTAAAAATTACACTCAAAAAAAATTTTACAATTAAAAAAAAATTTTACACTAAAAAAAATTTTACACTCAAAAAAAATTTAGTTTTTTTTTTCAAAAATGACAATATTTTGCGTACGTGCATTCACTCAGAAATATTTTTACAGTGAAAAAAACATAACACTCGAAAAAAATTTTACACTAAAAAAAAAAAGTGTTTTTTACTCAAAATAAAATATTTCTAATCAAAATTGTTAATTTTTTCACGTGCTATCCTTTAAAAAAGGCATTGTGGAGGGTATTCATAGATTCGTCAAAGTCGAATTTAACTTTTCTACTTGTTTTTATTAGAATTTTTTTGTCAAATGTTGTTATTTTATCAATTTTTTTTTTTATCAAAATTGTTTTAACAAAAATTATTATATTTTGAGGATGTTTATTCTGGCTCGAGGGCATTATTTTCTTTACTAATTAAAACCATGATATTATTTTCAAGAAAATTATTTTTTTGTTTTATATTTATTTATGTTGGTCATTTTTGCACGATTTAATCGACACGTGTTTCGGAATTTGTCAGATTCTATTGTCAAGATTATGTAGCAAAAATAGAAACGATTTACTACAAAGTAGCAAACGAGTCTAATGACAAATTTTTTGCTCACAAACTAAAATATTAATATATATTCGACTCTATCCACAATGGGAATTAGAAAGACGAAGAAATTGTACTATACTGGTAAGGCAACGATTGTCAATAACCAACAAAAATATTTTTTTTATATATTATATAACGAAAGAATGATACGAAAACATGCTTTAATCAGCGCTGAAAAAATAGATAAATACATAAAAAATACTGCAATTATATAGTTTTCATATCTTCACATAAGAAGAATTCCATTTTCTCTCGGGCATATAAAAAACCACAATTGTCATTGTAACTTTGTGCAGAATTCATTGTGAAAACTTTAATTTAGACACATATACAAACTATTTTTTTTTTTTTTTTGATTTCTCTAAGTTTATGTTATTTAAAATACCTTGACCTTAAAACTTTTATTTTCAACTTTTTAAAAGACATGCATACAATTTCAAAGCATGACCTTTAGTCATTGGCTGCATCTTACAAAAACAATTAAATTTATAGATCAGAGTTGAATAAAGTTTATATAATCTATTTTTTAAAAGATTTCACTTTTTGTGAAAAAATAGAAAACAAATAAAATTAAGTACGGCCTTGAGAAATTTTTTGATGCGCTCTGTATTTATGTTGTAGAAATGTATATAAAATCAAGTAAGAATCTTAAAATTAGTCGTTCTGGATCTTTTATACCCTCAAAAATGTAAAAATAAATTAAATTTTCTGCAAAACTAAAAACTTGAATTGGGAAATTTTTTCACCTAGTTCGGCTTTTGTGGTTACTGTGGCTAATTGTAAGTGCTTCTCAGTTTCTCTTTATAACTAATATCTATCCCAGCACACTTCTACGTTGATAAATAGCACTGAAACTTCAACGAAGTAAAATAATAATGGCTATTAAACACAGCTTCAAAAGTGTTTGCCAGATCGACAGCAGATGGCGTTGCAAGAACAAACATGTTGTTCTCAAAAAAAACAACATTTCTTTTACGTTTCATCTCTCTTCTATCCCCTTTCTGAAAGAAACATGACAGTTGCATTAGTAATTGATAGGCAGTATTGCCTGAGAGTTGCTTCTTTAAAAAAAAATTCTCGATATGTTACACACGGAATGACCAAAAAAGTATACCACCACACTGTGGTTGTAGGTTATAAAAATAAATTATATTAAATCTAATATGTCATGTTTTAAATGTAAATAACTTAAGTAGATGAAAGAAGTTAATTTATACATTACTAAATAAACCATTTTCAAATTATGTATAATAAATTGATTTGATTTGCATAGTATATGAGGAGTTCCGGCTAAGACTTAAATTTTGAGGTAAAAAAGATGTGATTTTTGTTTTGATGGCACATCGATGAAAGTTGGCATAAATATTAGAAGCTATTTAAGAATAAGAAATTCGTTCGCGTCAATTAAATCGCGCAAGGGGGTCAAAAGTTATGGCGGTTTTAAGATTTAGCGGTTTTAAAAAATCTTAAAAATATTTTAAATATTTTTTTTCTACACATTTGTTGCATGCGTTATTAAAACATGCCAGGATATATCATTTCTTCTAAAATATATGATATAAATTTAACCCTTTAATGACCAAACGATTTAAAAAAAATATATCTAAGTACCTAAAATCGCGATTAATTCGCGGTAAAAGAAAAGTTTCACAATTTTTTATAACATATTTAGGCAATGCGCGTTGGTTTTACTGAAAAAAAAATCACGGAAAATCGTATCATTGTACCAGTGTTTAAAAAAATCGGTGATGCTTTTTTATAACAAGAAAATTTAATATGGTCCAAAAAATCTATAATCATCAAAATTTTTTAACCCGCCTCTGATTTAATGATGACACATCAAGTGGGCTTTCATTTAAAAAAAATTTCATCCGATTTCGTGTAAAGCCTTGGATGTGCCAGATCAAAACAGGTTTAAATAAAATCATCGCGCTTTCCGCTCAGAATGGCTTAAAGTTAAAAGTCAAAAAGCAAATCAGTTCTACTCATTAAGGCACGTCTTTTGGTGTATTAAAATGAACATGATGCATTAATTGCTACTAAAAAAAATTGGAAACAGATTTGCAAATTTCGCTCAATTTTCAAAAATGCCATAAAATTTTTGCAATTTATTTTTTATAAACCCGCCAGTACTTTTTTTATGTTAACTCACAAAAAACTCGGTTTACGCAAGAGTCCACCAAATTTCGAATGAAACCGCGAATGTGCCCCGCGAAAAACTGGTATTTTAAAAAAATTACGTTTTTTCTTTCGAACTTTGATCTGCTGAAACTCCTTAACTATTCGTGTCACATTAACGGGATCAATTCCAAAATGTTAAGAATTACAACAGCTACCAACTCTAGTTCAACTTTTTTCATTTTATAAAGGGGCCGAAATCCCTGATCAAAAAACCTTGAAAATTTAAAAACTCTTAATTTTTGGTTTCAAAATTTAACCGTCTTATAACTTCTTACCAAGCGATGAAGCATCTATCAAACCAACATTAATAAAGTAATCAAGGTCTTGTTTACACAACTGCATTTACAGTTTTTCTAAATTCCAAAAACTCCCGGTTTTTTTAAACATTTATTTCAGTTTCACTGAGTTGAAATTTAAAAAAGATTTTGTGATATACATCCGCCCATCTATCTGTGGATAATAAGATGCAGTCCAAACCAAAAGAGTGAATCACTTATGTGCAAAAACTGTTTTTACATTTTGGAGAGTATAAAAGATTCGTCACCGAAGAATTTAACACTCTCACTTGTTTTTTGTACACTTGTTAAACAAATGGAACATTTTTATGTCAAAACTTGGTGAAAAATTAGTTTTGGTAAAAAAAATGGAAAAAAATTCAAATTTGTCTATTACGAAAAACAAAATTATAAAATTTGATGAAAACAAACTTGTTGGTGAAAAAAAAAATTTTTTGATGAAATAACAATTTTCGATGAAAACTAAAATTTTTGATCGTTCACCATCATCAGGGATTTTAAAAACTTAAAAAAAATCAAATTTTTTCTTTTAAGTTGAAAAAGCTCTTAGCTTATGTGTAAGTTTGTTTGAAAAATATTTATGTAAAGTTTTATAATTTTCGTAGTTTCCTATAGAATTGTCTTTAAACCCCAGTTAGTGGAATTTTAGTGTAAACTGCCTCATATACAACATACTTAATATGCAAAAATCTTATTTATGTTTAAACCATAATAATCATGATGCGTCATGACATTTTTAAACGTCAAAAGTTAAAGTGCGGTAGTATATATTTAATTGAATGAATGCGACGATGTTAATATTGTACTTTTGTAAGAAAAAGTCAATAAAAATTTAATGAAACGTAACGAAGAGTGATGTTTGAAAGTACATACTGCAGAGAAAATTTCATACTTACACACACATTTATTTATATCACAATTTTTCCCTCATTTCAATAACAAACTTTAACAATTCTCTTATATTTTCTATAGAATTTTTTTTTATTTATTTATTCATTCTGTATTATGGTTCGCTAATAATCAATAGAAGTTCATTGTATATGATAATGGTTTTCAAATAAATAATGAAAAAAAAAATTGAGATAAAAAAAATTTTAAATAAAAAAAAAAATAAATAAAATGATTGACATTTGATAAACAAGAGACAAATTAGCTTAAATAAAGTTAAATTCTGTTGTAGTGGTAGCAGAGAATAGAATTTATTTTGGAATTCATTTAAACAATTTACATATTTTGTATTTTGTAAATATTTAAAATGTATTTCTATTTTTGTTAAATAAAAGAATTTAAGTTATTCCTGATATAAATCAAAAACGGATTTTCCGTATTGCATATTTAACAATGCAAAATATCAATAAAGTGTGTTGAAAAAGTAAAGAGACTAATTTTGAAAATGATAAAATTATTTAAAAGGATAAAAATATTATTTAAAATATTTTTGTGGCAAATATATTTCGCTACCTCGAAATACGAATGTCGTATGTAATTTTTTCCAACAAAAGTATTCGGAGTCATAAACTCTAAAGGTGCATTCACACGAGAAAGAAATCTCGAAAAATCGAAAATTTGTCAACTCTAGCATTTTTAACTATCATCTCTAAAATACTAAATTTTGTTTACGTCATAATTTTTTTATTAAACAAAATACAGCCTTCAAATCAAAAATAATAGCAATATCTTCCAAAAATCTGTAACATTATCAAAAAAAAAAGGTAAGAAATAATTTGTTTTAAAGGAATTCGATTTGACACAATTATTGAAAAAGTCAAATTCGCAGGTACACAGAGTCGTTTTTGGTCTTTGTCTAGCACTTTTATCTCCCGTGTAAACGCGCCTTAATAACGCTTTTTTTATTGTAATTACAGAAACTTTGACATGGGCTGATGAAAATAGAATACTCGGACTATATGCAATCCAAAGCTGGAGAAAATCCATAGGGCCATTTCGAAGATATTTAAAACCGTTTCCTGAAATTTCTGTTTTTCTACATACGACATTCGTAGTTTGAGGTAGCGATTTTTAAATCAAAAATGCTTGCGAATTTTGTACTCTTGCCCAAAACATTAAATCATGATAATGTTTTGCGGAAGATTTGGGTGTACTTGCCAAAGCAAAGTTTTTTTAGAAAAAATAATGTTATATTTGCTATTTCATGCAAAACGAATTGAAATATCAGTCGAGGACCCCATTAATAAACCAAAAGAGCTGTACATTTCGTAAGTGAGTGCAAAAATATGTGCAAAAAAGTGTTTTTACATTTTGGAGAGCATAAAAGATTCGGCACCAAAGTATATTACACTCTCACTTGTTTTATGTACATTTGATAAACAAATGGAACACTTTTATGTGAAAAGCTTAGCTTGGTGAAAAAGTACACAGAAAAAAATAAAAAAAATATTTGAGTAAATTTTTAATGCTATTGAGTAAAGAATTACTCAATTTTGCACCAGTAAACGATTTAATAGTATTGAGTAAATTTTTAATAAAAATTTATTAAATGTTTGAAAAAAAATTTGAGTAAATTTTTAATTGCCGCAATTAAAAATTTACTCAAAATTTATCTATTTATTTTTTTTTTAAAGTTTAAAAAAGTTTTAAATTTTTTTACAAAAAAAACAAAAAACTTGTTTTTTCAAACTTTACCAAACATATTTATGTCTCAAAACCATAGGAAAATTTTATAAAGACGATTACAAAGTTTCATATACATACACAAAAAACTATAAACTAAACGAGAATTCAAAAAACTATGAGAGTTTAAAAAAAAAATAAAAAAACTATTAAATTTTTATTAAATTATTTACTTTAATTGTTTTTAAAATTTTTGAGTAAATTTTTAATTGCGTCAATTAAAAAATTACTCAATTTTTGTTTTTAAATTTAATCAAGTGATTACTCAAATTTGTTTCCTTCGTATTTTTTACTGTGTAGTTTTGGTAAAAAAAAGAATTTTTTTCACGAAAAACAAAATTATATTAAAAAAAAATTAATGAACCAAAAATTTTTGGTGAAAAAAATATTGATGAAAAAAAGTTTTTGATGAATTTTTTTAATGAAAAAAAACATTTTCTGATGTAAAAAAAATTTGTGAAAAAAAATAAGAAAAAATTTTGTTTTTTGGTGAAGAAAAAATTGATAATCAAAAATTTGATGAAAAAAAAAAAAAAAAATAATGAAAAAAAAATTGATGAAAAAAAAATTTATCAAAAATAAAATTTGATGAAAAAAAAAAATCTGATGAAAAAAAAATTGATATAAATTATGAAAAAAAAAGTTTGATGAAAAAAAAAAAAAATATAAAAAAAAAAATTTGATGAAAAAAAAAAAAAAAATTATGAAAAAAAAATTTTATGGAAAAAAAAATTTTATGGAAAAAAAATTTGACGAAAAAAAAAATTTGATGAAAAAAAAAAATAAAATTTATGAAAAAAAAAAAAATTGATGAAAAAAAAAAATTTTTTTGGTTGAAAAATAATCACCTGCTGGTGAAAAACGGTTTTATTCACCACGAGGTGAATTATTATCCAAGGTACAAACCTAAGTTATTAAAATTTTTGGTTTTAAGAAAATGAAAATAGTAATTCTTGGTTTCTTAGCTATATAGTCAAACTGAGGTGGCGTCCTGAAACTTTTTTAAAATTAGACACCAGCTTAAAAACATTATCATGTTAAAATTTAGCTACGAATACTAAAACTTTAATCCAAAAATACCTACACGCAAAAAAAACCTTGTCAAATTAATAGAAAAAGTCTCGTAAGCCCATTTTACCAACATTAGACAGTTTTCCTTGTTTTTTTTTTAGCAAACAGTTGTTCTTGTAATTTTACAAATTTACAAAGTTTTTAACAAAAAAATCTAGTAAATTTACTAGAATTGCTTGTATTTTATTTATCCAAAAAAGTTGTAAATTTACCAAATTATTGGTAAAAAATTGTAAAATTACAAAAAAGCTCGTAATTTTAACTAAGAATTCTCGTAAAATAGGAGTTAGCAAGAAATCTAGTAACGATTTTTTTTTTTTTTTTAAATCACCAAAAAAAAATTAATGAAAAAAAATCTTTAAGAACCTTATAATTTTGCCCAATTTATAAAAAATTATCATTTTAAAGGTTTAAAATCTGATATTTATTTTCTTAACTGATGATTTTCAAACGATTTTTTTTTTCCAATTCAAAATTTGTCGCTTAACTTTTGTCACTCCCTTTATAAATTTTTTTTTTTAAATATTGAACTTTCCATTTTACATTTCCATTTCTATATTTAAATTTTTTTTATTATATTTTTTGTTTTTTATGAACTTTTTCTGTTAAATACTCAAATAACATTGGTAGAAATTAATAGTTGTATAGTATTTAGAACTAAATTTAAATAGTTTTTTTCCTTTAAAAAAAAATAAAAAATAAAACAAACCATTTAAAAACAATTTTTGGTTTGAAATTTCACAATAAAAAAAAAACTGCAACTCTCAAACCCACAACAATACAATCATAGCATAAATGCAAATCGAAAAAGTTTCATATTTGAAAGTTCATTTTTTATTTTTATTTTTTATTCAATATTTTTTTCTATTATTTTATTTTTTTATTTTTTAAGTTTCAACTGATATTGTTGAGCAATAAAACAAAGCTGCTGGGATTTTTGTGTGTGTATGTGGTATTAGAACTACAATTTACTCCTAAGACTTGGTTGACAAATCAGTGGAGTTCTCAATACTTAAAATATTTTTTAAACCCTCCAAACATTCTCATTCCTTTTGTAACACATCAAAATGTCTGTCGGGGTAAAGAATATACAAAAATGCTTCATCATATTGATGAAAAAGTTTCATTATTTAATGTCATCAATTTTGATGACAAATTTCATCTTATTTATGAAGCTTTTCCTCAATATGATGCAACATGTCATCAAAATTGAAGAATCCATGACACATGTCATCTTGTCATTAAAAGATATCATTAGAATGAGTTTAAAAATATTTTATTTTAATAATAAAAATAATAGAATCTCAAATAAAAAACAATCAAGCTCGAGGTCATAAGTTTTTTATTTATTTTAATATTTCCAATATTTTGATATTCTTTGAATATCTTCAACAGGGATAGTCTAATGTTTCACAAAAAATAAAAATGAGAACAACAATAATATAAGTCAAAATAAATTAAATTAGTTAATTTTAATTAATAATTAAATTAATAAAATTGTTGAAAAAATATATTAAAATATGCCAGCGAATTTTGTTCTCTTGCCCAAAACATTAAATCATGATAATGATTAAATGTTTGCTGAAGATTTGGGTGTACTTGCCAAAGCGAAGTTTTCTTTCAGAAAAAAATTATGTTATATTCATTTGCCATTACATGCAAAGCGAATTGAATCACTGTTCGATTGTCACTGTAGGTCTATAAGATTTTTTTAATCTTACACACCTACAGTGACAATCGAAGAGTGCTGACGAAGGAAGGGTGGCTTCTTCCGAAAGCTGTCGACATCTCCACTTAACCTGTGTTGTCAATTAATTTTTTCAGATTTTCTCATTCTACAACAAAAATAATTATTTCTCAGAAATAAATAAAACTTCAGTTATAAAATATAAAGTCCAATAATAAATAAAACAGAATTGGAAAAAAAAAGTTTGATGAAAAAAAATTTTGATGAAAAAAAAAATTATGAAAAAAAAAATTTGATGAAAAAATTTTATAAAAAAAATTTGATGAAAAAAATTGTTGAAAAAATAATATTGATGAAGAACAAAAAAAAAATGAAACGAAAAAAAAATTTGATGATAAAAAAAATTGATGAAAAAAAAATTTGTAAAAAAATAATTATGTTACGTTTTATTCACCAGCTGGTGAATTTTTTTATTCACCACGAGGTGAAAATTAGACACCAACCTAAAAACATTATTATGTTAAAAATATATAAAAAAAAAAATAGAATGTTAAAGAAATTTGCTGCCTTGGTTGGTACTTGAACCCACTTCCACCCAGTTGTAGTGTACATTGTTGACGCCATAGCTAGCTGAGCCACCTAAAAAAGAAAATCTTGCACCTCTCACTTACTATTAGAAAGATAACGTTTGCTAATGTGTATTTGTAAATATATGTCGAGCAATTTGTATTGAATAAAGTTTTTGAAATTATCTTTTTAATATGATAATGTTTTTAGGCTGGTTTTAAAAAAGTTGCTGATGTAGCGTACATCAGTTAAGCTAACGATTACAAAAAAAGAAAATAGGAATTACTGTTTTCATTATTTTATAACCAAAAATTTTAGTAACTTGAGTTCGAAACTTGGATTATAATTCACCGCGTGGAGAAAAAATGTATTCACCAGATGGTGAATAAAACGTAGCATAATTATTTTTCACCAATATTTTTTTTTTTCATCAATATTTTTGTTTCATTAATATTTTTTTTTTTTTATCAATGTTTTTTTTTTCATCAATTTTTTTTATCCATATTTTTTTTATCAATATTTTTTTCATCAATATTATTTTTTAATCAATATTTTTTTTCCTAAATATAATTTTTTCATCAATATTTTTTTTCGTCAATATTGGTTTTTCATCAATATTTTTTTTTTCATCAATATTTTTTTTTTTTCATCAATATTTTTTTTTTTTTTCATCAATATTTTTCTTTCATCTATAATTTTTTTTCATCAATGTGTTTTTCTTTTCATTTAATTTAATTTATTTATTTGATTTCCAATACAACAAGATATAAAATCTTATAATTACAGTAAAGGATTTTTAAAATGTATAGGAACATGATGTATATTATAAAGTATTAATTTAATTTAATTTAATTTAATTTAATTTAATATCTAACAGTAAGTTGGGGGGAAAAAAATGTTACATAAAACAGAATTACAAAAAAAATAAAAATTTTTAAATAAAAACATTTAATTGGAGCAAATAATTTAATTTTTGCAGTGAAATCATCTATAATGCTTAAATAATTCGTTTTTAAAGTGCTGTGCGTTGCATATAAACTGTGTGGTCGGCAGTAACGAGTTCCAAAGACGGATTGCATGAACATAAAATTGCCACTCAGATACTAAAGTTCGATATCGTATATGAATAATGTCATTTGACCTTCTTGTTTGTGTAAATAAGATTCTATCAAACAGATAGATTTGTTTAAAGGTAAAAATAATTTTGTGTAGAAGCATTAAGGTTCTTATATTCAGTAGGTTTAATAATGTGACATTGTAGAGCTTTTTGACATATTCTGAAATCCGGTCATATTTCCTCAGGTTAAACACATATCTCAAAACTGCATTGTATGTATTTGTAAGTTTTTTTTGGCTGGCAGAATCACAACTTGCATATATTTCACAGCCGTATAGCAATGTTGGCATAAGATATGTTTTTGCCAGCAAAATACGTATATTAAGTGGGGTTATATGTTGAGTGTTCCATAGAGTCCTTAGCTTAGCGTAAGTCTTCCCAGCTGCAGAATTAATGTGGTCTGACCACGTAAGTGTGTTATTGAATATAATACCCAGGTTTTTAGCGGAAGTTACAATATAAATTTTCTGAGTGTCAAGCATTATCATCGGTTCAAAAGGTAACTTCATTGTTTTCTTAGTTATTATAAGACACTTTGATTTCTGTGGGTTAAGACACAAACCATTTGCATTGGCCCAAACATGAATACGATTTAGCTCCATATTTAACTTTTCAACACTGTCAGCTATGTTATTTATGCTACTACTAAGATAAAGTTGGACATCGTCCGCGTACAAATGTGCATTGCAGTGTTGTAATTGAGTAGGTAGATCATTGACGTAAATAGCAAACAGTAACGGTCCGAGAATTGATCCTTGCGGTACACCCTTTGAGACTGGTAGCATTTGTGAGGTTTTATTATTTAAAAACACTGACTGCTTACGATTGGTCAAGTAAGAAGACATCAAAGAGACAGAGGCAGTAGAAAAATTTAACATTCTACGTAACTTCAAGCAGAGAACTTCATGATCTACCATATCAAATGCCTTCGAGTGATCTAAAAGAACAAGGAACGAGACTTTTCCATCATCAATACTTCTACGTATATCTTCAGAAACATCAATTAGGGCGGTAATACAACTATGCCCAGGTCGAAATCCTGATTGCCTTTTTGTAAGTAGGTTGTTTTCATTGACATATTTGCTTATTTGATTATGCACTAATCTTTCAAACACTTTTGATAAATAAGGAAGTATAGCAATTGGGCGATAGTCATTGTTTGTTTTAGGTACTGGTATTATTTTTGCATACTTCCAGCTTTGTGGATAAACACTCTTTGTTATTATATTATTAAAAATATAAGTTATATGAGGTAAGATTAGCAGAATGATCCTTTTTAAAAATTTTGGGTGAATCTCATCCAAACCGACAGCATTTGATTTAATAGTAAGACAGCTAGACAGTACTTCATTTTCATTTACACAATCAAAACTGAAAGTATTATCGGAATAATTTGTATTCTGATTTAAATCATAGAACGATAAATTTGAGGAAACATTAGGAAGATTTGTGAATTTCTCATTGATCATTTCCAAATTTATATTAGATGTATCCACAGTAGATGATTTTCCAACACCAATTTCACGTATTTCTCTCCAAGTTTGTTTTGAACCAGCAGCAGATGAGAACCGTGTGGCGTAATAGTCCGATTTTGCTCTTTTTATTTTCCTATTTACTTCTTTTCGTACATTGCAATATTCATCATGAAAATCTGATATTTTAAAAAGTTTCCATCGTTTATATGCGAAATCTCTGCGTTGAATAGCATCTTTTATATCAGCATCAATATTTTTTTTATCAATATTTGTTTTTACATAAATATTTTTTTTCATCACTATTTTTTTTTTCAATATTTTTTTTTTTCATCAATATTTTTCTTTTTCATCAATTTTTTTATTGTAGCTATATTTTTTTTCATCAATGTATATACTTTTTTTTCATCAATGTGTTTTTCTTTACATCAACATTTTTTTTTCATCAATATTTTTTTTTTTTCATCAAAAAAAATTTTTTTTTTTCATCAATATTTTTTTTTTTTTTTCATCAATATTTTTTTTTTCATCAACATTTTTTTTTTTCATCGAGATTGTTTTGGTTTCATCAATATTTTTTGTTTTCATAAATATTTTTTTTTTATCAATATTTTTTTTTCATCAATATTTTTTTTTCATCAATATTTTATTTTTAGCAACATTTTTATTCTTCAATGTTTTTCATCACTATTTTTTAAATTTTTGTTTATCAATATTTTTCATTACTATTTTTTTAAATATTTTTTTTATCAATGTGCTCGATTCGGGAGTACTCTTTCACCATTCACCTACTTTTAAAAATTTGATATCCTTTTGAATTTTAAGATTTTTAATTTTTTTCTTGTAATTATTGAATGTAAAAACTAGAACTTTAATTTTAATAAGAAAACAAATTTAGTATGTTAAAATTTAAAAGAATATCAAATTTTTAAATATTTGGTGAATGGTGAAAAAGTACTCCCGTATCGAGCACAATATTTTTTTTCATCAATTTTTTTTCATCAATACTTTTTTTATCAATATTTTAAATTCATAAATTGTTTTTTCATCAATATTTTTTTTATCAATAATCTTTTTTCATTAAAAGCTTTTTTTCATTAATAAATTATTTTTTTAATAAATTATTTAAATTTAATGAACATGCTCGTTTGGTAAAAAAAATAGCAAATAAAATTAAGGGAATGTTTACAAAATTACTAATAAATAAACATTTAAGTGAGAATTCCAAACTGCTCATCTATAAAGTGAGTATCCGGTCATCTATGCTGTATGGCTTCCCTGTATGGTTTACTTTATCACCCACTGTAGCACAGGAGTTAGAAGTTTTGGCAAGAAACATTATAAGATGTTGTATAAACAAGAATTTCGAGACTTATGTTAAAAGATTTTCTAATCATTATATATATGAAAAATCTGGGATTCAGCCACTTTTGACATACGCATTGTATTTACTTGATTCATATACTGGAAAATCGCCTCACCACGAAAATAGATTGATTACAGATCTTTTTCAAGAAAACTCTGAAAGTAATTGGTCAACATGTAATTATCTTTCACCTATTGGTATTAAAAATGAAGATTTTTGTCTTAATGTAAACTTACACGATTCTAATTCTGTTATTTTACCTGAGTTTTATAAGAAAACAACACCATTTACACACCGTGGATAATTTAAATTTTTATGTTTTATTATGTAATACCATGTTCGCATTCGTTTTTGCTAGTTTCGTTATTGGTTTTCCCCGTACAATTTTAAATTGTATGGGGGGGATCGGTGATTGAGCTGGTTAGGGATGAATGCGAAAATGGTATAATGTATCTTTTCAATTTTGTTAGTTTGATTTTGTTTTGTATGTTGTTTATAATTTAGTATATAGTATTTAGATTTAAGTTTTAACTGAGGAAAACTTCTCAAACAATCTGAAAAATTGTCGGGAGCAAACAATAAAAACAAATCACCTTCTACTTAATTGTAAATTACATATACTTTAGCACACAGAAAGAATAAAAAAAAAATTGAGTAAATTTTTAATACTATTGAGTAAAAAATTACTCAATTTTCCACCAGTAAACGATTTAATAGTATTGAGTAAATTTTTAATAAAAATTTATTAAATGTTTGCCAAAAAAATTTGAGTAAATTTTTAATTGACACTATTAAGTGCAGGAACAGAACAAGAAGCACCACCTTTTAAAAACAGAACAAGTTTTATTTCACATCGGCGCCGGCCACCGGTTTAATCTGCCAAACCGTATGGAAAAAGTCGTGCCGGGCTTATTCTGTTTCTACTCTAAAAAAAACAAAGTTTAAAACAATTTCATATTTTTTTACAAAGAAAAAAAACATGTTTTTTCAAACTTTACCAAATATATTTTTGTCTTAAAGACATAAAAAATTTTTATAAATATGATTACAAACTTTCATGTATATATACAAAAAACTATAAACTAAACGAGAATTAAAAAAACTAAGAAAACTCAAAAAAAAATTAAAAAAGCTATTAAATTTTTATTAAATTATTTACTCAATTTGTTTTTAAATTTTTGAGTAAATTTTTAATTGCGTCAATTAAAAAATTACTCAAAACTTTTTTTAAATTTAAACAAGTGATTACTCAAATTGTTTTTCCCCATATTTTTTTCTGTGCATGTAGCGAAAAACTTTTTATCATTTAGAATAATACACTATAGTTCTAAGTTTGTCCATTTTTAATTTTCATCTACATTTAACCTTGTAATTTAACTATGAAGTCTCAATAAAGAAACTTTAACTTTAACTTTAATATTAAAAACTTTTTTATCGACAAACACAGACTATTCACTATTCACCTAATTTTTAAAAATTCATATTTTTAAAAATTGATATTCTATCGTATTTTAAAATTTTAAAATTTGTTCTTGTAATTATTACAGATATTTACTAGATCTTTAATTGTTACAAGAACAAAATTTTAAAATCTTAAAATTCGAAGAACATCAAATTTTTAAAAGCTCAGTGAGTGGTGAAATTGTATTCCAGAATTGAGCACATTGATGGATATCACTAGAATGTCTTAGAAACATTTACGGATCAATAATTATAATATATAAACATAATGGGCTCCTCGACCGATATTTCAATTCGTTTTGCATGGAGTGAAAAATTAATATCGCGTTATTTTTTCTAGAAAAATTTTGCTTTCGAAAGATCACCTTTATACAGCAAAATATTATCATGATTCAATGGTTTGGACAAGAGTCCAAATTTCGCAGACATTTTTTACATTGTGGTTGGTATCCGTATTTTTTTGACATTTTTTATACCCTCCACTTAGTGATAGAGGGTATATATAAGTTTGTCATTCCGTTTGTAACTCATCGAAATATCGGTCTGGGACCCCATAAAGTATATATATTCATGATGCCCGATCGATTTTAAGACATTCTAGCGATGTCCGTCTGTCCGTCTGTCCGTCTGTCTGTCTGTTGAAAATGCTGTAGCGGACAAAATATTGCACAGAGATGACTGAAACTTAACATATTTGTTGGAAGTTCTCCCGAGAAGTTTGGTATTGCATTTGAGCGATATCGGTTCAGCGGTTCAAAAGTTATGAACGAAAATGTAAGCACACCTCAAAAATTTCAGTACATTCAACATAACCTAAAAATACAAAATACTTTAATTCGACCTCTGGTTGACATATGTGAACATAATTGAACACCAAATGGTATTTAAACAAGTACGAACATATTTTTTGACATAAAAAGAAAAAAATCGCGGATTTTTTTTTTACCAAAATTTTTTTCGCGGAAATTTTTTTTTGTTAATTTTTTTTTTCAAAAGTAATTTTCTTTTAAATAAAGTTTTTTGCAATAATCTTTTTGAAATTGTGGAGGGTATCACTACATTCGGCAAGGCCGAATTTAACTTTTTTACTTGTTTTATTTTAATTTGAGAAAAAAAAAATAGTGTGTATTTAAATCATTACGCCGTCAATCGTGGTTTAAGCATATGAGTTATCTTATTGTTTTATCGGTATAGTTAAGTAAATAGTGAATTGATTTTTTTTTCTGTCGATTTTTGTATTAGTTTTTATTTTAGAGAATAGATTCTATGGCAGGAATTTAAAGTTAAAATATTGTTTATATATACAAAAGAGTTGCAATATTTTTGTGGCATGTTTCACATTGATTTATCGTTATTGTGGTTTGTAACATGATTTAGGAAATAAATAAATAAAAAAAAATTGCAATTTATAAAAAAGGATGATACTTTTTTGTTTTTTTGAAAATATATTCATATGAATTTCGCCACTTTAATAAAAATTATATTGAAAACAAATTGAACTGGTATTACTTATATGAAAACTATGAAATCCGTAAAAAAGAGCTTTCGAAATATTTTTGTTTTTGGAAGTTGCAAATATAGATGACTTCAGATCGAGATTGCTGTAATCTAAAAAAACTATCACTTGTCATTTAAAAGAAGACCCGGATGCAGGGGAATAGTGGTATTAATGAAACGAGTAAACTAATAAATAAAAGGAAAGGAAAGAAAAAAAAAGAATAAAGGATATGAGAAAACCATATCGAGGGCGAATATTATTTTTTATCTGAAAGTAATCCAAAAAGTTTAGGAGTCAAAATAACTTCTTACATACAAAAAAATCCAATGAACGACTTTCATAGTATTTATGAACAAATTCATAAAATTTTTTAACTTTTTCATAATACTTTTAAACTTTTTCATAGTATTTATAAATAAATCATAATATGTGAAATATAAGAACTATTTAACATTTTTTCATAACTACTATGAAAAAGTTAAAAAAAATTAATAAAAAAGTTCATTATTTTTATGTATTTGTTCATAAATACAATGAATTCCGTTCATTGGCAAATATTTCAGTGTAAAATTTTAATGAAAATTTCTGTCTGCTCCTGCAACCCGGTTGATGTAAAACCCCACAAAAATTAAAAAAAAAATTGAATTAAAGTAAAATTTTTCTTAAAATGTTTATAATTTTTTTTAGTTAAAAAAATAAGTATAAAAACTTCCAAACGTTTTTTTTCTATTTAATCAACATTAAATTTAAGTTAGAAAATTAAATTTATTTTGAAAAATAAAATTTAGTTTTCATTTCAAAATCGAGAACAGAAAACAAGATACAATATAAAATATAAACTGCAAAGTGTCTAAAGAAACATGTTGAGAATTTTAAATTATTAAAAAAATACTCTTAAATAATATGCTTACAAAATAATGGAAAGACACAAAAATTGCTAGCGAAAAACCAACTAAAGTACAATTGCAATGAATGCAAGACAATAGCGGCAAGCTTTTTCAAACCGACCAGGAAACAAATGATATCTACAATTACAAACTCGTATATAAAACTGCATTCAACGCCATAACAATGGCTTATGAATTTTAAGTACAATTTTATTTTGGATTCCAGCTAACAACCAAAGATACAACTAACAAGTAAAAATGTTAAATTTGACTTGGCCAAATCCACGAATACACTCTACAGTGCTGAAAATATTTTCAACACAAATAGATTTGACTGCAAAAGCACTATTTAGTGATCACATTATTTTTAACGTAAACAAATTTAAAAAAAAAAAATCGATTAGAAAAATTTTATATTAATTGAAAACCCTTTTTTAGTAATTTTGGTAAAAATAACACAACTCTACAAAAATCAACTTTTTGCACAGCCTTCTAAGGTACATTTTCTAAAGTATTTTGGCCTCCTAAGCACGAATCTGTCATCAGAAAAGTTGTATTATATCGCCTTCTCGAGATATAGGCATTTTAATTTTTTGTTGACCAAGTCCTCAAAACCGACAAATTTAAATATATTTATTATCAAAAAAAATCCAAAAAAAAAGTTTTAAATTTCCTAGTTTCAAAAAAATATAATTTTGTTAAGCCAATTTAACAATTAAATAAATGTTAATTCCTTAATTAGACTTCGCTTAAGCTTTGGATTGCTTACTGTAGAATCTCAAAACAAAAAAAAACAAGTAGAAAAGTTATATTCGACTTTGCCGAATCTATGAATACCCTCCACAATGCTTTTTTTTTAAAGGGTAGTTCATTTTTCAACATGAAAAAATTAACAATTTTTATTAGAAATATTTTATTTTGAGTAAAAAACTCTTTTTTTGTCATTTAAAAAAAAAAAAAAAGAAAAATTACAAATTTTTTTTTCGAGTGTAAAATTTTTTTCGAGTGTAATTTTTTTTTACTGTAAAAATATCTCTGAGTGAATGCACGTACGTATGTACACAAAATATTGTCATTTTTGTAAAAAAAAACTAAATTTTTTTTTTGAGTGTAAAATTTTTTTTGAGTGTAAAATTTTTTTTGAGTGTAAAATTTTTTCCGAGTGTAATTTTTAAGTTACCAATGCTTTTAAAACTAAACAAGTTTAAAAAGCATTGCTTTAAAATTAAACAAGTTTGAAAAGCCTTGTTTAGTTACCACCAATGCTTTTAAAACTTGTTAAAACACGTGGCATTTTAAATGAAACTAATCTGAAATTCAGGGTTTTGCTTATAACTTTTGAACCACTGGACCGATTGAGCTGAAATTTAATACTAAATAGACCCGGGGAACGGCAAAGATACGTGCCAAGCTTCAGTAGTCTCATTATTGTTTTTCGAAAGTTATCGTGTTTTTTATCTCGTAAATTCGCGAAACACCCATGCCGAAATTTACTCTTTTGCTCATAACTTTTGAACCACTGGACCGATTTGGCTGGATTGCAATACCAACCTGACCAGGTAAATGATAAACATATATACCAAACTTCAGTAGCCTCTGTAAAGTCTTTCAAAAGTTAGCGTGTTTTCTACGGACAGACAGACAGACAGACAGACGGACGGACGGACGGACGGACGGACGGACGGACGGACGGACATCGCTAGATCGACTTAAAATCGATCGAGGATCATAAATATATATACTTTATGGGGTCCTAGACCAATATTTCGAGGTGTTACAAACGGAATGACAAACTTATATATACCCTCTATCACTAGAGTGGAGGGTATAAAAACAAAGAGAATTCAAAATGACCCCCATTAATAAAGGTTATTACATAAAAATTATGGTCAGTTGGTAAGTAAAGCATTTTTTTTTTGTGTTTTAATTTATAAAATGAAAGATACTAAACTTTAGTTAAAACCTATTTAGCACGTACGTGAGATTCTATTTTTGCAGCACATTCACACATTTTGCCCACTTAAACTACAGCTAGCATTTTGGTTTTTCTTTTTTCATACATTTTTAACATTTGATGCACTTATGAGATTAAAGTATTATGATGGTGGTAGAACTACAAAACTATCCAAACCGTATGTTGAAAAAGAAAACTGAACAAATAAATTGGTTAATTGATTACATTTCACACATTACTAGCATCATGCAACAATAAGATGTATTAGGCTAAATAATTTTGTTCATTAAAGCTACGAAAATATTTATACAATTTATGAAAAATTTATTCGAAGTGAGCCAATGATTTTTTTCAATAATGATAATGTTGATATATTTAATAAGAAATATTCATACAAAGAAAATTCATAACATGAATGATTATTTTCATATCTGCAATTAAATTTCTCATAAATTTTATGAAAAAAAAAAAATGCAGCCATTATAAAAAATGTCTGCAGGGTTTGTACCTTTGCCCAAACCATTGAATCATGATAATGTTTTGCTGTATAAATAGGTGTTCTTTAAAAAGCTAAGTTTTTCTAGAAAAATAACGCTATATTAATTTGTCATTCCCAAAACGCATTGAAATAGGGGTCGAGGACCCCATTATGTTTTCTAAGACTTTCTAGTGATATCCATCTATCTGTTTGTCGTGCTTGTTGATAAAAAAAGGTTTTAATGAAAAATTATTATTGATAAAAAAAAATATTTGATGAAAAAAGATATTGATGAAAAAAAATATTGATAAAAAATATTGATGAAAAAAAAAATATTGATGGAAAAAAATATTGATGGAAAAAAATATTGATGAAAAAAAATGTTGATGAAAAAAAATATTGATGAAAAAAAAAATATTGATGAAAAAAAAAATATTGATGAAAACAAATATTGATGAAAAAACAAATATTGATGAATAAAAATATCGATGAAAAAAAAAAAATATTGATGACAAAAAAAATTGATGAAAAAAAAATATTGATAAAAAACCATTGATGAAAAAAAAAAAAATTATATTGTGTTTGATTCACCAGCTGGTGAATATTTTCTTTATTCACCACGAGGTGAATTATTATCCAAGTTACTAAAATTTTTGGTTTTAGAAAAATGAAAACAGTAATTTTTTTTTTTGTTTTTTGTTAGACGGTAGTTTATATAGTCAAACTGAGGTGGCGTCCTGCAACATTTTTAAAATTAGCCTAAAAACATTATCATGTTAAAAATCAATGAACAAATAAAAAAATTCATTGGCTTAATATGAAAAATAATTATTTCTGTGTCAGAAAGTTTAATTACACAGTGATACAAAATCAAACTTTCCGAATCGTAATGGAGTGAAACTAAAAATAAATGAAAGATTTATTTTTACCATGATAAGTTTTTTAAGCTGGTGTGTAATTTTAAAAATGTTGCAGGACGCCACCTCAGTTTGACTATATAAACTACCGTCTAACAAAAAACAAAATAAGAATTACTGTTTTCATTTTTCTAAAACCAAAAAGGTTTGTAACTTGAAAAATAATATGCTGGTGAATAAAAAAGTTTTTCACCATTTCAAAATTTTTTTTAACATAAATTTTTTTTTCATCAAAAAATTTTTTTCAATTTTTTTTTTTCATAAAATTTTATTTTCATAAATTTTTTTTCATACATTTTTTTTAATAATTTTTATTTTTGTGTCATAATATTTTTTTTCATTAAAAAAAAACATTTTTATCAATAATTTTTTTTTATCAAAAATTTTTGTTCAATAATTTTTTTATCAATAATTTTTTTTTATTAAACCATTTTTTCCTCAAAAATATTTTTTTATCGAAATTTTTTTTTCCGTCAAAAACTTTTTTCATAATTTTTTTTTTTCATCAAAATTTTTTTATTTTATCAAAAAAAAAATTTTATAAGATTTTTTTTTCCTCAATTTTTTTTTCATAAACTTTTTTTATCAATTTTATTTTGTTTAATATTTTTTTTCATTAACAATTTTTTTTTCTTCTTCAAACATTTTTTTTTATCAAAAAAAATTTTTTTACCAAAATTCTTTTTTTCTGTTTTTAAAAATTTTTGTGCCCTTAACCTAATGTATGGAGGTATACTTACTTTGCTATTCCGTTTTTTAACAAATCCAAATATGGTTCGGGACCCCATAATATATGGAGCATTCCATATCAAATCGGACACTTTGAATTTTTTTTTTAGATTTTCCCAATTTGTTTACAGTTATTAGTACCCTTCGATAACGGCTTCGTGGTAAATTTTCAGATTTTTTTGATGACCCGTTCAGAAGATATCGAATTTTTAAAAATTGGTAGTTTGTTCCCTTACTCAAACTTCTTTCACCCATAACTTCTTCAATAATGGTCCAAATTTTTTAGATTTTCCCAATTTGTTTACAGTTATTAGTACCCTTCGATGACTGCTTCGTGGTAAATTTTCAGATTTTTTTGATGACCCGTTCAGAAGATATCGAATTTTTAAAAATTGGTAGTTTGTTCCCTTACTAGTGTTTCCAATTATTCGACCCTGCCGGTTAACCGGTTAGGGCATTATTCGAAAATTGACGAAAATTGGTTAATCGGTTATTCGGGTCGATTAATCGGAAAAAGTGGCGATTAATCGATTAATCGTCAAAAAAGTGAAACATTAATTTTAAAAGTTATGTAACAAAATCACGAAAGTAATGGTATTAATTACTAAAATGTATAAAAGTTTAATGTCGCTAAAGTGCATTTATTCCGAATTCACGGAAATTTTCGAAATCTATTAAAATTTAAATTTTTAATTAAATTTTTTTTTTTTAAATTTTTTGTGTGCAGTTTTTAAAGGGGAACCCCAAAACGCAATTAATTGAAATTTAGATTTATATAATAAAAGTTCCTAAATTTTATTTGGAATTTTCTAAATTTCAATCGGGATTTCTGTTTTTCAATTGGGATTTCAAAATTTTTAACTTTAAATTTTGATTTCCTAAACTATGAATATCAATTCAGATTTGTGAAATTCAGTTGGCTTTTCTAAATTTCAATGGTATTTCTTAATTTCAATCGGGATTTTTGAATTTTAATTGTGCTTTTCAGAATTTTAATTGGCATCTTCTAAATATTAACTTTGATTTATATAATTTTCTAAATTTCAATTGGGATTTCAATTGAGATTTCAGAAACTGAATTATCTTTTCTGAATTTCATTTAGAATTTTTAAATTTCAATTTTGCTTTTCTGAATTTTAATTGAGATTTCTTAATTTCAGTAGGCTTCTTTAAATTTCAATTTTGTGAAATTGGGATTTTCTGAATATCAATTCGGATTTCTAAATTTCAATAAGCTTTTCTGAATTTGGATTGGGCTTTCGTAAATTTTAATTGGGCGCTTCTGAATTTCGATTTGGTTTTCTGAATTTCAATTGGGATTTTTGAATTTGAATTAGCTTTTCTTAATTTTAATTGGGATTTTCTGAATGTTAATTGGGATTTTCAATATGGCGTTTGAAAACATTAATTAGGATTTCTAAGTTTTAAATGATGTCTTCTAAATTTTTATTTTGCTTTTCTTGAATATTTTTTCTGTAGTTTTGACTTTTTTCGGAAGTGTTGGTAAAAAAGAGGAAGTGTTTCAAACAAATTGTAGTAGAATATAGAGATAATTAATCGAACCATTTTAACCGATTAATCGGGTCGAATAATTATTTGCGTTTTAAATTATTTGTTTCGATATTAACCGAAATAGAGGCGATTAATCGAGGAATCGGTTAATCGATTAACCGAATTGGAAACACTATCCCTTACTCAAACTTCTTTCACCCATAACTTCTTCAATAATGGTCCAAATTGCAAATTTTTTTACGTACTTTTAAAAAAAATCCAAAAAAAAATCTTAAAGGTGCTTCAGAATGCGATTTTTAAGTTTTAAATTTTAAATCTCATTTTTGAAAATGTATGTACTCTCTGATTTTTTAAAATTTTTGTATGTAAAACTTCTATCAATTCTACAATTTTTTTGCGCAGGATCGTGGGATAACGATTACACTGTGCAACAAATTTTGGGTCATCGCATTGAGCCTCATTGCCTTCAGCGCCATATGAAAGTAGACCATCAAGTGGACAAAATCACCAAAGGGCTTTGCAAAGTCAGTTCGGATTTCTTTTTTATAGCTCACTGAAGTTTTAATATTTTTGTCAAAGGCGTTTGGAAAACGTCAAAAATTCTATAATAAAAACACATCTGAGCTTCAAAATATGATTTGATGTCTTCAGTGAAATATTATGGCGGTTCTTTTCTTAGAACATTTTAACCCTCTAACGTTCTTTAAGGGGTCATTTTAGTCCTTTTTCAAAAACTAAACACAGAAGTCTAATAAAACGTCCATTTAAAGAGTTAAAATGTTCTACAAATATTTTCCTCATAAAATTTCACTAGGGGTTGTCAAATGTTCAAAGTTTGTTCGACATGCGCAAAGTGCTTAAAAAGGGTCAAGTATAAATAATCGATGTTTGTTATTTTTTTTTTTACCAAAGCAGTGTTAAAAAATATAGACAAAAAACAGTGCAAATATACTTTTGAGCTAAAAATGATGTTCTGATGTGTTTTATAAAATTTTATGATGATTCTTTTCTTTAACCAAATTAACCCTCTAGCTTCCGTTTTAAAGGGTAATTTTTGTCCTTTTTTAAAAGAAATACAAAAAAGTCAATAAAAAAGGCAGTTAAAGGGTTAAAATGTTTTACAATATTTTCTGCATCAAATTTTACTAGGGTACGTCTAAGACAGAAAGTTCGTCCAGCATATAGAAAATGCTTAAAAATTTTAAAGTAATCAAATTTTTTTTTATATTTTTTTTGGGCCGAAATATAAAAAAAAAACAAGTAACAAAGTTAAATTCGACTTTGTCGAATGTATTAATACCCTCCACGATGTAAAAAAGTTTATTTGCAAAAAAAAAAAACAAAAAAAAAAATTAAAAAAAAAATCCGCGAAAAAAGTTTTATGGTAAAAAAAACAAATTCGACGAAAATGTTTTTTTTTTTTTTAAATATGTTTGTACATGTTAAAATACCATTCGGTGATCAATTCTGTTCACATGTGTCAAGCAGCATCCGAATTAAAGCATTTTGTGTTTTTAGGTTATGTTGAATGTACCACAATTTTAGAGGTGTTCTTACATTTTCGTTCATAACTTTTGAACCGCTGTTTCGCTATTTTCGCCAAAGAGGTGCTAATTCTCATCCATGTAACTTCTTACCAATTGTTTTTAGCAAAATGTGTCACAAATAGTTTAAATATCAATTTCTTCAATCTTTCAAAAATTATAAAAAAATAATTTTTTTTTTTTAAATCCAAAACTTTTTTGACTTTTTTGTCAAATCGGACCCTTTTTTTGAATCAAAAGAAAGCTTAGGTCTTTTCGTCACCTAATTCTTCTTCGTCCTCAAATATATTTTTGCTGCACAAACAAATTTCCTAAGATATCTGAAATGGTGATCACGGCCAAAGTATTAAAGAGATATATGTAACTAGACTTAGCGTTTTTACTTGTTGTTGCCCTAAGCAGTTTGGTATTGCATTTGAGCGTAATCGGTTCAGCGGTTCAAAAGTTATGAACGAAAATGTAAGAACACCTCGAAAATTGTGGTACATTCAACATAACCTAACAACACAAAATGCTTTAATTCGGCTGCTGGTTGACACATGTGAACAGAATCGATCACCGAATGGTATTTAAACAAGTACAAACATATTTTTTTACAAAAAAAAAAAAACATTTTCGTCGATTTTTTTTTTTACCAAAAAATTTTTATTTGCGGATTTTTTTTTTATTTTTAATTTTACGACAAAGTCGAATTTAACTTTGTTACTTGTTATTTTTAAATTTCGGCCCAAAAAAAAAATATAAAAAAAAAATTTGAATACTTTAAAATTTTAAAGCATTTTCTATATGCTGGACGAACTTTCTGTTTTAGTAAAATTTGATGCAGAAAATATTTGTAAAACATTTTAACCCTTTAACTGACTTTTTTTATAAACTTTCTTGTATTTCTTTTAAAAAAAGACAAAAATTACACTTTAAAAGGGGAGCTAGAGGGTTAATTTGGTCAAAGAAAAGAATCACCGTAGAATTTTATAAAACACATCAGAACGTCATTTTTAGCTTAAAATATATTTGCACTGTTTTTTGTCTATAATTTTTTACACTGCTTTGGTAAAAAAAAAAAAATAACAAACATTGATTATTTATACTTGACCCTTTTTAAGCACTTTGCGCATGTCGAACAAACTTTGAACATTTGACAACCCCTAGTGAAATTTTATGAGGAAGATATTTGTAGAACATTTTAACCCTCTAAATGGACGTTTTATTAGACTTCTGTGTTTAGTTTTTGAAAAAGGACTAAAATGACCACTTAAAATGGCAGTTAGAGGGTTAAAATGTTCTAAGAAAAGAACCGCAATAAAATTTCACTGAAGACATCAAATCATATTTTGAAGCTCAGATGTGTTCTTATTATAGTATTTCTGACGTTTTCCAAACGCCTTTGATAAAAAAATAAAAACTTCAGTGGGCTATAAAAAAGAAATCCGAACTGACTTTGCAAAACCCTTTGGTGATTTTGTCCATTTGATGGTCTACTTTCATATGGCGTTGAAGCCATTGAGGCTCATTTTTCTTGTTGCACAGTGTTATTACTATTTTTTAAAATTTTTTTAAAAAATTTTATTGTAATTTTCCAATCTTAAAATCAATTCTACTGCTCCAATGGTGCGTCATATAGGGGTCATTTTCAAGGCCGACCCCCATTAATTTTTACGTCTTAACATTTCTTTGGAACAAACTAATACCTTATCTCCAATTTCTTAGGGGGCTCCCACACAAAACGACATTTTTTAAAATTTGCTCCAAAAGCTCTAACTGCCCTAATAGTGCCCTTAGAGCAATCAAATGTATGACCGACATCCAATATTTTTTTAGTCCAAACATTTTCTCATAACACACCTACCCTCTATCTTGAACTATTAAAGCGGTCCCCATACATTTTTTTTTTTATTTTTTGTAAATTTGTTTTATTTAATCAGCTTCTACCGGTCCAATGGTGCGTCCGAGAGGGTTTATTAGTGAGACCGACCCCTATTTATTTTTACCCTCCAACATTTTGGCAAAACATACCTACACCCTATCTCCACTCCCTTAGTAGGCTTCAATTCAAAATTACATTTTTATAAATTTTTGGTATGGCTTGGAAATGACCCCTCTATGACGCACCATTGGAGCAGTAGAAATGATTTTAAGATTGGAAAATTACAATAAAATTTTTTAAAAAAAATTTTTTGGGCAAAAAATTTGTAGAATTGATAGAAGTTTTACATACAAAAATTTAAAAAAAATCAAAGAGTACATACATTTTTAAAAAAGAAGTTTAGATTTTAAAACTTAAAAATCGTATACTAAAGCACTTTTAAGAATTTTTTGGAATTTTTTTTTTAAAAGTACGTAAAAAAGACAAAAATTTTGAAAAAAAAAATTGCAATTTGGACGATTTTTGAAGAAGTTATGAGTTAAAGAAGTTTGAGTACACTCAGAAAATTATGTAAGTTACTACATGTTAGTTGTTTATATATTTTACAGTAGTTAGTTGTTTTCAACTACAAAGTCAGTTGTTTTTGTATGAAAAATATCAAACAACTATTTCTGTTAGTTATTTTAAGTCGTTTTTTTGAACAACTTACAAAAAAAGTACTGTGATGTAGTAACAGTTATTTAAAGAAGTTAATTTTATTATTTTATCTCTGAAAAATTTTTAAAGTTTTTTTCCATAAAATAAAAACAAATTTTCGTTTTTTAATTTTCCACAACTTTTTGTAAAAAAAAAATTTGGTCTTTATTTTTTTTTTGAAAAATATTTTGAAAATTATATTTGATTGTTTTATTTTTACTACATTTTAGTTGTTTTGACTACAAATGTAAGTAGTTTTTACTACATAAGTCAGTTGTTTTTTGTCAGTTAAAATAACTAACATTGTTAGTTGAATTAACTGAAAAAGTAGTTGACCCTAAAACAACTTACAAAGTAGTTATTTTAACTGACTTTTTCAGTTGATTTTACTAACATAATTTTTTGAGTGTAAGGGAACAAACTACCGATTTTTAAAAAATCGATATCTTCTGAACGGGTCATCAAAAAAATCTGAAAATTTACCACGAAGGAGTTTTCGAAGGGTAATAAAAACTGTTAACAAATTGGGAAAATAAAAAAAAAAATTATTCAAACTGTCCGATTTGACATGGAATGCCCCATATATTATTCATTCATTATCGATTCTAAGACATTATATGAATGTCCGTGGCACGGTGCACAACTATCCTCCTGAAATTTAACACGAATATGTCTTCAGGTCCTAGGCAGGTTAATTTCGTAAATGTGCAACAGGGGGAACTTTTTTCCCCCTTGAAAATTTCAACCAACCTCTGAAAAACGCATTTTTTTTTAAGTGTTTTCTTGTATTTTTGTTAAACACACGAAACATTTTGATGAAGGAAGATGTTCAGAGTCCTGCACTTGGACCAGGGGAATTAAAGACTATTGTTTGTTTTTAGCGCACCCCTTTTTAGGGCGTAGATATCCAAAAAAAATTTTAAAATAGTGATAAAATTGTATAACTTTAATGAAAAACAGCATTTTTGACGAATTTTTTTATCAAATCTTTTTTTTCTTCATCAAAGACTTTTTCATGAAAAACTTTTTTTCCTTCCTCAAAATTTTTTTTTATAAAATTTTTTTTTCATTATATTTTTCCATCTAATTTTTTTCGTCATCAATTTATTTTTTTTTTAATAATTTTTTTCATCAGCAATTCTTTTTTTTTTCAACAATTTATTTTTTTTTCATAAATAAACTTTTTTATCAGTTTAATTTCTTTTACCAAAATTTTTTTTTGTTTTCACAAAATTTTTTTCTTCTCCATCAAAGACTTTTCTCCATCAACAAGTTTTTTTTTACCAAAAATTTTTATAAATTTTTTTTGTCAACAATTTTTTTATCTCATCAAAAAAAAATTTTTTTTTCAAAAAAATTTTTTTAATAATTTTTTTTGTGAATATTTTTTTTTTAATAATTTTTTTTTTATTAAAAATTTGTTTTTCATAAAAATTTTTTTTTTGGTTAAACTTTTTTTTATCAAATTTTTTCATCCAATTTTTTTTTCATTGAATTATTTTTTTTCATATTTTTTTTTTATTTAACTGTTTTTGCCACAACAATGTTTTTCTACTACAAATACTTTTTGACCATGGTGTATTTCCAGTAAAATAGTATATTTACACTAGCATAATCGTATATTCTGCTTGATTTTCAATGTTCTTCTTGTTACTTTCATGTTAAAAAAAAATGTTTGACTACTAGTATTTTCCAAATAGAAAAAAAAATCTGAAATTTATAAAAAAAAATATTTCATGTTTTGTTCGTGCCAACATTTTTGATAGTCCTTTTGCAATTGATGTTGGTGTTCTTGAACGGTTGTTTTTTTATTTTCTAGATTTGATGATGACTTTACTTGCTTAAGGTTTTTGGGTTTATCACTGCTTTGTTGCACATTTTATAATGCCCACTTGTAATAAAGTGATTGCACATAAAAAGTACTTAAGGTGTGGTTTATAACAAACAACAATAAGATTTTGTCCATAAAAAAATACAACGAAATTTGAAATTCTTACTAAAGGAACGAAAACTTGCAAGAGAACAAAAAGTCAATAACAAAAATAAAAAATCAAGGTAACAATGAAATGGTCATAACAAAAGAAAATATTTAATATGAATTAAAAAGATCAGTTATGTTAAATTAAACATTGATTACACTGTCAAAGCATCTTTTAATTAGCAAAATTGTTTTGCTCATATTATTGATATAGGTGTTGCCTTAAAACAACAACCTGTTATATCCTGCATTATTCATTATAGCATGGAACGTTCTTCCAACGTTCTTCGAATTTGCCTAATTGTTTGTATACACTTGCGCAATAGAGAAAAAATATCTTATCCATTTTCGGTTGTTTAAATTAAAAAAAAACAAGTAGAAAAGTTAAATTCGACTTGGCCGAATCTATGAATACCCTCCACAATGCCCTTTTTAAGTGATAGTAAATTTTCTAACGTGAAAAAAATAAAATTTTTGGTTAGAAATATTTTATTTTCTGTAAAAAAACTTTTTTTTATTCATTTTTAAAAAAAAAAAAATTACTAATTTTTTTTTTGAGTGTAAAATTTTTTTTCGAGTGTATTTTTTTTTTGTTTTAGTGTAAAAAAACTTTTTTTTGTTAATTTTTGAAAAAAAAAAAATAATTTACCAATTTTTTTTTTTGAGTGTAAAATTTTTTTTGAGTGTAAACTTTTTTTTGGTTAGAAATATTTTATTCTCTGTAAAAAAAACTTTTTTTATTAATTTTTGAAAAAAAAATTACAAATTTTTTTTTTTGAGTGTAAAATTTTTTTTGAGTGTATTTTTTTTTTTGTTTTAGTGTAAAAAAACTTTTTTTGTTAATTTTTGAAAAAAAAAAACAAAATAATTTACCAATTTTTTTTTGAGTGTAAAATTTTTTTTGAGTGTAAACTTTTTTTTAATTGTATTTTTTTTTTGGTTTAGTGTAAAAATATTTTTGTGTGACAAAAATACCTTTTAAAATATTTTTCTGACTTACAAATGTTTTTAAAACATGTTTAACGGGTTTTCAACACGTGAATTTAAGGTGAACTAATCTGAAATTTACGGTTTTGCTAATAACTTTTGAACCGCCGGACCGATTTGGCTGAAATTTAAAACGAACCGGACCAGAGGAACGGTAAATATATATGCCATACTTCAGCACCCTCAGAATTGCCGTTCGAAAGTTACCGTGTGTTTTATCTCGTAAATTCCAGAAAACCCCTTGCCGAAATTCACTCATTTGCTTATAACTTTTGAACCACTGGACCGATTTCGCTGGATTGCAATACCAACCTGACCAGGTAAATGTCCAACATATATGCCAAACTTCAGGAGCCTCCGTAAAGTCTTTCAAAAGTTAGCGTGTTTTCAACAGACAGACAGACGGACAGACGGACGGACTGACGGACATCGCTAGATCGTCTTAAAATTGATCGAGGATCATGAATATATATACTTTATGGGGTCCTAGACCAATATTTCGAGGTGTTACAAACGGAATGACAAACTTATATATACCCTCTATCACTAGAGTGGAGGGTATAAAAATCATGATTTTTATGCAAACTTAGTTTTCTTTAAAAATAAAAAAAAAATTAAAATAACGAAGTATAAGAGCAATATCTGCGAAAGTATTCATTTGACTTTTACCATTTGAAAATCTTTCGACTCCAACAGTTCCATGCTTCATACCAGTGCACTCAAATAATACCTGCTAATTTTGTACTCTTGCCCATAACATTAAATCATTATAATGTTTTGCTGAAGATTTTGGTGTACTTTCCAAAGGCGCTCCATTCCAAACAAATAGAAATATCGATCGAGGACCCCATTAAAATGATTTATTATTGATCCATTTCTAAAATACTCTAGGTATATACATCCGCCAATCTGTCTGTAAAAATCCAGATGCAGTCCAAACAAAAAGAGCTGTCGATTTGGTAAATGAGTGTATTACTTAAGTGAAAAAATTTATTTTTAAATTTTAGAGAGTATAAACGATTCGGCACAGAAGAATTTAACACTTTCACTTGTTTTTTGTTCATTTGTTAAACAAATGGAACATTTTTATGTCAGAAGTTTAAACTTAGTGAAAAAGTAAATTTGGTAAAAAAACGAAAAAAAAAAAAATTAAAGAAGTTGTTATAAAAAAAATTGTTTGATAAAAATTATAAAAAAAAACAATTTTTGATGAAGAAAAAAAAAATTAAAAAAAAAAATTATTGGTTATGTTTTTTCGACTTTTTTGTTTTGACTTCAATAAGTAAACTGATAATCAAGCTCGAGGCCTTAGCTTTCAATAATTTTTTTTTTATTATTTTTTCAATTATTTATTTTAGTTTTCGATATTTCGTCACAGATGACATCTTCAGGATCTTAAACAAATTACAAAAAAATATAAAAAAAATGAAATCTGATTAAGTGTTTTTTATCGGCACATGCCATTTCTGTTTGTTATTAAGGGTTTGTGATTGAAGAAGAAAACATGGTATTTCTAAAGACTATTTTTAATGTGGATTTATTCCAGACCATGGTTTCTGTAGCCACCTCTACATCATCAGTGGAGAAAATTACATTAGATTTAAATTGTTTGATTTTTGTAAGACTTTTTTTTCTATATGCTTTTTCATCAACAGACTTAACTCTGATTGGAATAGAACCCACGTTCTTCAAATTTTCCATCAGTTTGCAAAGCAAGTACTCTACCATCTGAGCTATCGCCCTGATTGACAAACTAACAGCAGAAGTTGGTTCGTATTTCATTACAGATGTTAAGTGTGTGACGTCAACAGAAGATTTTTATTTTACACAAACATTATTACGATCCTTAGAAACAACAACATTCCTTAATCTCTCCATTTTTTTTATTGATTTTTGATTAATTTTTATTAAACAATGCAAATTGTTTTATTCGACCTTTAAAATATTATATTTTGAGGATGTTTATTCTGGCACGAGGTCATTATTTTCATTACTAATTAAAACCATGATATTCTCATAGCATAATTTTCAAGAAAATTATTTTTTTGTTTTAAATTTATTTATGTTGGTCATTTTGTAAGACTTAATCGACACGTGTTTCGGAATTTGTTAGATTCCATTGTCAAGATTATTTAGCACAAATAGAAACGATTTACACAGTAGCAAACGAGTCTAATGACAAATCGTTTGCTCACAAACTAAAGTATTAATACATATTCGACTCTATCCACAATGTGAATTAGAAAGACGAAGAAATTTAAAACATATTTAAAACATTTTTACATATGATAGTCCATTGGACTACAACAATATGTTATTTGTTGTTGTGAGTGTAATAATTCCACATTAGGGTTATTCATCACTATGGCGTGCCAACCATTATGTTCAAATTCTGATAAATTTTTATTAAACAATAAAAATTGTTTTATTCGACCTTTAAAATATTATATTTTGAGGATGTTTATTCTGGCTCGAGGTCATTATTTTATTTACTAAATAAAACCATTCTCATAGCATAATTTTCAAGAAATTTTTTTTTTGTTTTAAATTTATTTATGTTGGTCATTTTTGCAAGACTTAATCGACACGTGTTTCGGAATTTGTTAGATTCTATTGTCAAGATTATTTAGCACAAATAGAAACGATTTACACAGTAGCAAACGACAAATCGTTTGTTCACAAACAAAAATATTAATACATATTCGCCTCTATCCACAATGGGAATTAGAAAGACGAAGAAATTTTACAATACTAGTAAGGCAACGATTGTCATACAACCTACAAAAATATTTCAAACATTTTAACATACGATAGTCCATTGGACTACAACAATATGTTATTTGTTGTTGTGAGTATAGTAATACCACATTAGGGTTATTCATCACTAGGGATGAGATTTCCATGCAAATGCATATTTTTTGTAGATAGCCTAAAAACGGTATCAACCAATTATTTTTCCGAATCAAGAAATTTGCTTTAAAATGGCATCGATTTGTTTTTGCATATTTTTACATATTTTGGTTAAAATGCATAGTTTTGCATATTTTGGTTTTAATTGCATGTATTGTGCATATTTCCAACTTTTAAGTGCATATTTTTGCATATTTTGATAAAAATTAGCAAAAACACAAATTGAAACTTATTAGTTTCAAAAACTATTTTAAATTTTAACCCAGCAAAACTTGCATGACTTCCAGAACTAGTGCTGGAGTACTTCTTTTTTGCTCGACTAGTTCTCTATCTCGTTCTCAGAGTCATGATTTTTGTTTGAAATTGTCACCCTCAGAACTACTTCTAGGGAAGTAGTCTAGGAACAATCACCCCTCCTATGGAACGGTTCCATCACTACTTCTAGAACCAGTTCTTTATCCCATTCTTTAACCCATGATTTTTCTTTGAAATTGTCACGACAGGAACTACTTCCAAGAAGCTATTGTGGCACTAGTTCTCTATCTCGTTCTCAGAGTCATGATTTTTGTTTGAAATTGTCACCATCAGAACTAGTTCTAGGAAAGTAGTCTAGGAACCCATGTATGGGACGGTTCTTTAAGTCATTCTAGAACCAATTCTTTATCCCATTCTTTAACCCATGATTTTTGTTTGAAATTGTCACCATCAGAACTAGTTCTATGGAAGCAGTCTAGGAACATTTTGTACATTTTTTTTTTTGCAAAAAAAAAACATTTTTGAATTATTTTTTTGTTGAAAATATAACGCAATATCAGCACTTTACTGAACAAAAATTAGTAATATTTTTTGTTTTTTTAGTCCTTAATGCAATTAGAAATTATCTAGAAGGAGAATAAGGGATTTTTGAAAAAAAAAAAAAAATATTGTAGGGACCAAAAAATATACGATTATATGCTTAGTTGGATTACTCAAATTGCTTACTATTTTTGCTACAATTGGAAAGTTTTGTTTACTTTTTGTAATAAAAAATTCCAGCTGTAGTAAATAAAGTAGTTTATTGCAGATTGTAATAAGGTAATTGAATGGATCTATAAAAACTTATTTGCACTAATGCCCCAATACTAATAATACCAAACAAATTACCCAATACTTATAATATTTTTAGCCCCTCTGTACATATTTCAAAAGGTTTGACTTTTTCCAAATAGAAGATGCAACAGAGAAATGCGTAATCAAATATATATTTTTTTCTTTTTTGAAAGAAATTATGAGTTTTTGAAACAGCTTCTAAGATGTTATTTGAGAACCAGTATTTGTTTCATGGAAGTGGTGCAGAAGTCATGTACGACTACTTCCAAATCACTAGTTCCCAAACTACCCCAAAAAAGCTCTTTGGAATCAAAATATTACCCTTTTGGATCACTTCTAGAACTAGTTGTGACATCACTAGTTCCAGGATGCTCTTTGAGAACCTATCATGACAAGCTTTGAAGTACTTGTAGAACTAGTTATTTTTGAATGACTCCGAAAAGTTTTGCTGGGAAAAATTTATTTTAAAAATAAAAAAAATATTTTTTTTTAAATTTTTTTTATAGTTAGTTTCTAAAAAAAATCTTGCGGTTCAAAGAAGTTTTTCTTATGAAAACAATTTTTTTTTTGTGTACATTTTCTTTTTTAGTGCATATTTTACGGTTTTTTAGTGCATATTTTGAATTTTTTAGCGGATATTTTCGATTTTTTAGTGCATGAAAATCTCATCCCTATTCATTACTATGGCGCACAGTGAGACAACGCTGGCATTAAATACAAGGAGTCATTGTAGAGCTCTGAAATTTTGCACAGGTTACTTTTGAGACAATTCCAGTTTTTTGAAAAAAAAATTATGAAAATACGCCCACTTTTACGCCCACCTCCCATACAATCGAAATTTGTAAAATGCCGTATTTTCCGTATTTCAATTTTGGTATACTTGAATGTTATATTGTTACAAACATTATCGGAAAAAATTTTGAACTTTGGCCCACTTTTACCCCCACCACCCATACAACCCCAACATAAAAAGTGCCATATTTTCTAAAATATTTTAGGTACAACCTTCAAATTTGATATTACTGTAATTTATATCATTTCAAATGTTTCATGCAAAAACAACAATAACACGCCCACTATTACGCCCACCTCCCATGGAAATGCAATAAAAAAGAACAATTTTTTTTTCACTCTATCAATAATTTTTTAATATCATCATGGTGTTCTAATTTTTTCAATATGTTAAAGAAATGCTAATCTCTTATCAAAAGAGATCATTACAAGAACACTCATTATTACTTAACCCAATAAATAATGCAACATCTAAATTCAATATATAACAATTTAACTAACCACATTAGAAAGTGATCATAACACAACTTCGATAAGAACAACAGCTTGCACTATCAATTTAAATTAAAAATTATGCAACTATCTAACCCAAAGTCAATGACCTTCAAAAAAATTATCAATCAAATGAATAATGTAAATAAAATAATAATAAACAATAAGGGAATATGTGTAAACAATTAAAAAAAATAACATGCTATGGCATGCTAACATACGTATAGCGACAGAATGTGCGCGTTGCATATTTTTTGTATTTTTTTGTATTTTTTTGTATGTTTAAAGTACTTTTGCAAACTTTTGCTATAGTTCCTTTACTTTAAATGAAAGCTGAGACTTCAATCTTTCATTTGATATAAGTCTTCACCTAGGGCGAGGGGCCTGTCTATATTTCCTAGTCCATTGAAAATGCAAAATGTTCAATTTTTACACCACAATTCTGTTGTTAAGAAATTTTTTTTGTGTTTTTTTTTTTTAATTTATTTTTTCATCTACTCATTCTACAACAACTAAATTAATTAAAAAAATACTTTAAAGTTATATTTATTATGTATTTTTTATTTAATAAGCTTTTGAATGTTACATATTGAACTAACATATTTCAAGCGCTTTGGCATACCTCAACTTTGGCTTGCTCTAGACCAAAAAGTAATGAATTTATGAGGCTGAAATTTCAGGGAATTGTTACTCATATATCTGTTAATATACTGTGAAAATTTCATCCAAATTGGACGACACGCCAAAACCCATTTTTTGCCGCGGTTACTATAGGGCTGTCTCACTGTGTGGCGTGCCAACCATTTTGCTCAAATTCTGATTAATTTTTATCAAACAATGAAAATTGTTTTATTCGACCTTTAAAATATTATATTTTGAGGATGTTTATTCTGGCTCAAGGTCATTATTTTCTTTACTAATTAAAACCATGATATTCTCATAGCATAATTTCCAAGAAATTTTTTTAGCATTAGACTCGTTTGCACTATTTAATTTTTTTAACAATCTTTTCTTAACATTTTTTATTCGTTTTTTTTTTTTAATTTTTCGTGATAAACTTAATAGATATTTTATTAAAATTTTAAGCTTAAGTAGGCTGTGAGATAATGATAATTAATATATTCAGCGGTTTTTGAAATTTTTGTTGCTGTCTTCCAATCTTTGTTAAAACACTTTGAAGAAAAAACTGAATTTTCAACAAATTATTTTGAATTTGGACCATTTTTAGGGAAAAATGAAACTTACAAGAATTTCTCGTAAATTTACAGATTTTTTTGTAAAAAACTTAGAAATTTGTAAAATTACAAGAAAAACTATAAAATTACAAAAATAAAAATATGTTAATTTTGATCGAAAATTACACAAGTTCACAAATTAAAAAAAAAAAATTGCGATCCACGATATTTTTATATTTTTAATCTTAAGCTGAATCCGAAAATCCACTCCAACATTTTTTAATTAGAACAGTTTTCGAGATATTGCCAACTTTTAAAATTGTCATAAGCAAAAAAAGGAAAAAGCGTTTTTTTAAATTCGATATTTTTTAAACGGATTATCAAAAAAGTTCTCAAAATTTACTTGGAGGGGGTTTTTGAAGGGTTCTAAAAAATTGGAAAAATATAAAATTAAAAGTTTTCCAAGCGACCGATTTGGCATGGAATACCCCATATATACTATGTGGAATCCTAGACCCATCTTTCGATGCTTAACACACGCAATGACAAAGTGAGTATGCCCCCACAAAGTGGTTAGAGGTAAAAAAATTGAGGTTCAGAGTAGGATTTTGGCAATTTTTCAAGAAAGGGTCGATATATTTTTGCAAAAAAAATTTTTTTGGAAAACTATGTATATTCAATACCCTATTAAATTATGCAAAGAGCTCAAATTTTCCCCAATTTAAAAATTTAGGAGAATTTTTCAAAAAAAAAAAGTTTTGAATTTAATCGCTCAAAACACCGCGATCGGACATATTTAGGTCAAAACAGTATCAGAGAAAAATCTTTGCATTTTGATTCTACAATAAAATTGTTTTGAAAGTTAATTGCGAAAAACTTTTATTTTAAGACTTATTGTTAGAGCCATATTAATCTATAAAGGTTTTTTATCCCATTTTTGAGGTCAATTGTTCAAACCGCTTGGCCTGTTTGCAACCTAGAAGTTCAATTCCTGGATAGATATTTTTACACCCAACTTAACCGAAAATGAGCGGGGAGCGATAAAAAAAAACAATTATGCACATACGGGTGCTTTATTATCCAAGTTACAAATCGAAGTCACAAACCTTTTTAATTTTATTTATTTATTTATTTATTTATTTATTTATTTATTTATTTATTTATTTATTTATTTATTTATTTATTTATTTATTTATTTATTTATTTATTTATTTATTTATTTATTTATTTATTTATTTATTTATTTATTTATTTATTTATTTATTTATTTATTTATTTATTTATTTATTTATTTATTTATTTATTTATTTATTTATTTATTTATTTATTTATTTATTTATTTATTTATTTATTTATTTATTTATTTATTTATTTATTTATTTATTTATTTATTTCAGTCTATGGATACAATATTATCCTTACAGACTAGCAACTAAAATCTAAAGTAAATAACTTATTTTAACAAATTATTTAAAATTACTTTAAAATTTGAGTTAGTAAAACTTAAATCTAAATGATTACAATGATTGTTAAATAATCTCATAGCCCTAGTTAGTGGTTCATTCATAGCGTAATCATTTTAAGAAAATGAAAACAATAATTCTAATTTTCTTTTATTTTAGTCGGTAGCTTATATAATCAAACAGAGGTGACATGACATAATCCCCACGGACATAATCCCCATTTTCGTTATGGGGATTATGACCGAAATAAATTTGTAGTGGGGACTATGACCTAAAATTATTTGGACATAATTCCAATAAAAAACAGGCATAATTCCCAGATTTATGGGGATAATGACCACGTAACAAATGGCCATAATCCCCATTATGGGGATTATGTCTTCTATACTAGTTGGTCATAATCCCTAAAATTAAAATAATTTTTTTTTACTTAAAAGTTTTTCTGCGTAGCCGGCCTTTGGCCGGGCTTAGGGATTACAAACTCCATGCACCAAACCCCCCCTCCCTGCAGAAAACGGAAATTATGACCAAAATTTCTTTGGACTTACTCCCCATAATGTGAATGGGGGTTATGACCGAAAAAAGTTCGGTCGTAATCCCAACAAGGAACGGACATAATCCCCATTGGGATTGTGACTGTTTTGGAAACGGTCATAATACCCACAACTATTATGGGGATTATGACCGTAATGAATTCGGTCATAATCCCCATTTCCGTTATGAAGGTAATGTCCGTGGGGATTATGTCCTGACGCCTCAAACTGAGGTGGCGTCCTGCATCGTTTTTAAAATTAGACACGGGCCTAAAAGCATAATCATGTTAAAATCAAAAAAATGAGGTTTCACAATTTTATTTAAATCTATAAAATAAACTTTCATTTATTCTTCCTTATTTCTCCAACGTATAACGAAAATTTTTAAGTTAAAAAGATTTACAGTATTTGGTTTTCGGGCTCTTAAGTTTGTTGAATAGTTTACAATTTGGTTTATAAACACAAATGACTCACATTCTGTATGTGTGAAGTTGGTGATGGTGGTGTTGTTACTTATATATTTATGTAAGTCTCGTAACTTATAGTGCATGTCATGAAATACGAAAATATATTTTGCAACATACTGGAAAAATTTATACAAAACTACAACAAGATTTTATAAATATTTGCGTTTGTGTTTAGAATTTTTAAGAAAACCAAAAAAAAATAAAACGAATGAAAACCAACTTGAATAATTGTAATTTTGACTTATTTAAAATAAAATTATAAAATAATAAAGTATTAGAGAGAAAAATTTGTAAAAAAAAATAATAAGAGGGTAGAAGATTTAAACTCAAAACTATATCAAGTTTATAAAAGAAAATTTGAAATTAAGGTCATCTTATATAAGATTTAAAAGGTGAAGTATACTTAATATTCAAAAGATTCCTCTTATTAGAATTATATATATATAAAAATATTATAATGTTAAGGTAAATACATTTTTCTTATTATTTTTTTCTCTAGTATCATTTCAACCTTAAATTAAGTGAACATTCTATAGAATTTTTTAACTCTATGCTTTATTTCTAAATTACTATTTAAAATGTCAATATACATAAAGACATACAAATACATTCATACACACACCCATACACACACATATACACACAAATGTTTATATTTAACTTAATAACCTTCTACACTTTAAAATGCAAAAAGTGTTTACCTTCATGTTTATTCATGCATGCATATGTATGCATGCACTTGTACTTTTTTTGTACATACAGCAACATGTGTTGTACCTAGGGATCGCAATTTCCCGCACTTTTCCATTTCCCGGGAAAGCGGGAAAAAATTTTGAATTTCCCGGGATTCCCGGGATCCCGCACGAAAAACTAATAATATTTTTTTTTAGTTCTTAAGAATTTTTTTTATATATTTTTGTTTGCGAAATTGGTACGTCTAACAAGGCCAATACATAACATACATTTAAAAATAAAATAATCATTCAGTGTAATAAAACAAAAACAACAAATTATGCTAAAAACTATATTAAAAAAAAAAAATAAGCAATGTCCTGTTAAGTTTTTTTTTTTTTTTAATCTTAAAACAGTTTAAAAATATTTGTTTTTGCTTATTTTTCAGATTTTTACGAAAATGCATATTTTTTTCTTATTTCGTTAAAGATAAGAAAACTGAAAATATTACACAAATTTAAATATAAGGTAAAAGTAATCGAAAAAAAGTTTTATAGAGGTATAATTTATGTTTAAAAAATATTTGTGTCGTACAAAAGTAAATGCATAGTATTTATGAACTAATTTTTAAGAGTTTATTAACTTTTTCATAATATTTATGAACTTTTTCATAGTATTTATGAATAATTCTTAATATGTGGAATTGAAAAATATAATAATTTTTTGATGAATAAAAAAGTTCAAAGAATTTATGAAAGGTTTATACATTTTTAAGAATTTGTTCATAAATATTATGAAAATATTTTTTTAATTATACAATTTTTTAACTTAAAAATCTTCAACTTCTGTGTCGGTGCAAGGTCATAAACTTCATATGTTTTGCTTTTAGTAAAACTTTTTCTTATGAAAAATAATTTTTTAATTGTTTTTATTAAATATTTTCGAATTTTTAGTGCATATTTTTGCTTTTTAAGTGCATATTCTAGGCACATATTTTCAATTTTGTAGTGAGCAAAAATCCGAGCACTTATATTTAAAAATGTATTTACCTTAATACAGCAGTTAACTTTCTTATGTACATTTTTTAAAATTCCCGGGAATCCCGCACAAATTTCCCGGGAATGCGGGAAATGAAAAATGACGAATTTCCCGGGAATCCCGGGACGGGAAATCCCGGGATGCATTCTCTAGTTGTACCTCAAAATTCAACATATTCATAGTATGTGCAAGTAGCTGTAAATAGTATGTAGTAGTGGTAGTTAGTCGTAATATATCGTATACAGACATGGGTACCTACACAATGTAAATGTACATTAGAGTGGCGGTGAAATGTGAATGATGTTGAATATTAAATGAAGGGTTCTTTTTTTTTATAAATGGGAAATAAAAAAGGAAATTCGAAAAATCAGACCCGAAATTTATAAGATGCCGATTAGACATTTTTGAAATTTTAATGATGATGATATACATCTGAATATAGAAATTAAATGGAGTAAAATTGCATTTACAGTTTTTTTATTTCTTGATCCAGTTTCCTTTTAAAAAGGACTTAAAGGAAAACATTTTGTAAAATATTTAATAAATATTTGTACTTGTCTAATAACATCACTATCGGCACTGGCAAATGAAAGAGTAGAATCTTTGATAATTTTTCCATTTTTTTTTTTTTATTTTGCTATATAAACAAAAAGGAAGTAAATTATGTCTTTTCAAAACATTATCAAAATATTTACTAAAAAAGTTTTAAGGATATTGAAGGCTAAAGTTTTGAGGGGAAATTACTTACCTCCTTTTTCCTAATATATCAAAATAATAAAATGGGAAAATTAGCCAAGTTTCACGTCTTTCATTTGCCGTCACAAGTGGCATCATATCGCAAGTACAAATATTTTAAAATTAATTTTTACAAAAATGTTGTCCTTTACAATTTTGAAGTCCTTTTAAAAGGAAACAGGATTACGAAATGAAAAACTGTAAATTGAGTTTATTTAGTCTCTGGTATCAAACATATATACGGGTACAGGGGGGCAGAAAAAAGGGAAATTTCCCCCCAACCCGAATTACAGAAAAAAGAGAAAAAGAAAGAAAAAAGAAAGAAAAAAGAAAGAACAAAAAAAGGAGGAAATTTCTTAAAAATATTTTCAAACGAAAAAAATCTTGATCATCAGAAAATTTTCATAGAAAAAAACCTGAGCATTTTAAATCTGAAAATTTTTAAGGGAAAAATGTAACTAATTTGAAATTTTTTTGTGAAAAAATATCTGTTCATCTGTAAGTTATTATTAAGAAGATAAAATTTCTTTGGAAAATAATTTTGTGAACGTTACTTTTTCTTTTAGAAAAATGTCTCAGAATCAGGAAATATGTTTCAGAATCTGAGACATTTTGTATAGGAAATCTTAAACTTTTTGCACACGAAACAAAAAATGTTTTAAAGTAGTTTTTTTAGTTAAAGTTTAAGAATCTAAGGTTTTTTTTGTAGAAAAACATTTTTTAGAATTTGAAAGTTTTTCTTTGGCAAAAACGCTTAGATTCTTAGACATTCCTTTACGAAATATGTCTCAGAATCTAATATTTTCTATGTTGGAAAATTTCTTCAATTGATAAATTCTCAGATTTAGATTTTTTATACGACAAATGTGTTCGAATTTGAGACTTTTTCTATGTATACAAACAAAAAAAAAAATATCTTGTCAAATTACTAGAAAAAGTTTCGTAATCCCATTTTACAAATATTTGAGAGTTTTCCAACATTTTTTTTATCGAAATTTACATTATATTTTGTAATTTTAAAAGATTTTTTGGAATTTTACAAATATTTTTTGTAATTTTACAAATTTCAATGTTTTTTTACAAAAAAAAAACTCTACTAAATTTAAAGGTCCTAATTTAAAACTTTTTTTGTGTTCACAATTTTTCGTAGTATATGCTTTTCACTCTAATTTTTTAAAGTAGTGCGCCATAAAGTTTCAAAAAACTTTTAACTGAAATTTTATTTTTTACTAATTAAAAAGTTTTTTTATTAACAAATATGTTGAAAAATCTAAATTTTTTACATTAAAACTTTAACAAACTTTGTTGTTTTGCAACAAATTTTCTGTTATTTGGATTTGCTTAAGTTTTAATTTTGTTCTGGATCACCGACAGAGGTCTCAGTTACCTAATTTTCTTTGCTTAAATTTTTTAATTCTAGTTAGAATTATTAGTTTAAATTTTGAAAAAATGCCTGCGAATTTTGTACTCTTGTCCAAAACATTAAATCATGATAATGTTTTGCGGAAGATTTGGGTGTACTCGCCAAAGCAAAGTTTTAAAAAAAAAATAATGTTATATTACTTTGCTATTCCATGCAAAACGAATTGAAATATCAGTCGAGGACCCCATTAAAAACCCAAAAGAGCTGTACATTTCGTAAGTGAGTGCAAAAATAAGTGCAAAAAAGTGTTTTTACATTTTGGAGAGTTTAAAAGATTCGGCTCCAAAGAATATAACACTCTCACTTGTTTTATGTACATTTGATAAAGAAATGGAAAATTTATATGCGAAAAGCTTAGACTTGGTGAAAAAGTAATTTTAGTAAAAAAAATATTTTTTTCACGAAAAACAAAATTATGTTAAACAAGTGAGAGTGTTAAATTCGGCTGTGCTAAATCTTTTATACCCTCCAAAATGTAAAAAAAAAATTTATAAAAAATTTTCAGGGGCGTTTTTTTTTTGGGGGGTGGTGATGGGGGTCAGTGGGAGACTTTGAAATCACCTTCCCATCGCGATAAATATACCAAATGTTTCATTTATTTAACAAAAATACAAAACAACATGTAAAAAAAGTGTATTTTTTCAGATGTTGGTTCAATTGTTCAAGGGGGAACTTTTTCCCCCTGGCCTGAATTTGCCCATTCACGAACTTAACCTGCCTATGATCATGAGACATATTTGTGTCGAACTTCAGGAGTTAACTGTTTTATTTTGGACTGCATTGTGTTATCTACAGACAGACGGACAGACGGACAATCAAAGAATGTCTTAGAATCGATCATATATCAATAATATATATACTTTATGGGGTCCCCGACCGATATTTCGATGCGTTACGAACGGAATAACAAAGTGAGTATACACCCATACTATGGTTGGAGGGTATAAAAACATTTTTGTATCAAGTGACTTTGGCACGATGGGTAGAGTGTCTGACCAGAATGTAGTTGATTGCAGGATCTATTCCCCAAAATTTTATTAAATATTTTTAAAAAATATTTCAATAGAAAATTGTAAAAAATAACCTGCGAAATCATAAATTTTTATTGTTTTCGTAGGTATTTTTTTTGGAATTTGTTGGTAAAAATAACAGAACTATCATTACTTTGTAATGTTTTCGAAGGTGATTTTTTCGAATTTGTTGGTAAAAAAATGAAATGAAAAAAAACGTAATTTTTGAATGTTTAATATTATTTATTTTAAAAAATTTTGTCAAAAGTAAAAAATAAATGCTGATGTTTGTTAAAACAAATGAAAAATTACTGGGATGGTTTTCAATTGTTTATTCACGGGTTTTAAGTGTGTTTTTCATTTGTTTTTGCCTACAAAATATTTTGAGTGTAGGAAAAATCAAGGAATTTACTACAAATATTTTTTTTTTAATCTTAATTGTTTTTTTTTTTGTAGAAAAACTGTAAAATTAAAATAAATGTTTCTGTAGGAAAAATAAGAAAATTTTCTTCAGGGAAAATTTGATAATTTTTTATACAAAAAATGCAAAATAGTCTTAGACTTTTTCTTTCGGAAAAATTATACAGGATCTGGGACTTTAATAGGAAAAATGTCTTGGAATCTAAGCATTTTTCCTTAGGAAAAATGTCTCAGAATCTGACATTATTTCTATTAGGAAGATGTCTCAGTATCTAAGACTTTTCAATAGGATAAGCTGAGACCTTTTCTTTAGGAAAAAAGTCCTGGAATCCCAGAAAAACTTCCGATTTTTTCAATAGGAAAAATATCTCAGAATTTTTGAGTTTTAATATTTAAAAATATTTTAAACTCTATGACTTTTTCGATAGGAAAAATAACTCAGAATCCAAGTCTTTTTCTATAAAAATTGCCTTAAACTCTGAGAAATATTCAGAGAATTTTAGAAAAAATCACAGAATCTAAAAAAAGGTCTTAGATTCCGAAATTTTTTTTTTGTTTGAAAAATGTCTGAGAATCTAAGACTTTTTTGTAGGAAAAATTTTGGAGACTCAGACTCTGAGACTTTTTCTATGGGAAAAATGACTCAGAAACTAAACATTTGTTTAGGAAAAAATTTCTTAGACTCTCTTATGAAAATGTTTCTCAGAAAATGCTTGACTAGCTTGAAAAGTTTCTCAGAAAACAAAACTTTTTTAATAGAAAAATGTCTCAGAATCTAGAAAATTGTCTCCAAACATTTTAAAAAGCATTAAAGTCTTTAATTTTTCACTTCTCATGTACTTTCTACGGAATATTTTTTCAAACATTAAAAATGTTGGTGTAGAAAGATCGTTTCGGTATCTTAAACATTTTCTGTAGAAAAAGGGAATAGAAAAATTTTTTAATATTTCAGAAACTAAGAAGTTGTCAATGAAAAAAAAAACTCACTACACCTGAGACCTTTCCTAAACGAAACTTTTTTCCAAATATAGAAATTTTTGGTGTGAGAATTGCATTAGTATCTGAGATTTTTCTATATGAAGGTGTATCAGAATTTAAAAATTGTTGTATAAATTCTGATTAATTTTTATTCAAAAATAAAAATCGTTGCTTTCGACCATTAAAATATTATATTTTTAGTAGATTTATTCTAGCTCGAGGTCATTATTTCCTTACTTATTTAGACTTTGATATTCTCATAGAATCATTTTTTGAAAATTATTCAATGAGAATATCATAGCTTTAATAAGTAAAGGAAATAATGACCTCGAGCTAGAATAAACCTACTCAAAATATTTTTGTATAAATTTTAAAAGTTTTTCTGTATCAAAATGCCTCAGAACTTCAGAATTTTTCAATTGGGATAACGTCTCAGAATCATAAACTTTCTCTTTATGCAAATGACTCGGAACAATTTCCAAATCAGAAAACTTTTTGTGAATAAACATATCTCAAAAACTGACTTATTATTTATTAAAAAAATAGTGTCAGAATCTAAGTCTTTTGCTGTCAGAAAAATGCCTTAGAATCTAAAAATTTCTTGAAGAGACATTTTTCAAAATATCAAATATTTAAGTTTTTTTATTATAGGAATAAATTTTTAGGTCTTTATTCATAATACTTAAAGTGTACTTAAAGTAGGTTTATTTGACAAATATTCATGCAATATCAGTCAAATAAACCTACATTAAATTTAATTTACTTATTATGAATAGCCCAGTTAAAATTTGAAAATGTTTCTATAGAAAAAATCATAATTAACAAGAGTTGAACACTAAAAAACCTTAACCAATGATTCAAATTCGACCTGAAGTTCGCTGCAAAAAAAAATAGTTTGAGCAAAAAAAAATAATATCCCCCCCCCCCCCCCAAACCCAAGAGCTGAATCCGCGCCTGCTGGAACTGTCCGAAACCGGTATAGGAATACCAGAAATGTCTATAGCTTTTAGAAATTACAATTTTTCTTCTACATTTTTCAACTCAACCCCTTATAGGAAATAGAATTAGAGCCCGTGCTCGATCTGTACTAACAGAAAAATCATCAAAAAGAAAATAGAAAGGTTTGAGCCGAGTCACAATTGGAACCACATTCGATAACCACATAATGTTTTCATACATTTTGTATGAAAAGCAAAAAATCGATTTGTGGTCGACCACACTGCCGCCAGAATAGATTCTATTCTATTTTTGTAGTGCTCTCTCACCACCCTCTCATTTTTCTCAAATTTGTATCAAGTAGCGTTGCCATATGTTCAACAAAATATGCTAATTTTTCCAATTGGAGTTAATATATTGTGTGTGTGTTGCACACAAGAAACATTGTATACCTGCATTTATAGGATGACAAAAGAAAAAAAATAGATGTGTGAGTGATATGAGCGTCTTTTTCTTTATAAAATGTGTCCGGTAGTCTGTCGCTTAATTTTAATGCGTCGCTCTCTCTTTTGCAGTGGTTCGTCGTCGGTGATGCCAATTGTGACTGGGCTCTTTTATTTATGTTTTATTTCTTTCTTACAAGTTGTATTTTATGTTAAGTAACAACGTCCAGAAATTCTATTCTCTACAGAATTTTTGGACGTTGTTACTTGACATAAAATAAAATGTGTAAGAAAAAACAAAACAAACTAAAATTTTCTGTTTTCTTTTTACTAACTTCATTTTCTATTACCCCTGGTTACTGTACAATACGTTGAGAATGCCCCTGTCTTTAATATGATTTTCATGATCACGTAGCGTATGACAGATATTTACTATTGCAATTGTATTTAACTAACACTTATACGCCGTGGTGTGCCAAAGAGTCTCAAAAAACTTTTAACTGAAATTTTATTTTTTCTAAATAAAAGGTTTTTTTATTAACGAATATGTTGAAAAATCGAAATTTTGAAATTAAAACTTTAATAAATCACAACTTTGTTGTTTTGCAACGAATTTTCTGTTATTTGGCTTCGCTTTTTTTTCTGGGTCACCGACAAAAAATTGTCAAGGTCAAATTTACCTAATTTTTTTGTTTAATTTTTTAAATTTTAGTTAGACCCAGCAAAACTTTGGTAATGGGTAGTGATTATATAACACATTACCAGGTAATGCATATAACTTATTTGATCATTATTTTATGATGTCTTACCAAACATTTGTTCCACAACGTATTGTTTTCAAGTGACAAAATAATGCATTACTAATAATTTGCTACGTAATGCATGATTATTGGAAAAAATATATTTCATATTTGTTATTTCTAAACATTAAATCATGGATGACTTATATTTGGTTACATTATGTAATATTTCAAAGTTTGAAATAATGCATTATTTTTAATTGGATGCATAATGCATTACAATAACATAAAAAATAATCATTTTATATAAAAATGCATAAGTTTAAACTAGAGATAGGCTCACGACAGGAAATTTCTAATGACACACACTCACGATAATATTTTATCTACTTACACTCACTTACAATCACGTGAGTAAATTTAATACAAAATTACTTTTTCACTACTCGTAACACCTTATATATTATCTTCTGGTATGCTATATTATTTCATTTCTCGTAACCTATAAAATATCATATATTTTACACCTTACTCGTATTCTTCGTTATAAATTTATGACTTATTTTATACCTTACTGGTATTCTTTGTGATAATGTGGATGCATTACTTTGAGTCTCATCGCCTGTTAAAATCATCAATGCTGCAATGTATATAATAAGAGATCCTATACCTTATTTTATACCTTATTTGGTAATCCAAGTTTTGCTGGGGAATTATAAGTTATAACTTTGAAAAAAATTTTATATGAAGAAAGAAAGTCAAACTTTTCCACTTTATCAATTGGTTAACACACAATATTTTTCCATTTTCCGCCTTCCCTATTGCAAATTTTCAAATGCACTCCAATATGTGTATGTTGTAGTATAGTATTGCTAGTATTTAGTTCTAGGTTTAACATGGACACTAAATTTTTAGTACATAACCTCATATGATCTTGTTGTCTGTAGTTGTTTTACATTACACAATGTCTTGTTTAAAGTAACACCAGAAGAAAACCAAAACTAGTGTTCCAAATTTTAAAAACACATTGTTTAAGTAGATACTTATACAAAGATACCAACCAACCTACACGCAATTAATGTATGTTCAGCAATAAATTTGCATTTTCAAAAAACGAGCTAAATTAATGGTAACTTTACTGCACATAATTTAAGTTTGAACAACTTTAAATTTTTCCTTATTTAGAAAATTTTTCTTTAAACATTCAAGGGCAATTTTAAAATGCAAATTTTTGTTTAAGGTTTTCGTTTGGTTTGTGTAATGTTGATTCTTAAGATGGGAAATCTTTAGCTTAATCAGGGAATTTTTATATACGAAAAAAAATATAATATTAATATTTTTAAATGAAAAATCAGGATATTGTTAAAAAAAATTCTAAAAATTAGAGAATTTCATCTTTACGAAAAATTCTCAGAATCTGAGAATTTTTTGATTTTATTTATATTTTTTTTCATAATTTTTTTATATTTTTTTCGGGTCCTGAGAAAATTTTAGAACAAGGAATCTTAAAATAACCTTTGCGAAATAATGTAAGAGACAAACAAGTTGGAAGAAAGTATGAAGTGAGGTTGAGATTGCTAGTAATAGAATTGTAGTGTTGGAAACTGTCAAAATTTATTCTGTAAAAACTATAAATATTCACGTATATAAAAAAGTTTTCATTAACAAGACAAATCGACATTTAAAATCCTACTGATGATAACACTAACTGGGGTGTTTGAAACCGGTATGGGAAATACCAGAAATGTCTATTATTTATAGAAATTCAATTTTTCTTCTGCATTTTTTCAACTTGAACCTTATAATTAAAATAATTTTATTTGATCAAATTGAAGAGTGTCTCAAAATCTGGAAATTTTTCTTTTAAAAATAAAAATTTAAAAAATCTGTTTGCAAATGAATATAAAAATGTGAGAATATGGCATCACAAATAATATCCATTTAGGCAAATGTGAAAGTAAAAAAGAAAATTGTAAAATGATCAAAAAATTATTGTACTTGACAAAAAAACTTGTAAAATGATAAAAAAAAATTTCAATTATAACTAGGAATTAGATAAAATTACTATAATTCATTGTTAGTCTTATCGCATCAAATAATTTGTAATTTTATTGGTAAAAGTTTTTTTTTTTATCAGCCGAAAAATTTCAGAAAAAAATTGTAAATTTACAACGTAAAAGTTGTAAATTTTCAAAGCAATATTTTTTAAATCTAAAACAAAAAATTGTTAATTAACCAAAATAAATATCAATTTACAAAGAAAAGTTGTATTTTGACAAAATTAAATTTTTTTTTCTTTGTAAATTAAAATTGTTGCTGATTACAAACATTTTACAACTAAAATTTTAAACTAACAACTTTTTGTCGCGATAACACTAACAAGTAATTCTCCGATTTTAGGATATTTTTTGATACTTCCTATTTTACGGAGTTCCTAGTAAAAACTACTTTTTTGTGAGTTACAAAATTTGAAAAAAAAAAATTCTAAAACGAATTTGTTTTGAAAAAACGCAAAAGAACGTTGTATGTTTGACTTAGAAACTTAGACTTAGAAACTTTTAACGTACAATAGACTATTTTAAGTCTGAGAGCCATGGACTTGCTTAAAAAATTTTCTTATTTTAGGCTTGTAGAACCCACCCTCAACTCAATGACTTAGAAAAATTTTCAAAAAGACTTGAAAATTTAAAAAAAAATCATAAAATCACAGGAATATCTTTTAAGTTTTATCGCATCAAAAAGTTGAAAATTTACAATTTTATTGGTTAAAAAAATGCAGTAGAAACTGTAAATTTATAGTAAAAATTGTTTATTTACAGTAAAAAAATTATGAGAATATCTTTTAAGTTTTATCGCACCAAAATGTAGAAAATTTACAATTTTATTGGTTAAAAAAATTCAGTAAAAATTGTAAATTTACAGTTTTTACTGTAAATTTACAGTAAATGTGAATTTAAAATTTGTAAAAATAATGTTTTTTTTTAAAAAACTATTTTTTTATATAAACAAGATTTGAGATAAAAAAAAAATTATCAATTTTCTTTATACAGTCCAACTACAGTATGGGACATACTCACTTTGTTATTCCGTGTGTAACGCATCGAAATATCGGTTGGGGACCCCATAAAGCAGAGCTTCTCACTAACTTTTGCTTTGCGACCCCTTTTCAATATTTCAAATTTTTCGCGACCCCCCAACATAAAAAATTATTAACGTGAACTTTGATCTCAAAAACCTGAAGTAATGAACAAATTTGGAAACCTAAGCAGCATTGAAAGATTAATCGAAACCGTGTGGTCAGATCCCAGACGCATACCAAAAATTGCAAGTAAAAAACTTCTAAAAAATAAAACAAAAACACAATTTTTGTGAAGTTTGATCTCGATTTTCTCAAAAATTTGGAAACCAGGTCCCGAACTACGGCATTTTATATCGAAACTTACTATCTTCACCAATTTTTTATTTTCGAAAATAAAAGAAAAACACTAGTTAAACCTGATCAGGAATGAAGAAATGTTTACCAAGAAAGCATTTAAAGTCCAATTTGGAGTAATGATTGTTCTTTTTTCAAAATTATGTACCAAAGTTTGGTATTGATTGAAATTTTTTTCGATTACGAATCTAGGTCCAATATTCAGATTTAGATTTGAAATCAACATTAAAAAGTAAATCAAAAAAAGTGGTCAGATCCCAGACGCATCCGAAAATTTCACAGACAAAGCTCTTTAAAATGCACTAGAATACGTTTTTGTGAACTTTGCCTTTAATTTTTTCAAAAACCTAACGTACTAGAAAAATTTGGAACCCAAATTCGGAATCAGCATTGAATAGTTAATGGGAATTTCGAGAAATTAGCAACTGCACAGTGATTACAGAGGGACCTTAAGTGATGGAAAAATTGTTTTCTTTAATAAAAGTATTTATATATTTTTCTAACACAACCAAAAAAAAAAATGTTTTTTTAAATTTACCAAAATTTAAGGTTTTAACAAATTTGTTTGCGACCCCCTGAAACTCTTCTGCGACCCCCTAGGGGGTCGCGACCCACAGTTTGAGAACCATTGCCATAAAGTATAAAAAAAATTAAATTATGATAAACTTGCATTTCTTAAGTGCAAAAAGCATAAGAATGAATTTTTAAACACATATTCGAGAGGAAATTTGCCCCCCAATCACCACGACCCCCCACCAAAAAAAATTAAACGTCCCTGCATAACAGATTCGGCACAGCCGAATTTAACACTCTTACTTGTTTTTTTTTTTTCAATTAATGTTGTTTTAATTCTACCTTTTTATTTAGAAATAATAAATGCATTATTTGAGCTCGAGGCCAATGTTGAAATAAATTTTCTTTATTATTTGCCGATATTTCGACACTCTTTGAGTGTCATCCTCTAGGCTTATTTATAGTATAATTGTTCTTACCTTTTGGTTTTAATAAAACACAAATAGTAATTCTTTATGGATTCAAGTTGAAAAATGTAGAAATTAATTTAATTTCTAAAAATTATAGACATTTCTGGTATGTGAAGACAAATACCCATTTTGCCTTCAGCTATTGTTTGATCAACATATTTATAATTTCTACAGAGAGAAGTTTATGTAAACGGCGAAACAAATTCTATTTTTATCAATTTCAATTTTACTTCATACCTCTATCAACTTATTTGTCTCTTTATATATTTTACGAAAGGTTTTTAACATGATAATGTTTTTAGGCTGGTGTCTAATTATAAAAATGATGAAGGACGCTACCTTTTGACTATTATATAAGCTACCGACTAACAAAAAAGAAAATAATGAAAACTATTTTCATTTTCTTAAAACCAAACAGGTTTGTATCTTCGATTTGTAACTTGTTTAACAACTCACCTGCTGGTGAATAAAAGTGTTTTTCACTAGATGGTGAATAAAACGTAACAAAATTATTTTTCAACAAAAAATTTTTTTTATCAATTTTGTTTTTCAGCAAATTTTTTTTATCAATTATTTTTTATTAATTATTTTTTATAAATTATTTTTTATCAAAAATTTTTTTTCATCAAAATTTTTTTGTCAAAAACAATTTCTCATCAATTTTTTCATCTAATTTTTTTTTCATACAATTTTTTTTTCATAAAATTTTTTTTCATCAACATTTTTTCGTAACTTTTATTTTTATTTTTCACCAAAAATTTTTTTCATGAAATTTTTTTTCAACAAAAAATTTTTGTTTTCATATTTTTATACCCTCCACTCTAGTGATAGAGGGTATATATAAGTTTGTCATTCCGTGTGTAACACCTCGAAATATTGGTCTAAGACCTCATAAAGTATATATATTCATGATCCTCGTTCGATTCCAAGACGATCTAGCGATGTCCGTCCGTCCGTCAGTCTTTTTAAAATTAGACACCAGCTTAAAAACATTATCATGTCAAAAGTATTTTACACAATATTTTTGTCAATCAAAAAGTTTTCAAACTCAAAAAAACCAACAATGAAAAATACTTTTACACTCAAAAAAAATTTACACTCAAACAAATTTATGAATTTTGAGCGAAATCGTGAATTTTGATGATTTTGACTATGAATTCAAGTGTTGAAAAAAAACCTTCTGTGGAAAAAATTAAGAAATATTGTACACATTTTGTGTCACTCAAAAAAATACACTCAAAAAAATGTCCATTTAAAAAAATTTAAACTTAAACAAATTGTTTACTTCAAAATAAATTTTTATACCCTCCTCTCTAGTGATAGAGGGTATATATAAGTTTGTCATTCCGTATGTAATACCTTGAAATATTGGTCTAAGACCCCATAAAGTATATATTCTCATGATCATCGTTCGATTCTACGACGATCTAGCGATGTCCGTCCGTCCGTCTGTCTGTTAAAAAAACACGCTAACTTTTGAAAGACTCTACGGAGGCTCCTAAAGTTTGGTATATATGTTGGGCATTTACCTGGCCAGGTTGGTCCAGTGGTTCAAAAGTTATGAGCAAAAGAGTGAATTTCGGCAAGGGTTTTTCACGAATTTACGAGATAAAAAACACAATAACTTTTTAATGGCAATTCTGAAGCTTGGCATATACATTTGTCGTTCCTTTTGGCTGTTTCGTATTGAATTTCAGTCAAATCGGTCCAGTGGTTCAAAAGTTATAAGCAAAACCGTAAATTTCAGATTCGCCTCACCTTAAATTCACGTGTTGAAAACCCGTTAAATATGTTTTAAAAACATTGGCAAGTCAGAAAAATATTTTACAACGCATTTTTGTCACTCAAAAATATTTTTACACTAAAAGAAAAAAAAAATACACACGAAAAAAATTTTACACTCAAAAAAAAAATTTACACTCAAATAAAAAATTTAGTAAATTATTTTTTTTTTTTGTTCAAAAATTAGTTAAAAAAAAGTTTTTTTACACAAAATAAAATATTTCTAATCAAAAATTTTATTTTTTCACTCTAGAAAATTTACTATAACTTAAAAAGGGCATTGTGGAGGGTATTCATAGATTCGGCCAAGTCGAATTTATCTTTTCTACTTGTTTTTTCATAATTTTTTTTTTTTTAATTTTTCCTTTTTTTTCACCAAAACTACTTTTTCACCTAAAGAATAGTAGTCTCTTCGATTTCATGGGAAAAATCTGTCAATCTCCAAAAAAAAATAACAACGTGAAATAAATAAGTTTTTACGTTGAGTGTGAGAGCTTTGGACATTTTTTTACAAATTATAGCGACCCAGCAAAACTTAGATTACCAAATAAGGTATAAAATAACCCAGCAAAAAAAGTGCGGAGTACTTCTATTTGGAGTGCTTTAAAACTATAACAAATGTAATGAAATACAACAAAAATAACAAAAAACACAAGAAAAAATCGCAAAGGACTTCTTTTCTACTCCATAAAAAGTTGATATTCAGCTCTTAACTCATTACCTTCCGGGACACTCCCATACAAATGTAAGTAGATATTCAGTAGATAAGAAGTACTCCGAGCTTTCAAACAACTTCCAATTACTTCCCTGGAGTAGTTCTTATCTACTGAATATCTACTTACATTTGTATGGGGGTGTCGCGATAGGTAATGAGTTAAGAGTTGAATATCTATGAATTCTGGAGTAGAAAAAACTGTTTGTGTGTTTTTGTCTTGTGTTTTTTGTTATTTTTGTTGTATTTCATTACATTTGTTTTAGTTTTAAAGTACTCCACTGGGAAGTGGTAATGACTTTTTTTGCAGGGAAGGTATATGATCTCTTATTTTATACATTGCAGCATTGATGATTTTAACAGGCGATGAGACTCAAAGTAATGCATCCACATTATCACATAGAATACCAGTAAGGTATAAAATAAGTCATAAATTTATAACAAAGAATACCAGTAAGGTGTAAAATATATGATATTTTATAAGTTACGAGTAAGGTATATAATATAGCATACCAGAACGTAATATATAAGGTGTAACGAGTAGTGAAAAAGTAATTTTGTATTAAATTTACTCACGTGATTGTAAGTGAGTGTATGTCGTTAGAAATTTCTTGTCGTGAGCCCATCTCTAGTTTAAACTTATGCATTTTTTATAAAATAATTATTTTTTATGTTATTGTAATACATTATGCATTTAATTATAAATAATGCATTATTTCAAACTTTCAAATAATACATAATGTAACCAAATATAAATCATCCATGATATAATGTTTAGAAATAATAAATATGAAATACATTTTTCCAATAATCATGCATTACGTAGCAAATTATTAGTAATGCCTTATTTTTCACTTTAAAATAATACGTTGTGTAACAAATGTTTGGTAAGACATCCTAAAATAATGCTACAAATAAGGTATATACATTACCTGGTAATGTGTTATATAATCACTACCCATTACCAAAGTTTTGCTGGGATGGCCTTTTTCAGAAATATAAAGCAATCGTTACTTTTCCCACCCGTATCTTAATATTACGACTGTAATTCAACTTCCTATCTAGAAACACTTGGCTCCATCTTTGGAGACGATTTCTGTGTCGTCTAGAGAAATAGGATCAAAACAAGGAATCTTATTTCCCAGCAAAACTTAGATTACCAAATAAGGTATAAAATAAGGTATATGATCTCTTATTTTATACATTGCAGCATTGATGATTTTAACAGGCGATGAGACTCAAAGTAATGCATCCACATTATCACATAGAATACCAGTAAGGTATAAAATAAGTCATAAATTTATAACGAAGAATACCAGTAAGGTGTAAAATATATGATATTTTATAGGTTACGAGTAAGGTATATAATATAGCATACCAGAACGTAATATATAAGGTGTTACGAGTAGTGAAAAAGTAATTTTGTATTAAATTTACTCACGTGATTGTAAGTGAGTGTAAGTAGATATAATATGCTAGTGAGTGTGTGTCGTTAGAAATTTCTTGTCGTGAGCCCATCTCTAGTTTAAACTTATGCATTTTTTTATAAAATAATTATTTTTTATGTTATTGTAATGCATTATGCATTTAATTCTAAATAATGCATTATTTCAAACTTTTAAATAATACATAATGTAACCAAATATAAATCATCCATGATATAATGTTTAGAAATAATAAATATGAAATACATTTTTCCAATAATCATGCATTACGTAGCAAATTATTAGTAATGCCTTATTTTTCACTTTAAAATAATACGTTGTGTAACAAATGTTTGGTAAGACATCCTAAAATAATGCTACAAATAAGGTATATACATTACCTGGTAATGTGTTATATAATCACTACCCATTACCAAAGTTTTGCTGGGGAACTTTCCCAATATGCTGCCAACTTAGAAATTAGTTGTGGATTGAGCTACAAACAAATTTCTTTTTTCTTTAATATCTGAAGAAATTAATTAAATTTAAAACCGGATTTGTAAACAGCAGAAATTATGTGAACTGCAAACTCAACTTTAGAGATGGTTGAGAATAAAACTTAAGTTTTATGCATATTCCATTAAATTTGAAGATTACATAATGACTTTGTCTACTTCCGTATTAAATAATATATAAGGAATTTTTATTACATATTTGTAAGCATTTCAAAACTTTAAAGGTGACTTAAAATACAAGTGAAATAAGAAATACTAATTGTTACTTTTTCATTTTTTTTTTTAAACTTTTGTGTGACAGACATTTCCGAAACACTAAAGACTTTAAAGACATTAATAAAAAATTCATTCAATTTTTTTTTTTATTTTTTATAGAAAACATAAAATATTTTTCTTTATACTTTCAATTATTTACTGTAGTGTTGCAAGTTGCTTCATTTACATTTCAAATCATTGTAAAATATACAACACATAACATCAAAAGACTTCGTTATCTTTGATACCATCTGCTCTGTAATAGAGGGCTTGTCTATCAGTTTGTAACTAATAATTTTACTAAAAAATATTACAAACATATCTGTAAAAAAATTAGTTTTTCTAGAGATTAGGTCCTTCATTCATTTTCTCTGGTCCACTTTCGACCATTTCCCGACTTAACAAGCCTTTGATCATAAGAAATATTCCTGGCAAACCTCTGGTGTTTGAACGTCCGTCTCTGCTTTCCACAAACGAACTGACAGATGGGCATCGCTAGAATGTCTTAGAATTGATGCAAGATCAATAACACTATTTAACAAAATAAATATGGAGAATACTCTTAATTTAAAAAAAAAAAAAACTATTAAAGAATTATTTTAAATGCAGTTTTTAGCGTTTTTTGAGGTATTTTGGCTATTTTCCGTATATTTTGCATTGTATACATCCTCACCTATTACCTCAAAAAACATGAAAAATTAAACAATGTTATACAGATGCCCTACACATTAGAGGTTTAGAGATTCGGTACTGCTGAATAAATTATTCATACTCTTCTTTTCATCTTTTTCCATGTTGTCATACATTTGTAAAATTATCATTCAAATAATAATCATCATCACGTTTGTCATCATTTACATTCTCTGCAGTATTAGCGTTACCAACATTAGGGTAACACTTAATTTTTTAGAAAAATGTATTCAAAATGATGAAGGAAGACATCTTCCTTTTCAGAACCCATTCTGAAATTTTCCATTTTTTAAAAAAAGTCAATTTATCAAAAATCGTTCCACTTTTTTTTCCAAAAAAATAAAAAAAATTAATCGATAGCCCATACAAAAATATATAAGAATGTAAACTTTTTAGATTGTGGTGCATTCCGTTTTAATGTGATAAATATTTAACCAAGGCAATTCGCCACAAATTTTACCATTTGTCTAATATTTGACCACGCCTCCTAAGCCGAGATTTTGAAAAATTGAAAAACCAAAAACGCAATATATATATATATGAGGCATTCCACACCAAATGACCAGCGAAAAAATCATGTGTACCTTAAATTTCTTAATATATTGTGGTATGGATGGCCCTATATAGAACTAAGAAAATTGCGATTTTGGTTTTTAAATTTTTAAAAAACTGGGCTTAGTAGGCGTGGTCAAATATTGGAAAAATGGTCAAATTTATATCGAGTTGCCTTATGTAAATATTTATCAATAAAACGGAATGCACCACAATCTAAAAATATTCAGAACCCTTTCTGAAATTTTCCTTTTTTAAAAAAGTTAATTTATCAAAAATCCGGCCACTTTTGCTTTTTAAAATTTTTTTTTTAAGACTCCAACCACTTTTGTTTTTTAAAAAATAAAAAAAAAATATATAAAGTTAAGATGTTTGTCTATCCACACAAAAAAATTCAGACATGCGTTTTTCGTTTTTTTTTTTCGAGAAAATCACATTTGAATTTTAAATTTCATAACTATTTTGTAATTTGCTTGTATTTTCTTGTTTCAACGTAGCGAATGAGTATTAAATATTTGCATAAATATTACTCATACGCTATGTTGAAACAAGAAAATACAAGAAAATTACTTAATTGTAATGAAATTGAATATTCAAATGCGATTTTCTCGAAAAAAAACGATAAACACATATTTGATTTTTTTGTGTGGATAGACAAACAAACAAAAAAGTTTTTTTTTTTTTAAAAAAGTGGGCGGATTTTTGATAATCGATAGCCCATACAAAACTATACAAGAATGTAAATTTTTGAGATTGTGGTGCATTGCGTTTTAATTTGATAACACTGTGCACGAATTTGTATCTTGGATGGGACCAAAAAAAAAAAAACGAAAGTATACCAACAGTAGAGCAAAACTGCCGAAGGGTTTTGAGAACATACTTTGAGAACTTATGGCCCACTGAAGTTTTTCAATTTTTTTCAAAGGCGTTTTAAATAGCTAAAAAAAAGGATTAAATATAATTCTGAGGTAAATAACGACAAGACATATCTTTATGGCGGTTCTTTTCTAAGAATATACTAACACTCTATCTCCCATTTTTAGGGATCATTTTGGCCCTTTTTTCAAATATCCTCATAGAACACAAAGGGGTTGTAAAAAATCAAAAGCTCGTGTGAATAGCGAAAAATGCTTAAATAAGTAAAATTGTAAATTATCACATTCTATTTAATTGTTTTTCAACAAAGACGTGTGAAATAAGTCAAAAAAATATTATAAATCTGGTTGTGAGCTAAATTACGATAATGGATGTCTACAGTGAAATTTGATGGCCGTTATTTTCTTAGAATATTATAACCCTCTATCTCCCATTTTTAGTGGTAATTTCTGTCCTTTTTCCAAATACCCTCATAGAACACCACCTTTATATGGCTAAAATGTTCCACAAACATTTTCTGCATCAAATTTCACTAGGGGTTGTCAAAGGTCAAAAGTTCGTGTGAAAAGTGCAGAATGCTTCAAATAGTAAAAATGTAAAGTATTTTGGTGAAACATAATTTAACTATTTATGATAACTTGAAGTTATAATATTTTAAACATTTCCTTTATATCGCAAGAACTTTTAACTTTTAACCTTAGACAACTCCTAGTAAAATTCGATGCAGAAAATATTTGGAGAACATTTTATCCCTATAAACGTTACTCTAAGGGCGAGTTTTTGAGTTGTAAAATTTAATGATTTTAGGTTTAAACTGAGTTAAAACCACAAATTCTGTTTTTGAGATGTGGTTTATTTTAAGTTTAACTCACCAATGTTGGAGAGTTAAACTAAGGTACAAAAACGTCAAAAAAACACCTCTGATTTTCAAGTATACTGGTTAGTATTGCCATTTTGTGGTATTTTATTCAAAAAAATGTGCGATGATGGCAACTATTCTAATTGGAAATGTGGCATTTGGTATGGCAATACCGCGTTAATCGATATTTGCTTAACTTGAACTGAAAAACAGAATGTTTGGTTTAACTTGGTTTTATTTTTATAAAGTTTAACAAAACTCCCGGTTAAACTAAGTTAAAGCGATATATCAAAAACGCAGCCTAAGAGGTTATTTGAATAAAGAGCCAAATGCCCCCCAAAAATTGAAGATAGAGGGTTAATATATTCCAAGAAATGAACCGCCATCAAATTTCACTTAAGACATCTATTATCGTAATTTAGCTCATTTCAAAATTATGGGATACAAAAATATTTTACACAAAATTCTACATATTTGATCTTGATTTTATCAAATTAAATAAACCCAATATTTGAATCAAAAATGATAATATTTAATCTAATATAACAAATTTTGATCCATTTGATCCACCAATTTATGTTATTTATTTTATTCAAACACGTCTTGGGCCGTATTTAATTATATATGGTTCATTTTTAAATTATATATGGTCCTGTATATTTTTTATAGTCAGGAAGAGAAGTCACTGTTATTAAGTAATTATTCCGCAAAAATTTAAAAATAAAGTTTATGTATCCCCCTAATAATCATGTTGCAGGCAGCTATAAACATCAAGCAAGCATCTGTGTTATTTTTGCTTAATCTCTTTTACATTTCTGTTTGTATACCCTACACTTAGTAATAGAGGGTATATATGACTTTCACATTTCGTTTGCAACACCCTGATATATTGGTCAAGGTCCTCATAAAGTATATTGTTTATTTCACCAGGAATAACGGCAAAATCGGCCCATGCGGAAAAGGTTTCCCCTTTAAAGAACTAAACCAACTTCTGAAAAACCCCCGCCCCCTTTTATGGACATGGCTATAAGGAATTAATTTAAATTATTATAAAATATTTGTTTAACGTGAGTGCAAAAAACATAAAAAATGAGTTTGTAAACTTTACTTTGAGGGGAAGGTATACCCCACCACATTTATCGCATTAATTTCCTGTTAAATAGCAGATTCGAAAAATTTTAAGTATAGGGTGTTTTTTTTAGAGGTTCACAACTTTGAATTGGTAATACTGCTTTATTTGACAACCGATCTAACTGCTGATAGTTGTGTTTTGTTAAGTATGATTTGACATTTTATCATGCAAAGACTTACATCAACGCAACGCTTCCAAATTGTAGAAATTTTTTATCAAAAAAATGGTTCTTTTCGTCGAACTTAAATTTTATTCAAAGATCCTATTAATTGGTTACCAATATCGTTTAATTAACCCCATTGGATTATTTTATGTGGGCTATGTAAAGTAACATGTCTTTTACGATAAATTAGAGACAAATTAAACACCTGGAAATAAACCTTCGACGAGTTATTGGTGAAATTCGAAAAACGGCCGCAAATTCTGTGAAAATTGTGTGAAAATGGAGGTTCAGATTACTCCATGTACGAGCCATTTTTGGTATCGATATGGCTCCAAATCATTTTTAAACATTAATGTCATAAAATTATCTATCCAATAAAGTCAGTTTGATTGATATTAAAAATATTTTTCCTTACTTTATTTTAATTTAAAGTTCGGTAACAGTAAAAAAAACACCCTATACAAAAAAAAGTTTTTCTTTACTATTTTTAATGGTTAAAAAAACCCCTTTAGTTTTCTTTTTAAAAACTGTAATTTTATTTTTTAAATCATTAAAAATAGTAAACATTGCGGGTCCATTACAGAAACTAGTAAAATTTAAAAAATTGTGAAAAACTGGCTAAGCAGAGATGTCGAGAGCACATTAAAGCTTTTTAATTGCCACAATTAATTTGTGTCATAAAAATTTTCTATATAAATAAAACATTGAAATAAAGAAACATTCGAATTAAACAAAACTTAATCAAACTTACCTACTCACAAAACTATATTTTTCTCATTGTTGCGAAACTTTAAGCCAGGACCATAATAAAGCAGTGAACTGGCGCAGTCGAAATAGAACAAATAATTTCTTAAAATTGTTTTGACATAAGTACTGCGACTGCTCACTGCTTCATTTTGGCTTAGGATTTAGCCAAAATTTTCAAGTATTGAAAAATGTTAAAAATTAGAAAAATAATAAAAAAAAAAAAATTTAAAGAATTCTGCAGTATAATGTTAAGTCGTATCAACTGACTATCACTTTCTTCTTTTATTTATAATTCCTTTCATTATACAACAGCAACTCAGCTGAAATTGTTTGTTGTCTAATTCATCATTTGTCTCTTTTGTCTTGTATAATCGTGTCATATGTATGTCAACTTGTTTGGATTTAATTTTTTATTTCATTTTTTATTATGATTATTATTTTCCTGTTCATACATGTTAAATTAACAAAACAACATCAACAACAGTTACATGCATACATACTCATATAAATGCAGTCGGAAAGTGCACATATGTGAGTAGATGTTTGATGATTATAATTACAACTAGAATGAACACATGCATATGTGAAATTTGAAGTCTAAATGGAAAATGTTAATGCAGTCAATAAAATTTTATATGGTTATTAATTTATGTACTAATTTTAGAGGTTACATTGCAGTTAACGGCTTCGATTAATAAATAGCCGATTTTCTGAAATAGCCGCACAGTGGGAGAAATGGCTATTCAGTACTGGACTGATAGGCATATAATTTGAAACGATGATAGTTAACGTATTTTTGAGCTTAAGTTTGGAAGTTGGAGCGGAAGTTGAACAGGGGATGCAGCAAAACCCCACAAAGTAGGGGGAGGGGGTTCTGCTTTTTTAAAATTAGGCTGGTGTCTAATTTTAAAAAAGTTGCAGGAAGCCACCTCAGTTTGACTATATAAACTAACAATTAACAAAAAAGAAAACAAGAATTACTATTTTCATTTTCTTAAAACCAAAAGTTTTAATAACTTGGGTTAGTAACTTGGATAATAATTTACCTCGTGGTGAATAAAACCGTTTTTCACCAGCTGGTGAATAAAAAGTAACATAATTATTTTTCAACAAAAAAAAAAAAATTTTTTTTCATCAAATTTTTTTTTCATCAAATTTTTTTTTTCATCAAATTTATTTTTCATAAAATTTTTTTTTTCATCAATTTTTTTTTCATTAATTTTTTTTTATCAAAATTTTTTTTTTCATAATTTTTTTTTTATCATATTTTTTTCATCAATTTTTGTTCATAAAATTTTTTATTATCAATTTTTTTCTCACCAAATTTTTTTTTTAACATGATAATATTTTTAGGCTGGTATCTAATTTTAAAAAAGTTGTAGGACGCCACCTCTGTTTGACTATAAGTATAAGCTAACAATTAACGAAAAAGAAAACAAGAATTACTATTTTCATTTTCTTAAAATCAAAAATTTTAATAACTTGGGTTTGCAACTCGGATAATAATTCAACTCGTGGTGAATAAACCCGTTTTTCACCAGCTGGTGAATAAAAAGTAATATTATTATTTTTCAACAAAAATTTTTTTTTCCATCAAATTTTTTTTTTCGTCAAACTTTTTTTTCTCATAAATTTTTTTTTTTTTTCATAAAATTATTTTTTCATCAAACTTTTTTTCATGATTTTTTTTTATCAATTTTTTTTTTGTTTAATCAATTTTTTTCTTTGTACCCATTTTTTTTTCCTCAATATTTTTTTTTTCATCAATTTTTATTTCATTTATTTTTTCTTAATCAATTTTTTTTTTCATCAAAATTTTTTTTCCTAATTTTTTTTTTATCATATTTTTTTTTTATAATTTTTTTTTTATCAAATTTTTATTATTAATTTTTTTCTCACCAAAAATTTTTTTTTCTTATTTTTTTTTGATCAATTTTTTTACATCAAAAAATTTTTCTTTTCATCCAAAAAATTCATCAAAAGCTTTTTGTCATCAAAATTTTTTTTCACCAAAATTTTGGGTTCATTAAATTTTTTTTAACATAATTTTGTTTTTCGTGAAAAAAAAATCATCATACTTTTTTACCAAGTTTTTCACCAAGCTTTTCACATAAAGATTTTCCATTTGTTAATAAGTACATAAAACAAGTGAGATTGTTATATTCTTTGGTGCCGAATCTTTTAAACTCTCCAAAATGTAAAAACACTTTTTAGCACTTATTTTTGCACTCACGAAATGTACAGCTCTTTTGGTTTTTTAATGGGGTCCTCGACTGATATTTCAATTCGTTTCGCATTGAATAGCAAAGTAATATAACATTGTTTTTTCAAAAAAAAAAAATTGCTTTGGCAAGTACACCCAAATCTTCCGCAAAACATTATCATGATTTATTGTTTTGGGCAAGAGTACAAAATTCACAGACATTTTTTTGTTTGCTATTAGATTTCCTAAAAAATTATATGTGGACAATGTGCTAGTACAGCCTAAAAATGATTAGTGGGTGTGGCTTTCTCCTACACTTTCCAAGATGGAGCCGTTCTAAAAAGTGGAATTTCAAATTTTTACCGTACCGGATCCAGTTTTTTTGCCAATTACATGGAAGCATTTATGGATAGCCCTATACGTAACTAAGAAAATTGCGTTTTTGGTTTTTCAATTTTTCAAAAACTGGGCTTATTGAAAAAATGGTAAAATTTGTGTCGAGTTGCCTTGTTTAAATATTTATCAAATTAAAGCGGAATGCACCACAATCTCAAAAATTAACATTCTTGTATAGTTTTGTATGGGCTATCGACATTTTTTTTTTTTAATTCTCAGAACCCGTTCTGAAATTTTCCACTTTTTTTAAAAAAAGTGTTTTTTTAAACTTTTTTTTAAAGCTTAGATGTTTGTCCATCAACACAAAAATTCAGATATGTGTTTTTCGAAAAAATCGCATTTGAACTTTGAATTTCGTAACAATTTAGTAATTTGCTTGTATTTTCTTGTTTCAACATAGCGTATGAGTAATTTTTATGCATATATTTAATACTCATTCGCTATGTTAAAACAACAAAATACAAGCAAATTACTTAATTGTTATGAAATTCCAAATTCAATATAAATATAAAAGATTCGGCATTGACACATTTAACACTCATACCTGGTTTTTGTAATTTTGTTAAGCAAATGGGACATTTTTATGACAAAAGAAATTCAGGCTTTGTGAAAAAATGACTGCGAATTTTGTGCTCTTGCCCAAAACATTAAATCATGATAATGTTTTGCGGAAGATTTGGGTGCAAAGTTTTTTTTTAGAAAAAAATAATGTTATATTACTTTGCTATTCCATGCAAACTTACCCAGCCAGAAATTGCCAACCGTACCAAAACAAAAGTACTGGCAAAGCAATTTTTTTTTGTATAGCAAGCTCTTTTTAGTAAAGTACTTGATTTCACCGAATTAAGTACTTTGCTAGTACTTTTTTACCGAACTAAAGGCGGTTTATTTATTTGAAATATTTTTTTTTAATAATTTAATTAAATTTTAATATTTTATTTGAAAACACATAATTATGTTATAAAGTTATGACAATGGTGTCATTATCAAATTTAGTATGAATACATTTTGATTCTACTATGTAGATACTGATTTCAATGTTATTTTTAACAAATTTGTTTAACATTGTAGAGTCCTATTTCTCTTGATGGTAGTGGAAATTAAAAAAAATCGCTACATTCAATAAAAATATTGCCTTTCAAAAATATATCATCACATTTGTATTTAGACAGCTTTCTATTTAAAATTTCAGTAACTTTAGGGGCATGTCACAGACTCAATTCCGTTCGGAATTGAAAAAAGTGGTTTACTCGTAAAACGCAAAACGAATATTATTTTTTTCGGAATGAAATCACTTTCAAAATTCAAATTGGAATTGAATTGCATAAAAGTGGTTTCATTCCGAAAAAAATATTTACTTTGCGTTTTACGAATAAACCACTTATTCCACTTCTGAACGGAAGCTTTCTTTTATATTCCTAGAGAGTATTTGGAACTTCTATTAAGAGGATGTAGCAATAAACTCGCGAATTTCTTCATTTTTTTACGTTTTTGCGAAATTAGCCCCTAAATTTGTCTTTGATAAAAAAAACTTGCTTTTACCATCATGTTGAATTTTATCATCATGTTGTATATGGCAGCACCATTTTTCGAGATAATTTAAGGATCCATCTTTAAGTAAATAATGTGGTAACCTTACAGAATATACAGACCAAAAATTATTTTTTTGGACAAATTTTTCGTCAGTTATTTGTTTAAGGTTACCACATTATATAGTTAAAGATGGACCCTTAAGTCATCTTGTAAAATGATTCTGCCATAAAAAAAAGTTTTTCACGATTTTTAACACGATGGTCTATATCACCATGCGCGGGTACAAGGGGGGGGAAAAAGGGGAAATTTCCCCCCCCAGACCAAATTTCAAAAAGAAAAAAAAAAGAAGAAAAAAAAAAGAAAAAAAAGAATAAAGAAAGGAAAAGAAAGAAAAAGAAGAAAAAAGAATGAAGGAAGTTTTCTAAAAAAAATTTCTGAAGGAAAAAAATCTCGAAATCCAAAAATTTTTAATAGCAAATAATCTGAAAATTTTTAAAAGAAAAATGTGACTTAATCTGAAAATTTTCTGTGAAAAAATATCTTTCAATCTTATTATGAATTTTAGTATAAAAAATTACTTAGAATATGTTTTTTTTTTGTCTAAAAAAATGTAACAGGATTTAAGGCTGAGTTAGGCACCCGTAACCGTAGACTAGCGTAGCGTAGAGAGTTTTTCGTTATATGAGAACAAATGAGAGCAGTTATTCTTTTTTGCAGACGTCTACGTGATTTTCTATTTGATTTTGATCGCTACGCTACGCTAGTTTACGGTTACGGGTGCCTAACTCAGCCTTTAGTTTACATAAAAAATGTTTGTCTACTGCATAGGAATAGGAAAAATATCTTAAAATCTAAAAAATATTGGTATTCTCACGTTTGAAAAACTATTTTGGAAAACTTTTTTAGAATGTCTTAGAATCGGTCACAAAATCTGAGACTTTTTCCATAGAAAAAGGGACAAAAAAACTCTAAGATTTTTCACATCCTTAAACATTTTCTTTTTAGAAATTTTGCAGAAGAATTCGCGAATTCTAAAAGTCTCAGAATCTGAGACTTTTTCTACGGAAGAAAGGTATCAAAACTTGAGACTTATTTATAGGAAAAAAGGTCGCAGAATCTGAAACTTTTTCGAAAGGAAAAATGTTTAAAAATCTGAGACTTTTTCTATAGGAAGAATCTCTGAATTTGAGACTTATTTGAGGGGAAAAGGTCTCAAAATCTGAATCTTTTTTAAAAAGAAAAAGGTCTCAAAGTCTGAGACTTTTTATTGTTGAAAAAAAGTCTCAGAAGTTGAAACTTACTCAATTGGAAGAAGAACGCAGAATCTGTGACTTTTTCTATAGGAAAAAGGTGTTAGAATCTAATACTTTTTCTATAGGAATAAGGTCTCAGAATTTCAAAATTTTAGACTTATTCTGTAGGAAAAATGTCTCAGAATCTGACACTTTTTCTATGGGAAGCAGGTCTCAGAATCTATGAATTTTTCGATAGGATAAAGGTCTCAAAATTTGAGACGTTTTCTTTAGAAAAAAGTGTCTTTTTTATATTAGAAGAAGGTTTTAGAATCTAAGACTTTTTCTATAGGGAAAACGTCTCAAAATCTGTGACTTTTTCTTTTGGAAAGAGTCTCAAAATCTCAGACTTTTTCTATATATAGGTCTTTGAATCAGAATGTTAAACTTTTTCTGAAGGAAAAAGTTTTTACAATCTGAGACTTTTAATAAAGGAAAAATTTTTCAGAATCTTTTTCTTTAGGGAAAAAGTGCCGGAATTTAAGATTTTTTTTTATTTAAAAAAAAGCTCTCAGAATCTGAGACATTTTCTAAGGTCTGAAAGTCTGAGACTTTTTCTTTAGGAATTAGGTCTCAAAGTCTGAGGCTTTTTCTTCACAAAAAAAGTCTGAGAATCTGAGATTTTTTCTATATGAAAAAGGTCTCAGGCTTTCTCTATAGAAAAAAGAATCTGAAATTATTTTAGTACGAACAAATCTAATAAACTTAGACCTTTTCTATAGGAAAAATATTTAAAAAATGCTTTAAAATATGACACTTTCTCTGTAGTAAAATTTCTCAGAATCTGAGACCTTTTCTGTGGAAAAAAGTTCTTAGAATAAAAAAAAATTTCTATACGAAAAAACTCTCAGATTCTGAGACATTTTGCGTTAAGAAGAAGTCTTCGGTTCTGAGGCATATGCCCTATAAAAAAATAATTTTTTGATCATCTGTAGGAAGAATTTCTTCTATTGAAAAATTCTCAGATTAAGTTATAGCAAAAAAAAATTATCTAAACAAAATACATATGATTATGAAAAACTAACCCCCTTCGGCCAAAACTAAAAAATTTTATGAAATTAAAGCTTTCCCATATTTTTTTTTTGCAATTGAAACGTATCCCTGTTTTTGCTTGTACGAGAAAGCATTATGATTTTTTTTCTTTGAAGTAAAAAAAAATTTCCCCCCCCAAAGCCAAAAGCTGTACCCGCCACTGATATCACATAGATGTTTTTTGTTCACTATTCGTAGTGTTAGGGATGCATTTATGATCCATTAAATGCAAGCCAATTTAGAGGTTTATTTCGCGAGAACCTCGAAAAATGAAGAAATTCGCGAATTTAAGGGATTAGGATGAAAAGCTTTAAACCAAATTTGCATAAGAAACATTGCTACAAGTCAAGAAAACTGTACCATGCATCGAAAAACGGAGTACGCCATTCGACTCAGCATGTCTCAAATAGATGGAAATGTTGGTCATACCTCTTATTTTCTGTAATAGTGGTCACTTTTGTCATGCTGTGTAATTAATATATAATTTATTTAAAATAGAAAAATTAAAAAAAAAAAGATTTCTAATGTACCAATTATTAAATAAAAAAAAATATTTTATTAAATACATTTTTAATTTTGTAATGGATTGTTTTAGTTAAAAAGCAATTTTAAAAACTCTCGGATAGTACTTTTTAAAGTACAGGGAAAACGCTTTTAAAAGTACTTTGCCACTACTAAATGGTGTTATCATTTAGCATCTTAGTAAGTACTAAAAACCCAAAAAAAAGGTACTTTGCCAGTATTAATACTACCTTATTAGGTACTTTGCCAGATCTGGCCCGTATGTATTTTTCTGCCTGGGTAATTGAAATATCATTCGAGGACCCCATTAAAAAACCAAAAGAGCCGTACATTTCGTAAGTGAGTGCAAAAATAAGTGCAAAAAAGTGATTTTACATTTTGGAGAGTATAAAAGATTCGGCACCAAAGAATATAACACTTATTTTATGTACATTTATTTTATGTACATTTGATAAACAAATGGAAAATTTATATGCGAAAAGCTTAGACTTGGTGAAAAGTACCCAGGAAAACTTTTTGTAACAAATTCCTGGTTCAATAGATTCTTGAACATATTCTAAGGTAATCACAACGAAATTTTCTATGTAAAATTATTTTTCAAAAAACTACTTGCTCTAAAAACCAATTGCTTTCGGGACAATTTCAAACAAAAATCATTGATTCTGAAATGTTAAGAAGAATCGGTTGCAGGGTAATATGATGCGTTCTGGAACAGAAAATTTTACTGGGTAGTGTTGGTAAAAAAAATTATTTTTTTCACAAAAAACAAAATTGTGTTAAACAAAATTTAATAAACCCAAAATTTTTGGTGAAAAAAAAAAAATTGATGAAAAAAAGTTCTCGTTGATTTTTTTTAATGAAAAGAAAAATTTTTTGATGCAAAAAAAAGTTGATAAAAAAAAAAAATTATGAAAAAAAAAATTTTTTTTTGGTGAGAAAAAAATTGATAATAAAAAATTTTATAAAAAAATTTTATGAAAAAAATTGATGAAAAAAAATATGATAAAAAATATTTATACAAAAAAAAATTTGATGAAAGAAAATTAATAAAAAAAAAAAAAATGCTGAAAAAAAAATTTTATGAAAAAACAAGTAGAAAAGTTAAATTCGACTTTGCCGAATCTGTGAATACCCTCCACAATGCATTTTTTTAAGGGGTAGTACATTTTTTAACGTGAAAAAATTAACAATTTTGATTTGAAATATTTTACTTTGAGTAAAAAACTCTTTTTTTTGTCATTTAAAAAAAAAAGAATTACTAATTTTTTTTTTGAGTGTAAAATTTTTTTCGAGTGTAATGTTTTTTTACTGTAAAAATATTTCTGAGTGAATGCACTTAAGTATGTACACAAAATATTGTCATTTTTGTAAAAAAAAAAACTAATTTTTTTTTTGTATACATTTTTTTTTGAGTGTAAAATTATTTTTGAGTGTAAAATTTTTTTTGAGCGTAAAATTTTTTTCGAGAGTAATTTTTAAGTTACCAATGCTTTTAAAACTAAACAAGTTTAAAAAGCATTGCTTTAAAATTAAACAAGTTTGAAAAGCATTGTTTAGTTACCACCAATGCATTTAAAACTTGTTAAAACACGTGGCATTTTAGATGAAACTAATCTGAAATTCAAGGTTTCGCTAATAACTTTTGAACCACTGGACCGATTGAGCTGAAATTTAAAACCAAACAGACCCGGGGAACGGCAAAGATACATACCAAGCTTCAGTGGTCCCATTATTGTCTTTCGAAAGTTATCGTGTTTTTTATCTCGTAAATTCGTGAAACACCCTTGCCGAAATTTACTCTTTTGCTCATAACTTTTGAACCACTGGACCGATTTGGCTGGATTGCAATACCAACCTGACCAGGTGAATGACAAACATATATGCCAAACTTCAGTAGCCTCTGTAAAGTCTTTCAAAAGTTAGCGTGTTTTCTACGGACAGACAGACAGACAGACGGACGGACGGACGGACGGACGGACGGACATCGCTAGATCGACTTAAAATCGATCAAGGATCATAAATATATATACTTTATGGGGTCCTAGACCAATATTTCGATGTGTTACAAACGGAATGACAAACTTATATATACCCTCTATCACTAGAGTGGAGGGTATAAAAAAATTGATGAAAAAAAAATTTTATAAAAAAAAAAAATTTATAAAAATATGAAAAAAAGTTTGATGAAAAAAAAAATTTATGAACAAAAAAAAAAATTGGGAAAAAAAATTGGTGAAAAAAAAATTTTATGGAAAGAAAAAATTGTTGGAACAAAAATTTTATGAAAAAAAAAAATGATGAAAAAAAAAATTTGATAAGAAAAAAAAAATTTGATGAAGAAAAAATTTGATGAAAAAAAATTTATGAAAAAAGAACTTGATGAAAAGAAAATTTGAAGAAGACAAAAAGTTTGATAAAAAAAAAAAATTTATAAAAAAAAAATAAAAAAAAAATTTATGAAAAAAAATTTAAAGAAAAAGTTTGATGAAAAAAAATTTATAAAAAAAAAAAAAATTTTATGGAAAACGAATTGATGAAAAAAAAAAATTGTTAAAAAATTAAAAATTTGAAGAAAAAAAAAATTTTTTGTTGAAAAATAATTATGTTACTTATAATTTACCAGCTGGTGAAAAACGGGTTTATTCACCACGTGAATAATTATCCAAGTTATAAACCCAAGTTATAAAAATTTTTGGTTTAAAGAAAATGAAAAAAGTAATTCTTGATTTCTTTTTCGTTAATTGTTAGCTTATATAGTCAAACTGAGGTGCACAGAAAAAAATATTTGAGTAAATTTTTAATACTATTGAGTAAAAAATTACTCAATTTTGCACCAGTAAACGATTTAATAGTATTGAGTAAATTTTTAATAAAAATTTATTAAATTTGAGTAAGTTTTTAATTGACATAATTCCTGCAACTTTCTTAAAATTAGACACCAGCCTAAAAAAATTATCATGTTAAAAAAAAAAATTGAATTTGGAACATTTTTGAAGAATGAGTAAAACAAATCGAAGTAAGGCTCCACATTTTTGAAAAACGGGTAACCAAAGAAGTGTCAAAATAAATGGAGTATTTTTATGTCACAAAAAGTTCAGACTTGGTGAAAAAGTAATTTTGATAAACAAATTTATGATAAAAAAGTTTGTGATAAAAAAAATTTGGTGAAAAAGAATTTTTGGTGAAATAAAAAATTTTACGAAAAAAAAAATATTACCAAAAAAATGTTTTTGAGAAATAAGTATGTAATGTTTTATTTACCAGGTGGTGAGATTTTTTTTATTCACCAACCTTTTTGGTTTTGAAAAATTAAATCTGTAATTCTTATTTTTTAGTCTTTAGCTCATATGTATAGTCAAATTCGGGTGGTATTTAAAAATATTCCTGAAGACAAGGCAAATCCAAAATTTTAAAAAAATTTTAACTATCGCCGACATATATTTTCATTTACAATTTTTGTGATTCCATGTTGTGTACGTTTTTGTGCTAGCAATGTTATGAAAAATTCAGAGTTTTATTTTTCTCTGTTTCAAAGTTATGATGGATAAGTCACGTTTTCTCAGCATTTATGTTATTTAGTTTTAGATATTTGTCAGAATTTTCATGTTTTTCTTTTTTGTATAAAAATTTTCACCATTTATAAAATCAACAATATGATAAATGTGATGTAGATACAACAGCTTTATTTCAAAATGAATTTGCAACAAAAAAAAAAGAAACAAAAAAAACATTTAAATTCATAAATACATACAACAAAAAGGAAATTATTATTTTTAACTTTTTGTTTTTTGTTTCATTTAAGGAACTTGTTAAAGAATTTGTAATCCAATAAAATACCAATTTTCTCATTGTGACAAAATAAATTACTTTTAAAACTTTGTTTTTATAAATTTTTTACTTTTCAAATTATTTCCTTATTGTATTTTAACTAACCATAAATTATCCAATTTTCGATTTTTTTTTCTTGTCTTTTTCTTTAACTTTTTACATTGTATTATTCCTTTTTTGTTTTCTTCTAACAGCTTTTTGTCTTTTTAATATGAACAATCATATTGATGTTACAGCAACGATAGTACAAGTAGTATAGCATAAGTTGAAGTAGAAAGCAGCAACATCATCAACCAGCAACAGCAGTAGCAGCAGCAGTATGAGTAGTTTAAACAACACATTGATTTTTCATCAATGATAGCAATTATGCCCTTAAGGCTTTACTTAACACTCTTACACATTTTGTAGCTGTTTTAATGCCTTGGCAAAATGTATTGATATTTTTTTTTTATTCAACTTTTTTTTTTGTAAAACTTTTAGATTTTTTTCTCAATTTTTTTTTGTTTTTGTTAGAAAAACTTATTTAAACTTTTACTATTGTTTCGTTTTTTTTATTATTTAGTAAAGTATATGGGTATGTATGTGCTGCTTGCTGCTCTTCTGTTTATAACTTAAGTCTTTTTATTACAAAACAAAATATCATCAACTTTATATGTATGTGTTTTATGCACAAATTTTGAACTTTCAGAGTAGTAAAATATGAAACCCGAACCTAAAAACTAATTTTATATGAAATTTTCTACCCGAAAAACATCTCAGAATCTTGAAATTTTTCTAAAGAAAAAAATTTTAAAATCTGAGATATTTCCTTAACGAGAATCGGCGAATTAAATGATAAATAGAAATGAATTAATCTAGAACAGATCATAGTGTTAAGTTCAGCTGTGCCGAAATTTGTATACACTCCAACATAGGGGAGCCCATTAGGATGGCTCGTTTTTGGTCTTTTCTATCTGATCAAATACTAGTACCTGCCAAAAGTGTCAGTCTATTAAGGGTAACTCACAAGCAAAATATCACTCCGATCGGAGTTTATCTTCTGCCCCACTTTGAGCCTCAAAACTGGGGTTTTTGCGAAAAAGGACGCTCAGAAAATTATGTATTTAACAGTAGTTAGTTGTTTTCAACTACAAAGTCAGTTATTTTTGTATGAAAAATATCAAACAACTATTTATGTTAGTTATTTTAAGTCGTTTTTTTAATAACTAACAAAAAAGTACTGTAATGTAGTAACAGTTATTTAAAGTAGTTAATTTTATTTTTTTTATCTCTGAAAAATTTTCAAAGTTTTTTCCAAAAAAAAAAAAAAATTCGTTTTTTTTATTTTTCACAACTTTTTTTTAAAAAAAAAATTTGGATAAAAAAAATTGAAGGCAACTTCAATTTTTTTTCTGGAAAATTTTTTGAAAAAAAAAATTATATATTGTTTTTTTTATTTTTACTACATATATTAGTTGTTTTGACTACAAATGTTAGTTATTTTTACTACATAAGTCAGTTGTTTTTTGTCAGTTAAAATAACTAATTTTGTTAGTTGATTTAATTGAGAAAGTAGTTGACCCCAAAACAACTTACAAAGTAGTTATTTTAACTGACATTTTTAGTTGATTTTACTAACGTAATTATTTGAGTGGACTTTAAAAAAAAAATTACCCGGTGAAAAATGTGCATATATGGATACATATATGTAAATATATGGATACATATCTGTAAATATATGAGCATATATGGTTATATATGAAATTATATGCAGTCATATATGATCATATTTGCAACATATATGTCCATATACGTAAAATGAGGGCATATGCCCATATATGACATATGTGGAGCATATATGTCATATATGTTCATATGCCCTCATTTTACGTATATGGACATATATGTTGCAAATATGATCATATATGCATTCATACAGTGTCATATATATTCATATATGCTACATATATGGACATACATGACGCTGTATGAACGCATATATGATCATATTTGTACCATTTTTCACCGGGTAATTAAAAGTTTCTTATTAAAATTAATTAAAAATTATTTTTGTATTATATTTGATCATAAATACTTTAATATGAAATTTAAAGATTTTATGGTTCCATTAACCCGTTCGAACTTGATACCAAAAAAATTACATGATTTTTAGGGGATTCTCAAAACAACTTTTTTCAAAATATGAAAATTTTATTAAAAAACAAGTAAGAAAGCTATATTCGGCTGTACCGAATCTTTAAATACCCTCCACCAATGTAATGATTTAAAAAACAAAAAAGTTTGTTTTATTTATACCTCAGGAAATAAAAAAGTACCAAAAAGTGTACTTTCGGTACTTTTAATAAAAGGTACTTTTTATAAAAGGTACTTTTTTGAAAGGTACTTTTTATAAAATGTACTTTTTATAAAAGGTAATTTTTATAAAAGGTACTTTTTTATAAAGGGTACTTTTTATAAAAGGTACTTATTATAAAAGGTACTTTTATAAATGGTACTTTTATAAATGGTACTTTTTTATAAAAAGGTACTTTTTTTATAAAATATACTTTTTATAAAAGGTATTTTTTATAAAAGGTACTTTTTATAAAAGGTACTTTTTATAAAAGGTACTTTTTATAAAAGGTACTTTTTATAAAAGGTACTTTTTATAAAAGGTACTTTTTATAAAAGGTACTTTTTATAAAAGGTACTTTTTATAAAAGGTACTTTTTATAAAAGGTACTTTTTATAAAAGGTACTTTTTATAAAAGGTACTTTTTATAAAAGGTACTTTTTATAAAAGGCACTTTTATAAAAGGTACTTTTCATAAAAGGTACTTTTTATAAAAGGTACTTTTTATAAAAGGTACTTTTTATAAAAGGTACTTTTGATAAAAGGTACTTTTTATAAAAGGAACTTTTTATAAAAGGTACTTTTTATAAAAGGTACTTTTTATAAAAGGTACTTTTTATAAAAGGTACTTTTTATAAAAGGTACTTTTAATTAAAGGTACTTTCTATAAAAGATACTTTTAATGAAAGGTACTTTTTATAAAAGGTACTTTTTATAAAAGGTACTTTTTTATAAAAGCTACTTTTTATAAAAGGTACTTTTTATAAAAGGTACTTTTTATAAAAGGTACTTTTTATAAAAGGTACTTTTTATAAAAGGTACTTTTTATAAAAGGTACTTTTTATAAAATATACTTTTTATAAAAGGTACTTTTTACAAAAGGTTCTTTTTATAAAATAAACTTTTTATAAAAGGTACTTTTTATAAATGTTACTTTTTTTAAAAGGTACTTTTCATAAAAGGTACTTTTCATAAAAGGTACTTTTTTAAAAGGTACTTTTCATAAAGGGTACTTCTTATAAAATTAACTTTTAATAAAAGGTACTTTTTATAAAAGGTACGATTATAAAAGGTACTTTTTATAAAAGGTTCTTTTTATAAAAGGTACTTTTTATAATTGGTACTTTTTATAAACTGTACAGAATTTTCGGAAAGTTCTTGTTCCAGAATGTTTAATTTCACTAAAGTATCCTACATTACACATTTCAAGTTTGAATGACCATTATTTTAGTAAATAAAAAATAGTACCAAAAGTGCACTTTTTTACCCATTTACCCCCGTCGAATCAGCTTTGGCAAAAACGCAGCCATAGGGTATCTATTTTCCGGGAGGTGAACCTACAGTCCAAATTTCAAGTCTCTGTGTCAATTTTCTAAGGAAATATAGAAAGTACCAAAAGTACAGTTTTTTACCATTTTTACCCCCTCAGAATCAAAATTGGCAAAAATCCAGCCTTAGTGAATTTATACCCCGGGATGTGAACATACAGTCCAGATTTCAAGTCTCTATGACCATTATATCAGGTGATATAAAAGGTACCAAAAGTGCAGTTTTTTACCCTTTTTACCCCCTTAGAATCAACATTGGCAAAAATCCAGCCTTACTGGATCTATATTCCGGGAGGTCTACCTACAGTCCAAATTTCAAGTCTCTAGCTTCAGCGGTTTGGGCTGGGCGATGATGAATGATTATGTCAGTCAATCAGTCAGTCAGTCAGTCAGTCAGTCAGTCAGTCACGTTACTCTTTTGTATATACCCGAGTAAAAAAGTTTTGATATAGTCATATATAATTTTAGAAACATCATATATTATTATATAGAATTTGATGCGAAAAATGAGTCGATAAAACCATATAAAATTGTATCAATGTTGATTAAATTTTAATAGAATTTGATATAATTTTATGCGAAAATTGGCCCCCTATTTTTTATATAAATTTAGAGAAATTAGCGAATAGATATTATTATATATAATTATATAAAATAACATAAAATTATATCAAATTATATAAAAATATATAAAATTACATATAATTATATCAAGTTATATATAATTATATCAAAATATATATAATTATATATAATTTTATGTAATTCTATATAATTATATAAATTTTTATATAATTTGATATAATTTTATATAATTACATATGATTAAACAATTCTGTTGTTTTATATCAAATATAGGGGGCCAATTTTCGCATAAAATTATATCAAATTTTATTAAAATTTAATCAACATTGATAGAATTTTATATGGTTTTATCGACTCATTTTTCGCATCAAATTCCATATAATTATATATGGTGTTTATAAAATTATATATGACTTTATCAAAACTTTTTTACTTGGGTATAGATTTATTTTTTAAATCCACGCCCACAAAAATGTGGCGCGCCTTATGGGCGGTACCTCTGGGCGCCCATGGGTCCAAGTGTAGGACCATGAATATATTCTAACACAAAATTGTCTCACAAGGAAGGTCTTTCACAGGGCACCCACCGATTGTCCTTAAACTTTAATATGAGAATGAAGAGGAAAAAATAAGAGTTACCTGTTTTTTTTAGCTGCCCAATCTCAAATTTAAAGAAGGGTTGCTATCTTATAAAAAATAAGGGTTTTCAGGAAAATCCGTTTAAAAGCCGAACTATCACGAATTTCGCCAAACGAAAAAAGTACGGGTCTGCTTAATTTTGATATTGATTATTACATATGATTTTGACAGTCGTAATTTTATACTTCTCCATATAAACTACCCCAACGATTATTCATTTTTGACAATAACGAACTTAACGAAACCGAATTTGGACACGACCGATACACCATTGGATAGGCCTTCAAAAAATCTTTCGACCTGTATAAATTGGTTATATAATTTCTTTTGAAGAAATGGGAAGAAACCTCGAAAAATGAAAGAATACCGTTTATCCCCCTCCGCTTTGACCCGCTAAATGTGAGAGGGGCAGCTATAAAAAAACAGGTAACTCTTATTTTTATCCCATCTTTTTTATATGCAAGTTTTAGGACAATCGGTGGGTGCCCTGTCAAAGACCTTTCTTGTCAGTTGTTAACCAAAAATACAAGAACTGTGCAAAAATGGCTTTTTTAGAGGTTAGTTTGGATTTTTAAGGTGAAAATTTTTTTCTCTGATCCGAGTCTGTATATTTTCGAGCTTAATCAGCCTATGAACAAAAGAGAAATGTATGCCAAATTTTTGACGGACAGACCGACGGACATTCATGGAATGTCTTAGAATCGATAATGGATTAAAAATTTATACATTTTATGTGGTCCCTGACCGATATTTTGATGAGTTATACACGGAATGACAAAGTGAGTAACACCCTACTGTGGTAAAGATCAGTTCAATTAATATTTTCGAAATAAAATTTGAATCTTCGAATTCGAAATTCCAATAAACAAAAACTGGCTTAAAAAAATTTGCCGACTTGACTATGCGGCAGAAACTGAAAGATTTGCTTACTAACTTAACTTTTAACTTCTATATGCATTTTTTTACTCTCCACCTCTGTTTTACAGTCACAAATGTTCTAGCGCTTCTTTGATTCGAGCATTCACCAACTTTCAATGAGAAAAAAGTCACTATGTTTACGAGTGAATTGTGTTAAAACTGGCATATATAAAAGTTTGTTGCTCATATTATATTGTCTTATTGTTAGTTTTGTGTCTTCTTCTCCTGCTGCAATTGTTCATTTTTTTTTTATTTTATTTTGTGCCACCATTTTCATTCTCTGCTACCAAAAAAAAAAACATTTCTGTTAAAAAAAAAAATCTACCAATAAAAAAAAAAAAAAAGCAAAAAAAAAACTTATTGTAACAAGTTTGCAGTAACTCTTAACATTTATAAGTGTTACTTGTTGTTTTTGTTATTTTGGTATTGCAAAGTACTAAAACAAACAACACAATACATGAGCATGTATTTTAGGTACATATATTGTGGAAATAAGGGAGGAACTTAATTTTTTAAATTCAAAATTTGACGAATATTAGCCAGATGTACTACTTCGCTGAAAGTATTTTGTTCATTATAGTTAAGAAAATCTTCATACAATCTATGAACAATTCATTAGAAGTGGGATAGAGATTTTTACACTGCATTAACTATTTTTTTCATTATATTTAAAAATGAATAAATATTTTATTTAAATGCAATGAAAATTTTCATAAATTTTATGTAAAAGTCATCGTCATTAGAAAAAATGCCTACGATTTTTGTACTCTTGCCCAAAACATTAAATCATGATAATGTTTTGCGGAAGCTTTGGGTGCACTTGCCAAAGCAAAGTTTGTTTTAGAAAAAATAATGTTATATTACTTTGATATTCCATGCAAAACGAATTGAAATATCAGTCGAGGACCCCATTAAAAAATAAAAGAGCTGAACATTTCGTAAGTGAGTGCAAAATTTAGTGCAAAAAAGTGTTTTTACGTTTCGGAGAGTATGAAAGATTCGGCACCAAAGAATATACCACTCTCACTTGTTTTATGTACATTTGATAAACAAATGGAAAAGTTTTATGTATGTGAAAAGCTTAGACTTGGTAAAAAAGTAGTTTTGGTAAAAACAATTTGATGAAAAAAGTTTTTGATGAAAAGAAAAATTTTTTGATGTAAAAAAAAATTGATGAAAAAAAATATGAAAAAAAAAATTTGTGAGCAAAAAATTGATAATAAAAAACTTTATAAAAAAATTTATGAAAGATATTGATGAAAAAAATATGATAAAAAAAAAAAATTTATGAGAAAATTTTTGATGAAAAAAAAAAATTTATGAAAAAAAAATTAATGAAAAAAAAAAATTGATGAAAAAATTGATGAAAAAAATAATTTTATGAAAAAAAAATTTAATAAAAAAAAAATTTATAAAAAAAAATTAATAAAAAAATTATAAAAACAAAATTGATGAAAAAAAAAAATTGATGGAAAAAAAAAATTTATGAATAGAAAAAAAAATTTGATGAAAAGAAAAAATTGATGAAAAGAAAAAAAAAAATTGATAAAAAAAATTTGAAGAAAAAAAATTGATGAAAAAAAGAATTTTATGAAAAAAAAAATTTGATGAAATGAAAGTTTGCTGAAAAAAAAATTTATGTAAAAAAAAATGATGAAAAAAAAATTTTTTTTTGTTGAAAAATAATTATGTTACTTTTTATTCACCAGCTGGTGAAAAGTGGTTTAATGCGCCACGAGGGGACTTATTATCCAAGTTACAAACCCAAGTTATTAAAATTTTTGGTTTTAAGAAAATGAAAATTCTGTTTTCTTTTTTGTTAATTGTTAGCTTATATAGTCAATTTGAGATGGCGTCATGCATTTTTTTTAAATTAGAAACCAGCCTTAAAACATTCAGACTTACTACAAGAAAATAAAATTAATTTAAAATGAGCTTTTAATTTTATTTCCATGCAAATTGTTTTTGTTTTTAAAATCGACTTTCAAAAAATGTATTGAAAATTTGAAATTTAAAATAAAACTTTTGTTAAAATAGACTTTTGTTTTCTTGTGGTAAGGGCCATTATCATGTAAAAAACAAAAAAAAAGCTGTACATTTCATAAGTGAGTGCAAAAATTAGTGCAAAAAAGTGTTTTTACATTTTGGAGAGTATAAAAGATGCGGCACCAAAGAATATAACACTCGCACTTGTTTTGTGTACATTTGATAAACAAATGGAAAATTTTTATGCGAAAAGCTTAGACTTGGTGAAAAAGTAGTTTTAGTGAAAAAAATTATTTTTTTTTCACGAAAAACAAAATTTTGTTAAAAAAATTTAATAAACCCAAAATTTTTGGTGAACAAAAATTTTGATGAAACAAAGTTTTTGATGAAAAAAAGTTTTTTATAAAAAAATTTTTTGATGTAAAAAAAAATGATGAAAAAAAAAAAATTTTGGTGAGCAAAAAATTGATACCAAAAAATTTTATAAAAAAATTTTATAAAAAAATTTGATAAAAAAATATATGATAAAAAAATTATGAAAAAAAAATTTGATGAAAAAAAAAAATTAATGGGAAAAAAGTTGATGAAAAGAAAATTTGAAGAAAAAAAAAAATTGATGAACAAAAAAATTTTGATGAAAAAAAGTATTTGATGAAAAAAAAAAAATTTGATGAAAATGAAAATTGATAAAAAACGATGAAAATAAAAGTTTAATGAAAAAAAAAAATTTATGAAAAAAAATTTTATAAAAAAAAAATTTGATGAAAAAAAAAAAATGATGAAAAAAAAATTTGATGGAAAAAAATTTATGAAAAAAATAATAATTTGATGAAAAAAAAAATTTGGGTGAAAAATAATTATGTTACTTTTTATTCACCACTGGTGATAAACGGATTTATTCACCACGAGGTGAAATATCATCCAAGTTACAAACCCAAGTTATTAAAATTTTTGGTTTTAAGAAAATGAAAATATTAATTCTTGTTTTCTTTTTCGTTAATTGTTTGCTTAGTTAGTCAAACTGAGGTGGCGTCCTGCAACTTTTTTAAAATTAGACACCAGCCTAAAAACATTTTTATGTTAAAAAATTCATTGTTCCATTATGAGCAATATTTCTTTCTGTGTTAGGTGTAGAATATTAATGTTATCAGTAATTTTTTTCTTAAAGAATCTAAGATTTTTTTAATTTTTCTATTTTTTTTTTTTCTTTATATGATTGAACTATCAGTGAAACCCTGTAGCAAAATAAAAATATCACCCTAATATTCTTAGATGTTGATGTTGCTACTTCTTCTATTGTTGTCATAGTCTATAGTTTATGCAAAAGTTTAAATAGAAAAAAATAGTATCTTTAAAATACAAAAAAAAAAAAAAAATATAGTAGAAAATGTTTCATAGAGTTGTTTGTTTTAAAGATTTTTTTGTTTCTTTTTGTTTTCGAAAAATGCAATATAAATGAAAATATAATATGAATTGTATTGTTTAGTTAAAAGAACAAATTTATTTTTAATTCTATTGTTATTTTCTAAAGAAAGGAGTACACTATGGTGGCCTTTCTTGATATTGAGGGGGCTTTTAATAATGTCATTCCAGAATCGATAATATTGGCATTGTCTGGTCTGGGAGTAAAGCGTGAAATCGTTTTAATGGTGGAAAACCTACTTGCCAATAGACGTATAACGTCTGAATTGGGAGCGTCCGTCATATCTCGATTTGTCAATAGGGGCACACCACAAGGAGGTGTTCTTTCGCCGCTTCTTTGGAACCTGGCACTGAATTCAATGCTACTATCTCTAGAAGCACGTGGTTGTCATGTTATCGCATATGCTGACGATGTCGCGATAGCGGTAAAGGGGAAGCATCTGCCAACATTGCGGGACATTCTTCAGGGTTCTCTGAAAGATCTGTCTAAATGGGCAAGAGACTGTGGCCTGGGAGTTAATCCTAGTAAAACAGAGCTTGTTTTGTTTACAAGGAAAAATAAGATTCCTGCTTTTGATCCTATTTCTCTGGACGGTACTGAAATCACCTTCTCAGATGGAGCCAAGTATCTTGGAGTATTTCTAGATAGGAAGCTGAATTTCAGGCGTAATATTGAGGAACGGGTGAGAAAAGCAACGATTGCTTTGTATTCCTGTAAAAGGGCCATTGGAAAACGATGGGGTTTTAGCCCTCAAGTCGTTCATTGGATCTATACAGCAGTGGTGCGTCCAATTTTGCTGTATGGAATCATTGTCTGGTGGCCTGCTTTGGAAACAAAAGCGAACTTTGTCTTTATCACGAAGGTACAGAGAATGGCGTCAATGTGCATCACTGGTGCTCTTCGTACTACACCTACGGCTGCATTAGAAATCCTCCTTCACCTGATACCCTTGGACATATTGGGTAGGCAGTATGCGGCTGCATCGGCAATTCGACTCAATAGCACGCTGCAATGGAGGAGCAGTGATTGTGGCCATAGCGCAATCTTGAAAAAGATAACAATACCACAAAATGTGGACTGTGCTCCCTCTTTGAGCCTCTTTGAGCGCCACTTTACCACTATGATACCATCCAGGGAGTCTTGGATGGGGGATACTCCGGGTAGTGGAGCTACCATAAATTTTTACACAGATGGATCGAGGCTGCACGAACAAGTGGGCTTTGGAGTCTATTCGGAAGAGCTTGGGTTGAGCCTGGCTCGTAGATTGCCAGAGCATTGCAGTGTTTACCAGGCAGAGATGCTGGCAATAAAAGAAGTGGCTGACTGGTTGAGCTGCAATGTCTTGTCTACAACCGCAGTCAACATCTATACTGACAGTCAAGCCGCGGTCAAGTCCCTGGATTCAATGTTTCTGAAAACAAGATCTGCCCTTAACTGCCGCACGTCTTTAAATGAGATGGCCAAGCAGTTTAACATACGACTCATATGGGTCCCAGGGCACAGAGACATTCCAGGGAATTGCAAAGCCGATGAGCTTGCAAGACTAGGAACTACCTTACAGGTTCCAACAGAATTGGAATGTGTTGGTACGCCTCTAGAAACTTGCAAGCAAAACCTACGGCTTTGTTCTGCGACGGAGACTAATCAAAGATGGGCAAATGGATGGACGTGTGAGACAACACGACTGATTTGGCCTTCTCTTAATCAGGGGCGCACAAGTGAGCTGATATCGCTTCCAAGAGGAGAGATTTCAACGGTGGTTTCTATAATTACCGGACACTGTCTTATAGGGAAGCACGCAGAGCGGTTAAATGTGCCGTCGAATGACTTTTGCCGAAGTTGCATGGATGAAGAGGAGTTGGAAACTATCGAACACTTTATTTGCCATTGCCCGGCACTTTCTGGTCAGCGACTTGCTTCACTGGGATCTAGGGAGCTGTACGATCTTTCAGATTTGTCGGATGTCAAAATTCAACATCTAAGGAGTTTCATAAGAAGCTCAAACTGGTTTAACGACAGGGACTAGTAGGGAAACCTATTACGATCCCGTGGTATCACAATGGACCTCAGAGTCTACGTGTGTTGACGTAAAACGTCAGCAGCCACTTACAACCTAACCTAACCTAACCTTCTAAAGAACAAATATTTATGTACCCAAACAAAATCACTGAAAGTGCAAATGAATTTATAATTTAAATTAGAAATTTAATATAGTAATTAAAAAGAAGTTTTAGTTTTATAAGGGTTTTTAATATGGGAGTATGGGGCGTATGATTGTTGGAAGAACCATAATTAAATATAAATTATACGCTATGATGCACTCTTACATTTACTTTAAACTTCACGCAGTGGCAGATGTGACATAACTACATATGAAAAAAAAAAAAAATTATAAACACAAATAAAAATATTTGTTCAATCAACAGAAAACTCTGCAGAAAATACGCACATTTTGCGCCACATAAAAAATCTGCTGATTTCAGTGGATGCGGTTTACTAAATTTAAATCTAAATATCGGTCGAATCAGTTAGCCACCTTGACAGCTTCAAAATCTGCAGATTTCAGCTGAAAATCTGCAGTTTTAAACAAAACAAGTAAGAGTTCCGAACACTACATTGTACAACACGTACAAAAATTAACAACAAAAAGTAATATTATTTACTTTAATCAAATGTTAAACAAGTAGAAAAGTTAAATACGACTTGCCCGAATCTATGAATACCCTCCACTATGCCTTTTTTAAGTGATAGTAAACTTTCTAGCATAAATAAATAAAATTTTTGATTAAAAATACTATTTTATTTTGTGTAAAAAAACTTGTTTTTTTAATAATTTTTGAAAAAAAAAATAATTTGCAAAATTTTTTTTTTTGAGTTTAAAATTTTTTTTGAGTGTAAATTTTTTTTTAATATGTTTTTTTTTAGTGTAAAAATATTTTTGAGTGACAAAAATACGTTGTAAAATATTTTTGTGACTTACCAATGTTTTTAAAACATGTTTAAGGGGTTTTCAACACGTGAATTTAAGGTGAAATTAATCTGAAATTCGCGGTTTTGCTAATACGATTGGCTTAAATTCTATACGAACCAGGCCAGGGGAATGGAAAATATATATGCCAAGCTTTTGCATCCTTAGAATTGCCTTTCGATAGTTAACGTTTTTTATCTGGTATTTTATCTTGTAAGTTCACGAAAAACCCTTGCCGAAATTCTGTCTTTTGCCCCTAACTTTTGAACCACTGGACCGATTTCGCTGACTTGCAGCACCAACCTGACCAGGTAAATGCCCAATATATATGGAAAACTTCAACAGCCTCCGTAAAGTCTTTCATAAGTTAGCGTGTTTTCAACAGACAGCCGGACAGACAGACGGGCGGACATCACTAGATCGTCTTAAAATCGATGATGATGTCCAATATTTCGAGGTGTTACAAACGGAATGACAAACTTATATATACCCTCTAGCACTAGAGTGGAGGGTATAAAAAATATTGATGAAAAAAAATATTAATGACCAAAAAATATTGATCAAAATAGTGATGAAAAAATAAAATTGACGAATAAAATATTGATGAAAAAAAATTTGGATGAAAAAATATAGATAAAAAAAAAATCGATAAAAAAAATTATTGATGAAAAAAATATTGATCAAAAAAAAAATTTTGACAAAAAATATATTGATGAAAAAAAAAAAAATATTGATGAAAAAAAAATATTGACGAAAAAAAATATTTATGAAAAACAAATGTTTATGAAAAAAAAAATATTTATGAAAAAAAAATATTGATCAAAAAAAAATATTGTTGAAAAAAATATTAAAAAAAAGAATATTGATGAAATAAAAATATTGAAGAAAAAAATATTGATGAAAAAAAAAATTATGATGACAAGAAATATTAATGAAAAAAAAAATAATGAAAAAAAATTATTGATGAAAAAAAAATATTGATAAAAAAAATATTGATGAAAAAAAAAATATTGTTGAGAAAAATGTTGATCAAAAAAAATATTGATGAAATAAAAAGAAGAAAAAAATATTGATGAAAAAAAAGTTATGATGAAAACAAATATTATTGAAAAAAAAAATTGATTAAAAAAAAATATTGATGAAAAAAATATTGATGAAAAAAAAAAAAAAAAATCGATGAAAAAAATATTGACGAAAAAAAAAATATTGATAAAAAAAAAAAAAAAGTTGATCAAAAAAAAAAAAAAAAAAAATATTGTTGGAAAAAATGTTGTTCAAAAAAAATATTGAAAAAAAAAATATTGATGAAATAAAAGGAAGAAAAAAATATTGATGAAAAAAAAATTATGATGAAAACAAATATTAATGAAAAAAATTAATGAAAAAATATTGATGAAAAAAAAAATATTGATGAAAAAAAAATATTGATGAAAAAAATATTGATGAAAAAGTAACATAATTATTTTTCAACCAAAAAAATTTTTTTTTCATCAAATTTTTTTTTTTCATCAAATTTTTTTTATCAATTTTTTTCAACATTTTTTTTTTTTCCATCAAATTTTTCTTTTATATTTTTTTTTAAATAAATTTTTTTTTTTCATCATATTTTTATCAATTTTTTTTTGTCATCAAATTTTTTTTTTCATTATTTTTTTGTTCCTCAAATTTTTTTTTCATAAATTTATTCTTTTTTATCAATTTTTTTTCATTAATTTTTTTTTTCATCAATTTTTTTTTTTTTTTCATCAAAAATTTTTTTTTTTTTCATCAAAATTTTTTTGCATATTTTTTTTTTTGTTTTTTCATCAAATTTTTTTTTTCATAAATTTTTTTGTCATTAATTTTTTCTTTTCATCAAATAATTTTTTTCTGTTTTTTCGTCAATTTTTTTTTTTCATCAATTTTTTTTCATTAATTTTTCATAATTTTTTTTTTTTTCATCAAAATTTTTTTTTCATAATTTTTTTTTATCATATTTTTTTCATCAAATTTTTTTAACAAATTTTTTATTATCAATTTTTTATCACCAAAAATTTTTTTGGTTTTCATATTTTTTTTTCATCAATTTTTTTTTACATCAAAAATTTTTTTTTTCATCAATTTTTTTTTACATCAAAAAATTTTTTTTTTTTCATCAAAAACTTTTTTTCATCAAATTTTTTTTTCACCAAAAATTTTGGGTTCATTAAATTTTTTTAACATAATTTTGTTTTTCGTGAAAAAAAAAATCTGTTTTTTACCAAAACAACTTTTTCACCAAGTCTAAGCTTTTCGCATAAAAATTTTCCAAATGTTTATCAATAGTACATAAAACAATTAAGAGTGGTATATTCTTAGGTGCCGAATCTTTTATACTCTCCAAAATGTAAAAAAAAACTTTTTTGCACTAATTTTTGCACTCACTTACGAAATGTACAGCTCTTTTGGTTTTTAATGGGGTCCTCGACTGATATTTCAATTCGTTTTGCATGGCATAGCAAAGTAATATAACATTATTTTTTCTAAAAAAAACTTTGCTTTGGCAAGTACACCCAAATCTTCCGGAAAACATTATCATGATTTAATATTTTGGGCAAGAGTACAAAATTCGCAGGCATTTTTAAACTAGACACCATCCTTAAACCATTATCATGCTAAAAAATGGCAAAAGGGTTGTTTGGGTTGAACGGGTCGGCAGGAGGACGTTTTGCCACCTTTTCCATTGCGATTAAGGTTAAAAAAAATCATTTATTATGATACAAATTAGAAAATTTTAATTTAATTTAGAATATAATTTTGAATCCACGCCCATAAAACTGGGCATGCCAATACCAATAAAACTGACATTTATTTTTTAATTAAACTTATTATTTCATTTGTAATTAATAGCAATCAAAGTTATTTTTGATTTAAATTAATTAGAACTCAAAAATTCCTGTTCATAACTTAAGTCCTCACAGATTTGTAAGAGACAATGTACAAACGGGCGAATGTACTTTATACAAGTCTTAATGTTTACATTCCAAATATTGTTGATAATGTAATGTAACAACTAAAATTGCACACAATTTCATAAGCAAATAAACACATACTGCCGAAAATAAACAAATACATTTATAGAATGACAGAATGCTAAAAACAAAACAAACGCAATAGTACTCTCATCCTAATGTAATAATGACAACAACGACAAAAACAACGCCAACTACACCAACACAATAGATAATAAAACGGATATTGCAATAGACAGTTACATTAGCTAAAGCATTTTGGACATTTATAAGCAATTACCTGTGTATGCACGTTTAAACATGCAAAGCCACGCATATTTTGAACTACAAATATACACACACACACACACTCTCCTTTATACAAACAATGCCTAAATAAGTGTGTGTACACATGTAGGCAAACAACAACTAATAAAAACAAACAAAAAAATATATTTTTGGGAAGGAAAAAATGTGAAACAATCATACGCTCAATATTGTACAATGATGATAATGATGAGTAGAATCAGTGTATGTATATGGGGCATTTCATTCCATCCTTCAATTGTTTGATATATTTTAGTACATATTAAATGAAACTTACACACCAATTTTCAGCCTCTTATTCAAAGTTGATTTTGAGCAGGCACGTAGACAATAGGCCTTGGAATCCTGCGTCCCCCAAATTTATTTGGTCCTCAAATTTGTTAAAGTCATTAAACTACAAAATATACGATTGTTAGCAAAAAAAAAGCTTAGTAGTTTTTTTCCCTTTATATCGAATCTAAGATTTTTTTTTTTTTCAAATATAAAAAATTAAAAAAAATTGTAAAAAAAATCATTGAAAAAAATGCTGTGTGGATTTAAATTTGTAAACTTTTACGGTAATGACTATTACACCTTTAAAAGGTATTTGTGACCAAAGTAAGTTATGCATCATGATTCCATTATATTTACCTCCGACTTTATTTAAAGCCGCGGAACATTTGACTAGATTTGTGATCAGCGGAAAAATTTTGATATTTAAAAATATATTTTATATCTTAAATTTTTGAAATTCAATTTTAACCAAATTTGACAATTTTTAAATCGAAAAATCGATTTTTTACACAACAATGTCTTCGAATTTTGTACTCTTGTCCAAAACATTTAATCATGATAATGTTTTAATGTTTTAAAGTAAATAAACAATTGAAAACCATCCCAGTAATTATTCATTTTTTTTAACAAACATCAACATTTATTTTTTACTGTTGACAAAATTTTCTAAAATAAATAACATTAAACATTAAAAAATTACGTTTTTTTCATTCTATTTTACCAACAAATTCGAAAAAAAAAAATAACCTACGAAAACATTAAAAATTTACGATTTCGTAGGATATTTTTTACAATTTTCTATTGAATTTTTTTTTTTTAATTTTTAATAAATCAACTACATTCTGGTCAGACACTCTACCCATCGTGCCAAAGTCACTTGATACAAACATGTTTTAATATTTCTATAAATAATATTTTTATTTTTTTTTTTTTTTTTACAAAAAAATAACCTACTAGTGTAGGTAAAAACTAATGATATCTCATTAAAAAATACCAACAATTTAAAAAAATTACCTACACAAATCATTAAAAATTTAAAGAATAACACCGCTCTACAAATCTTAGGTTTGTCGCTGCGTTTTAAATGAAACCAAAAAAAGTTTATAGGTTTTGGTTACCCGATTCCAAAACGGTCACTCAAATTTTTCCATCACGTCACAATTTTAAGAAAATGGCGGTTAAAGTGTCAAAAAAGGGCCATTTTGGCCATTTTTGAGTGCCTATAAAATAAGATCCTGACATGCGAATGACTTGATATCAAGCTCATTCGAAAGTGCGTAATTTTCTCCTTAAAACAAAATTAAATTTTCTTGGAATTAAATTTTTTATAATGGTGAAAAAATTATTAGCCGCAAGTACTTTAAATTTAAAAATTACGTGTGTATTTGTATGGAAATTTGTCAAAAAACACTGTGTAAATAAACTAAATATTTAAAAAATGGAAGGTTTTTTGTTAATAATTTTTTTACGATTTAAGAAAATTAAATTTCAAGAAAATTTTATTTTGTCTTATAGTGAAAATCACATACTTTTGAATGATCTTGATACCAAGTCAATCGCATGTTAGGATCTTATATTATAAGCTTCCAAAATGTGTCCAAAATGGCCTTTTTCGGCACTTTAACCGCGAATAACTCAAAATCCTGACGTGATAGACATATTTGGGTAGCAGATTTGTAATCAGCGCAACAAACACTACCTAAATCAGTTATCAGAATCTAAAACGCATTTTCATGTTGAGCTGTGTAATCAGTAGTTTTTACTTACAGAACAAAAATAAATGACTTAAAAAATTAAATGTTTATGAAAGTCTTTATTTTTTAGTGTGTTTATTTTTGAAACAAAGGACAGAAGTAGTCATTAATAAAAACTGAACATCAAACAAATGTTTTTTTCTTTTAAAAACGACTAAACGTAAAATTTTTTAAATAAACTACAAACAGTTAATGACATAATTTTTTAGTTTTGCCAAAGCAAAATTGTGTTTTAGGAAAAATAATGTTATAAGTATTCATTCATGTTCCATGCAAAATAAATTGAAATATCGGTCGGGCACCCCATTAAGTTTGTATACTATTGTTCCATTCGCAAGAACCTCTAGCTATATATGTACATCCCTCCATCGGTCTGCGAAAAGCAAGGTGCAGTCAAAACCAAAAAAGCTGTAAATTAAGTGAAAAAAATTGTTTTTATATTTTGGAGACTCGAAAGACTTGGCGCCGAAAAATTTAACACTCTCACTTGTTTTTTGAACATTTGTTAAATAAATAGTACACTTTTATATCAAGAGTTTAGACTTATTGTTAGTGAAAAAGTAGTTTTGGCAAAAACAAAAAAGTATAAAAAATGTGTTAAAAAAAAAAAAAAAATATGAAAAAAAAATTTAAGAAAAAAAATTTTTTATGCAAAAAAAAAAAATTGATAAAACAAAAAAAAAAGATTAACATGATAATGTTTTTAGGCTGGTGTCTAATTTTAAAAAATTTGCAGGACGCCACCTCAGTTTGACTATATAAGCTAACAATTAACGAAAAAGAAAACAAGAATTACTATTTTCATTTCCTTAAAACTAAAAATTTTAATAAATTGGGTTTGTAACTTGGATAATAATTCACCTCGTGGTGAATAAAACCGTTTTTCACCAGCTGGTGAATAAAAAGTAACATAATTACTTTTCAACAAAAAAAATGTTTTTTTCATCAATTTTTTTTTTTCATCAATTTTTTTCCATCAATTTTTTTTTTTCATCAAATTTTTTTTTTTTTCATAAATTTTTTTTTCCACCAACTTTTTTTTTCCATCAAATTTTTTTTTTATCCTGTTTTTTTTTTTCATAAAATTTTTCTTTTTTCAACTTTTTTTTTTAAACTTTTTTTTTCATCATTTTTTTTTATCAATTTTTTTTTTCATCAATTTTTTTTTCATCAAATTTTTTTTTCATAAAATTATTTTTTTCATCAAATTTTTTTTTTCAATAATTTTCTTTTTCATCATTTTTTTTTTTCATCAAAATTTTTTTTCATCAATTTTTTTGTTGTATCATAATTTTTTTTTTAACCAAATATATTGGGCTCATTAATTTTTTTTACATTTTTTTGTTTTTCGTGAAAAAAATCATTTTTTTTTACTAAGCTTTTCGCATAAAAATTTTCCATTTGTTTATCAAATGTACTTAAAACAAGTGAGAATGGTATATTCTTTGGTGCCGAATCTTTTATACTCTCCAAAATGTAAAGAAAAACTTATTTGCACTTATTTTTGCACTCACTTACGAAATGTACAGCTCTTTTGGGTTTTTAATGGGGTCCTCGACTGATATTTCAATTTGTATTGCATGGAATAGCAAAGTAATATAACATTATTTTTTCTAAAAAAAACTTTGCTTTGGCAAGTACACCCAAATCTTCCGCAAAACATTATTACACCGAAAATAATTCCTGCCTTATATGTACGGAAACGTTCGTACATTGTACGAAAAATTTCGTTGTTTCGCAGCACGAAATTCTTTTGTACAATGTACTAAATGCACGAAATTTTTTCGTAAAATAAACGAAATTGTTTTTGTATTTTACAAAAAAATTTCGTAAAATAAACGCAATAAATTTTTGTTTTTTACGAAAATTTTCGTAAAATAAACGAAATATTTTTTTTTGTTTTACGAAATTATTTCGGTAAATAAACGAAATATTTTTTTTTACGAAAATCTTTTGTAAAATAAAAAAAAAAATCGTTAAATAAACGAAATTACATGTAAAAATTCTTTCTTGAGAATAAGAACAAGGTCTTAAACGTTTTGAAAGCAACATTTCCAAGCAATTAATAATTTCTTCTTAACAGATACTTATAAGATTTCATTCATTTTTTACAGTGATTTCGTTGTTAATAGGTTGGTTTATTTCTTTAAGGGGAAACTTTTTTGCCCACATACAACTTAACATGCTGATGACCAAAAGACTTGTTCGTGCTAAACTTCAGGAGTCTAGCTTTTTTATTTTGGATGGTATCCGTGTTTTATATAGACAGACATAAATAGAATGCCTTAGAATCTATCATGGATCAATAATACATATACTTTATTGGGTTCCCGACCGATATTTCGAAGCGTTACACACGGAATGACAAAGTGAGTATACCCCAATACTGTAGTTGGAGGGAATAAAAAACACCCTTTAAGCATGAATTTAAAGATTTCTTCTTTTTTCATTAGTTTCGTAAAATTACAAAATGCTTGATTATTTTTTTTCGTAATATAAAGTCCACTTTCGTATATTTTACGAAAGAAGTTTTTACGAATTATTTTCGTAAAAAAACGAAAGTCTGTACACTTTTTTTTGTAATATGTAGTCAACATTTGTTTATTTTACGAAAGAAGCATTTACATTCTTTTTTCATTACTTTCGTAAAATTACAAAAGGTTTTACAACATTTGTAGTCAACATTCGTAAATATTACGAAAAAAATATTTACTAATCATTTTCGTTACTTTCGTAAAAATACGAAATTCAGAACTAAAGTTTTTCGTACTATGTAGTCAACTTTCGTGTATTTTACAAAAAAAAGTACGGTGTATGATTTAATGTTTTGGGCAAGAGTACAAAATTCGCAGGCATTTTTTGATGTAGTATGATGTAGTATGAGAAAATCTGAAAAAAATAATTGACACCACAGCACTGTGGGCCAGGTTTTCCATTTTTTGGCCAATAAGGTCTGTAAGGCAACACATATTTAAAAATATTTTTTCAGAATGTCAACATCTTGAATTTTGTGCATCTTTAATATCTTTTTATTGTACCTTAAAGTTTTTTTTTTTGCATGAGATTAACGTTAAAGTTTGAGATTTTTTTTTATATTTTTTATTCATGAAACAAATAATTTTTTTTTGTACTTCAACACAATATTTTTTCAAATTTTCTGCAAAGTTCTCCTAAAGACATACCTGTTAGTCCAACACATGAGATAAACTGCCAAAAAGTAAGCTAAAAGTATATATTTTTTTTAATAAATTATGGAAATTCATACTTTTGTTGAAATCCGCCTTTTTTCAACACCAAAGTCCAAAAAAGTCCAAACGATATTGACATACCTTTAATTACAATCTGTCTCTAACAATGTATTCTATTTACAATTTTGCGACCCTGTGCGACCGTTCATAATCTTTTGACATAGATGCAATAAACCAAAATATGGCGTTTAGAATTGCCCTAAAATTAAACTTCAAAATTTTTTTTGATATTTTGTTTCTATTGATTCCTAATAAAAAATTTCCCACTTTGACAACATTGGCGTGATAACTGGAGATGAGCGCGTGAGTGAGTTTTGACTCACGTTCAATTACGCTCACGCAAAAAAAACATAATTTTCTCAATCTTTTATTTCTCACACTTACTCACTATTTACGTTAGTAAGCAAAACACCACTCACGTGTGACTCACGCTAAATATTTTAAATACGAAAAAATTTAAAACTAAATTAATACACTTATATAATTTTGACTCTCGCAAAAAAATGGCACTCAATACGAATCACTCACGCAAAAAATGCCTCACTCACTAACAAAAAATTTGAGACACGCTCACTTTCGATCACGCGTGATTCGCCTGACCAGCGTCCATCTCTAGTGCTAAAATTAAAACTAGGAACGCAGTTAAGCGGGCATATACCAATACAATTAAATAATTTTGACTCACGCAAAAAATGGCACTCACTGCGAATCACTCACACAAAAAATGTCTCACTCACTTATCACTCATAAACAAAAAATTTGAGTCACTTGACCAGCGTCCATCTCTAGTGCTAAACATTATAAATTGGAACGAATTTAAGCGGGCATATTTTGGCGATAGCATTTTAAATATTTTTTGTGAAATTGTAAGCTAGTAGCATTATTTGTTCATTTGAATGGCAAATGCTAACTGGAAATAAAAGAGTTCTCTCTAAAAGGTCCCACTGGATATATTAACATGTTGACGCATTCAAAAGAGAAATATTTTATTAAAATTTTCTGATAAAACCAAAAAGAGGGTTTTATAAAAACTAAGGATGTATACATTGTACATTTTTTTAAATACTATGTCTTACATTTTGGATCCGCCATTTTGATTTCAAAAATTCCGAGTTCGTATTCGTGTTACGCAATCATTTCCTAGTGATATTAATCAATAATTTAAATAGCTTGTCCGCCATATTGGATCCGCTATTTTAAATATTTGATTCTGCAATCTGGCAATCTGGTTTTTCTGACATCCGAAAAACCGTTAAAATCAGACAACAGAAAAAAAATTATATTTTATTTTATTTGTCGCCATATTGAATCCACCATTGTGAATTTAAAAAATTGGAGCTCATATTCGTAATTACCGACCCTAAATACATCGAAAATTATTATAGTAAATACAATACGCAACGAATTAAAAAATTATATCCGCCATATTGGATCCGCCATTTTGAATTTTGAATCTTTAATTCCAAAATCAGTTTTAACATCCGAAAAACCATTAAAATCTAAGTTTTTGGCAAAAAGAGACAACATATAAAAAATCTTAAATTTAAATTTGTCGCCATATTGGATCCGCCATTTTGAATTTTAAAAGTCTGAGCTCACATTCGTTATTAACGACCCAAAATACATCGACACTGATTATAGTAAATACAATAAGCAAAGAATTAAAAAATCATGTCCGCCACTTTGGATCGGCCATTTTAAATTTTAAAATTTTTTTTCCAGAATCGTGATCAGCGATGCTTTAGCATCCATATGTAATACTTTTTTGACTTATAGGTTAAGCGGTCTATTTATGGCCAAAATTCAGGGATGCTGGCCCACAGTGCACAGGCTAAGCGGAGATGTCGACAGCTTTCAGAAGAAGCCACCCTTCCATCGTCCGCACTCTTCGATTGTCACTGTAGGGGTGTAAGATTAAAATCCGATATTTAAACGTACATTAAGGTGAAAAAGGTTACGAGAATCATGTAACATTTTATTACCCATATGTTACGTTCAGCACGAACTTAATCAATCTTTTTTTATTTAAAATTTGTGAAAAAAAAAAAAAATAAAATTGATGAAAAAAATTTTTTTTTGGATGAAAAAAACAATTTGATGTTCATCATGTCATTTCATCAAAAAAAAATTGTTAAAAAAAAAAAATTTGATGAAAAAAAAATGTTGATAAAAAAAAAACTTGCTAAGTTTTATTCACCAGCTGGTGAAAAACGGATTTATTCACAAGAGGTTGAATTATTATTCAAGTAACAAGTCGAAGTTACAAACCTTTTTGATTTTATGAAAAATTTTACTGGAAATTAGACAACTTTTAACCAATAATTCGAGTTATGATCACAATTCGTTGTATTTTTTATTCGAATTTTGATTTTTTTTGTTTCTGATTTATTTAATAGGGTGCTCCTAGATATAAAGTTGATAGATATTAACCTTAACTCCCACTCAGGCGTAGATACACAGGCGGAATAGTAAATTTTTCCTAAAAATTTTTTAAGATATCGAAATTAAGAAATTGAAAATTTTGATTTCTTAATTTTTTTGAAAAAAATAAAATTTTCAAAAATCGATTTCCAAAATCCAACTTGGAATACAAGGCTGAAAATAGGCGTACAAGTTAAATTTAATGCGAACTAAAACATTAAAAAAAAGCTAAATCGAACTGGTTCATGTCCGAAAATTTGTGATTTGACATGTAATAACCCATATACAACCAAAATATGTATGACACAAAAGGTAAACTAAACAAATACACTGTATACACAAACCTGCTCAAATTTCATAAACCCACCCACACAAACAAACATTGATAGTTATTTTGTGTATATGTGTGTGTGTATGTTGGTTATGGTGTCAATGATGTAACTGACTATGACCTACTCACTTAATATTGGGTCTTCTTTTACTATTCTTTACTCAACGTGTTTCATAATAAATTTCATGTTAGTGCGAGAATATTTGTATTCGTGTGTGAATGACTGTTTAGCAAAATTACAGTTACAAATAGTGATGATCTTGATTTTGTTATTATGTTTTCAACTTTGTTGTAGAAGGTACGAACGTAATTACTACTGGCAACAGTGCGTACTTAATTCAATAAAATTAAACACATGCTGGTCATATTGAATACAAATTTAGACAGGGATGTATTTGGTGGTGATGACCTTAAAAAAATTATATAAACAAAGGGGCCAAATGTATTGTGGTCCATATTTTATAACACCTTAAACATTTCAGAAACTTTTTTAAATGACCCATATTTTAGAATTTGCGAAAATTTTCAGAGTCTTTCAGTAGTTGTCTTGAAGTGGGGCAAATAGAATGATGTGCTGTTGGGATAACCTGATTTTGAAAAGATTTAATTTTTGATAAATTAGTTATAATTAGAAAAAAAAAATGAATCGGGTACCGCGGTATACCGTCTAAGGACTTTGTTTTGGATTTGGAAAGTTTGGCAGAAATATTATTTTAATAAATCTCTCAAGGGGCCCACTATTATTGCATCCTAATTCGACTACTCCTCCATTATTTAATGCACGTAGTTATGTTTGCATGCTATTTAGGTATTTGTTTTGAAAATTAGTTTACTATAATAGAATTGTTCTGCAATGTTTTTGTTTACAAAAAAAATCAGATGTGACTGTTAAATTCGGTTTTGTCGAATTTTTTATACCCTCTAAAATGTGAAAAAAAAATTAAAAAAAAAAAAATTATTTTAACAAACCGTTTTTAACATGATAATGTTTTTAGGCTGGTGTCTAATTTTAAAAAAAGCAGGACGCCACCTCAGTTTGACTATATAAGTAGGCTGACGATATGTACTGATTTGATCAGTTCATGTACTGATTTTTGATTACGTGTACTGATCAAAAAACGTTGTACTGATTTGTACTGATTTTTTGAAATATGTACTGATTGTACTGATTTTTGAACATTTTAATATAAACAAGTAGAAAAGTTAAATTCGACTTTGCCGAATCTATAAATACCCTCCACAATGCATTTTTTTAAAGGGTAGTACATTTTTTAACGTAAAAAAATTAACAATTTTGATTAGAAATTTTGATTTTGAGTAAAAACTCTTTTTGCCATTTTTTTTAAATGAAAAATTACTAATTTTTTTTTTTTTGAGTGTAAAATTTTTTTCGAGTGTAATGTTTTTTTTACTGTAAAAATATTTCTGAGTGAATGCACGTACGTACAAAATATTGTAATTTTTGTAAAAAAAAACTAAATTTTTTTTTTGAGTGTAAAATTTTTTTTGAGTGTAAAATTTTTTTTGAGTGCAAAAGTTTTTTCGAGTGTAATTTTTAAGTTACCAATGCTTTTAAAACTAAACAAGTTTAAAAAGCATTGCTTCAAAATTAAACAAGTTTGAAAAGCATTGTTTAGTTACCACCAATGCTTTTAAAACTTGTTAAACACGTGTCATTTAAGATGAAACAAATCTGAAATTCAGGATTTTGCTTATAACTTTTGAACCACTGGACCGATTGAGCTGAAATTTAATACCAAACAGACCCGGGGAACGGCAAAGATACATGCCAAGCTTCAGTAGTCTCATTATTGTCTTTGGAAAGTTATCGTGTTTTTTATCTCGTAAATTCGCGAAACACCCTTGCCAAAATTTACTCTTTTGCTCATAACTTTTGAACCACTGGACCGATTTGGCTGGATTGCAATACCAACCTGACCAGGTAAATGACAAACATATATGCCAAACTTCAGTAGCCTCTGTAAAGTCTTCCAAAAGTTAGAGTGTTTTCTACGGACAGACAGACAGACGGACGGACGGACGGACGGACGGACGGACATCGCTAGATCGACTTAAAATCGATCGAGGATCATAAATACATATATATACTTTATGGGGTCCTAGACCAATATTTCGAGGTGTTACAAACGGAATGACAATCTTATATATACCCTCTATCACTAGAGTGGAGGGTATAAAAATAGTTTTATTCGAAAATTCGATACAAAAATATGAATTTCCATAAAATAACTTAAGTCTGACAATGAGATAATTTGAATTATTTCCACGGAGATAAGAGTTCTTGAATCAAGAGGAAAATGTATCTGAAAATGAAATTATTTAGATCTTATAAATTTATATGAAAAGGGGCACAGATTTTTTGAGGTTTTCGATAAAGAAAACTTTAAGAGATGATGGATTCTGATTCTGATTCTGAGAGGATCGGTGAGAAAATGACATCAGAATTTATTGGAAAAAGCGCTCAGTATATCAGGGCTAATTAAACATGTGCTCATTAGCGGGAAAGTTTTCTAAAAGAAAAATTTATTAAAACTTTAAGAAAAATGTCCTCAGAGTCTGAGGAATTTTCTTTTTCTCAAAACATGTGGGTTTTTGTTTTATTTTCTGCACTGAAGTTATTTAAAGTCAACTAAATTTTCTGCAAAATAACGAAAACAGTTTATGGTAGTAGTTTTTCAATAGTTGCTTTTAAGTGAAATACTACTAATTGAACTCAAGTTTGTAAGTTTAACCGAAATTTTGTGAGTGCTGAAGAAATCATCAGTGTTTTTCGATAAGAAAGAGTCTTCTGAGAGTTATTTCTAAAAGAAAGAAAAAAAAATTTTGTACTGATTTGAGTTTGAAAAAAAATGGCCACCTACTACACCATTTACAGATGTAATTCGAAAAAGATCAATTGTAATTCGAAGATTCTATTTGTAATTCGAAGATTCCATTTGTAATTCGAAGATTCCATTTGTAATTCGAAGATTCCATTTGTAATTCGAATACTCCAATTGTAATTCGAAGATTCCATTTGTAATTCGAAGATTCCAATTGTAATTCGTAAAAGATCAATTGTAGTTCGAAAAAGATCAATTGTAATTCGTAAAAGATCAATTGTAATTCGTAAAAGATCAATTGTAATTCGAAAAAGATCAATTGTAATTCGTAAAAGATCAATTGTAATTCGAAAAAGATCAATTGTAATTCGTAAAAGATCAATTTTAATTCGTAAAAGATCAATTGTAATTCGAAAAAGATCAATTGTAATTCGAAAAAGATCAATTGTAATTCGTAAAAGTTCAATTGTAATTTGTAAAAGATCAATTGTAATTCGAAGATTCCAATTGTAATTCGAAAAATATCAACTGTATTTCCATTGATATTTTTCGAATTACAATTGGAATCTTCGAATTACAATTGATCTTTTACGAATTACAATTGATCTTTTACGAATTACAATTGATCTTTTTCAAATTACAATTGATCTTTTACGAATTACAATTGATCTTTTACGAATTACAATTGATCTTTTTCGAATTACAATTGATCTTTTTCGAATTACAGTTGATCTTTTAAGAATTACAATTGGAATCTTCGAATTACAAATGGAATCTTCGAATTACAATTGGAGTATTCGAATTACAAATGTAATCTTCGAATTACAAATGGAATCTTCGAATTACAAATGGAATCTTCGAATTACAAATAGAATCTTCGAATTACAATTGATCTTTTTCGAATTACATCTGTAAATGGTGTAGAATTACTATTTTCATTTTCTTAAAACCAAAAAACCTCGTGGTGAATAAACCCGTTTTTCACCATCTAGTGAATAAAAAGTAACATAATTATTTTTCAACAAAAAAAATTTTTTTTTTCATAAATTTTTTTGTTTTATCATTTTTTTTTTTCGATCAAATTTTTTTTTATCATTTTTTTTCATCAAATTCTTTTTTTTTTCATCAATTTTTTTTTTTATAAAATTTTTTTTCATTAATTTTTTTTTTCATCAAATTTTTTCTTCATATTTGTTTTTTCTAATTTTTTTCTTCATCATTTTTTTTTCATTAATTTTTTTTTCATCAAATTTTTTTTTTCATCAAAATTTTTTTTTCATTAATTTTGTTTTATCTTAATTTTTTCATTCATTTTTTTCATCAAATTTTTTAATCAAATTTTTTATTATCAATTTTTTTGTCACAAAAAAAAAATTTTTTTCTTATGTTTTTTTACATCAACAAATTTTTCTTTTCGTCAAAAAATTCATCAAAAACTTTATTTCATCAAAATTTTTTTCACCAAAAATTTTGGGTTCATTTTTTTTAACATAATTTTGTTTTTCGTAAAAAAAAACTCATTTTTTTTACCAAAACTACTTTTTCAGCAAGTCTAAGCTTTTCGCATAAAAATATTCCATTTGATTATGAAATGTACATAAAACAACTGAGAGTGTTATATTCTTTATTCAACTGAGAGTGTTATATTCTTTGGTGCCGAATCTTTTATACTCTCCAAAATGTAAAAACACTTTTTTGCACTTATTTTTGCACCCACTTACGAAATGTACAGCTCTTTTGGTTTCTTAATGGGGTCCTCGACTGATATTTCAATTCGTTTTGCATGGAATAAGAAAAGTAATATAACATTATTTTTTCTAAAAAAAAACTTTGCTTTGGCAATTACACCCAAATCTTCCGCAAAACATTATCTCTATTTAATGTTTTGGGCAAGAGTACGAAATTCGCAGGCATTTTTTGGGGGTGGGGAGGTTTGGCGAAGAACGTTTTTGGACGCCTTTCATTTCGCAATAAAAGTTAAAAAATTCATTTTTTTAAAATTTGGCATTACTATAATACATTTTTTTGTTCCCTGGTTTCAACTGCAGGACTTTAAAACTTCCTTTGATATAAAAATGTTTAAATTTTTTTTCGCGAAATTTATTTTATTAAAAAAAATTTTCTGCGAAAAAAATAATGGATTTTTAAATTGATATTAAAAAACTTTACCAAAAGCATAAATATTGAATTTTTGTTGTTCTTTAGCTTTACTATTTTAAATCGTGAATATCGCGAATACGAGCGCTAACTTCGAAAAACGCCTAGCACCATTAAATTCAGCGTATCCGAATTAGCTTTACCAGCATGTTGTCCTGCTTGTTAAAATAAATAAACAGTTTTTATGCTCTCATGAACACTTTCCCCACAACCCATGACTCCATTTTTAGGAGCAGCGACGATAGGGTCCTAGACCGCAATATCGATGCGTTACATACGGAATGACAAAGTGAGTATATCCTAATACAAAATATAAAAAAACAACAACAAATATCATTTTATATGTGTGTAAATATGTATAATGTAAAAGTAAACAACAACTGTTTTTTTATCAAATAGGGAAATATAATTAAATTATAATAATAATTGTAGATAAATTGTATTTGTAAATATGAAGGTTAATAATAACAAAATAAATATTTATACTCTAACCCATAGGGGTCAAAAATTACCTTTTTGATTTCTGTAAATATGAGGAATTACGCACCATTTGCGAGACAAAAAAAAAAAAGGAAAAGAGTGTTGTATTCCAATACATTGAGTCAAAACTGCCCCTGACAGTGTGTTAGAATTTCGAAGATTTTTTTTAATTTTCCTATGTTCTCTAAATCTTCCTAAATTTTATTAAATTTTTATAAATGTTTATGAATTTCAGTAATTTTTTAAAACCGCCACTCTTGTGATATAAGTTTGTCATTCCGTTAAATATTGGTCTAGGACCCTTTAAAGTTTATTCATGATCCTCGATCGATTTTAAGACGATCTAACGATGTCTGTCCGTTCACTGATATGAAGGTGAAACCAATCTGAAATTCACGGTTTTGTTCATAACTTTTTAACCACTGGATCGATTTTGGAAAGGGAAACTCGCTTAAAACTTATATGATTGAATTTAAGTGTTGAAAAACACACTGGTAAGCCACAAAATTATTTGGAAAGTGTTTTTGTCACTCCAAAAAAAAAAAAAAGTAACATTAAAATTAAAATTTTTACATTCAAAAAAAATTATGCTAAAATATGTTTTTTAATAAAAATGACTAACAGTTGTCTAAAAATGCTTCATATACATAGAAATGTTTTTTTTTAAATTTATTAAAATCTTTACTGTTTTCATTTAAAATGTTACTACTTACAAACAAGGTTTTTTTTTTTTAATATTTATATGATTTTTTTTTCAGTTTCAAAAATTTATTTCTCGTTTATTACACTTTATTGTTATTTGCGACTGGTAAAAGTGCATGTATAAGGGTAGCATTTTTTTAATTTTATTTTTATTTTTTGAGAAATAATAATCTTTCCCCGCAAACAATAGGGCGAAATATCGCCGAAAAGATATTGCGGCAATACCTAAATTGATCATTTCAATAAAAATCTAAGGATTATTTTTATTATATCGCCGATTTCTCATACAAACGATATTTTGGGCATAAACAAAATTAAAATATTGAAAATTTTTATTTCTTTGTCAATATAAAATAAAATAATTTATCAAAAACAACAAAAACTCTTTGAGAGAATACAAATTTGATCGAAAACCACAAATTTGCTTTCAAAGATAAAATTTGCTTTCAAAGATAAAATAAAACAAGTAGAAAAGTTAACTTGGGCGAATCTATGAATACCATCCACAATGCCCTTTTTAAGTGATAGTTAATTTTCTAACGTGAAAAATAACTTTTTTGATTAGAAGTATTTTGTTTTGTGTAAAACCAAAAATTTTTTTTGGGTGTAAAATTTTTCTTGAGTGTATTTTTCTTTTTTTAGTGTAAAAATATTTTTGAGTGACAAAAATCCGATGTAAAATATTTTTGTGACTTACCAATGTCTTTAAAACATGTTTAACGGGTTTTCAACACGTGAATTTAAGGTGAAACTAATCGGAAATTCACGGTTTTGCTAATAACTTTTGAACCACTTGACCGATTTAGCTGAAATTCAACAAGAACTAGGTCAGGGGAACGCCAAATATATATGCCAAGCTTCAGAATCCTTAGAAATGTTTTTCGAAAGTTAGCGTGTTTTTTTCTCATGAATTCACGAAATTCAGTCTTTTGCTCATAAATGTTGAACCACTGGACCAATTTCGCTGGATTACAATAGTATTCTAACCAGCTAAATGCCCAACATATATGCCAAACTTTAGGAGCCTTCGTAAGGTCTTTCAAAAGTTAGCGTGTTTTCAACAGAGAGACAGACAAATATACAGACAGATAGACAGACGGAAGGACGGGCATCGCTAGATCGTGATGGGGTCCTAGACCAATATTTCGAGGTTTTACAAACGGAATTACAAACTTATATATATCCTCTATCACTAGAGTGTAGGGTATAAACAAATTAAAAAAAAAATTATGAAAAAAAAAACAAAAAAAAACTGTTTGAAAAAAAAAGTTTTGATAAAAAAAATTATTGCAAAAATGTTTTTAGTGGAAATAAAATGATAAAAAAAATTGTTGATATAAAAAGAATGATAAAAAAATTTAATAAAAAAATAATGAAAAAAAAAATTAATAAAAAAGATATTTTATGAAACTAATGTTGTTTATTTTTTTTTTTTGAAAAAAAAATGATAATTTATTTAAGCGGTACTTCTATTTGTTTTTGTCGTTAGCCTACAACATTTTCATGTTAAAAAAAAGATGTTGCAAATAACAAAAACAGTAGTTCTCAATATTTCGGAAATCTCATAAAATAGCAAAAAAATCTTGTAAGATCACTAAAATTCTTGGATAAAAAGCGGTAATCATATAATTTCATTAGTAAAATGTTTGTCATCCTCCGCAAATGGTGAATGTTTGGGAAAAATTGTAAATTTAAAAAAAAAAGTTGTAAATTCACAAAAAACAAAACACAATTTAAGGTCGTATAAATAACTAATTTTTATTATTAATAAAAATTAAACAAACTTGATAACCCTACTCTTAGTACGAGAGAGTTTTTGACTTCTATTTGAATCAAAAACAAAAAACTACATAGCACATTTACCGACGGTAAACTTGCAGATCAAAATGCTTTCAATTGTATTTGGTTTGGTATACTGGTCAAATTTCGAAATCATTGTTCTTCTTTATTTCTTTCTCATTAGGTTGAAATAAATACGAATATGAATATTTGATGTTTGTACACTAACAGTATTACCTAATTTTCTATAGAATTCTGATGATGGGGGAACTGGAAATCCCCCGAAACGATCGTCAATTCATTCCTGAAAATTGCCAATTTTTTTGAAAGCAAGAAACTCTATCGAGTATTTAATGGGAGAATATCCTAATAAAGAAAGTAGAGTTAACATAATTACTTGTTATGTTAATTCATAATGGGGAAATTGGCCTCGAACTGAAATATTGCACAATTAAAGGTCAAATAAATAACTAATTTTTATTATTAATAAAAATTAAACAAACTTGATAAAAAAAAAGTTAAAGAAAAGTTGCAAAAGTATATTAAAATTTTTATTAATTTTATATTTTGTAAATTTACAATTTTTTAATGAACTTACAACTTTTACAACGATATATTCTGAAATTTTTTGGCCTAATTACAACATTTAACCACAAAATTCTCCTGATTTTATTAGCTTTTTTTTTGTTATTTTACAAGATTTTTATTTTTTTGAGTGTGAGTGTCAGTTAAAAATCAGCTATTTAAATAAAGAAAAAGTGAGAATTTATTACATCGCATTACCCAGTAAAAACTTATATTACCAAGTAATGGGTGTCGCCAAATGGCTCATAATTATTTGCGTTCATTTTTATTTATTTTATTTATTGTTCAAATTTATTTTCTTTCTTTTGTTTTTATGGACATCCATTATGGAATGCCCTTATGTTGTTCAATTTTAAATGTTTTTTTTATATGTGCATTTGTTATTGTTAAATTTTTCCCATTCTCTTTTGTGCTTTATCTTCCCGCAGTAATTTAAGAGGAATTGTTTCGTTTAGTTTTTTTTATTAAAGGAAACAGTTATTCCTTATGTGTTATACAAATCAAATTGTGGCTCTATGCCTTTTTAAAATAATTTAGAAAAATCAGTCTTGTGAAGAAATACTGCGGTGAGTGGGTAAATTATTTTAAGTAAATTTTTTGTAATTTTAATTTTATATTTTTTAGAAATAAACACACACACATCCATACATATCAACAACATACAACATTTATACAATAAACACATACATTTATACAAACAATTTTTGGATTTTTTATTTGGAACACAATTGGGTGTTTTGTTAAATTCGCCTTCACAAGCTCAAGTTGCAGTCAGCGACAAATTTTATTTCGCAATTTTGAAGCGTTTTATTTCAAAATTTGGTGCGATTATTTGTGTTCCAAGTAAAACTTTGTGGTTCTTTGTGGTCAATTATGCAACGCTCGCCTTCAAGAAGAAGTCCTCGTCTACAGTCAACAGGTAATGAAAATTTAAGTGGTTCTTTGCCTGCTGGAACAAAAAGTTTGCAACAACAAAATACTCCCCCTGCCGTTGGAGTGTCTGTTAGTTCCTCCGCTGCCGGAACAAAAAATATGCCACAAAATACTCCCTCTGCCGCTGGAGTGTCTGCAAAAATTATGCCACAAAATTCATCATCTGCTGCTATTGTGCCCTCTGGTTCTAACGTTGCCGGACAAAAAATTGTACAACAAATTACTCCCTCTGCCGCTGGAGTGTCTGCTAGTTCCCTGCATGCCGGAACAAAATCTGTTGAACAACTTACTCCCTCTGCCGCTGGAGTGCCTTTTTTGCCTGCCGTTACCACCGCTGCTGTTACAACGTATGCCACTACACCCGCCATTGCTGCTACAACCACCACTGCTGCTGCCAGCCAAAATATGCCGTCGCATAACCTACAAATTTATGGTGCAAATTTAAATCAAAATTCGTACGTGATGCCGCCGTTGCCCCAACCGAACTTAAGTGCTGGTAATGATATGGAGTTTTATACAAACCAGATAAGTATGCTCCAGGCCCAGTTGCTAAGTGCACAAAATGCGTTAAATGCTGCTTTTTGCCAAAATAGAACGCCAAATTCAACGGATGCTCTGCCGCAGCCATCAAATATTTTGGCGCCAGCATCATGTATAAGTGAAGCTACAAATATGGCTGCCTCTGCCAACAACAATTCTGCCGCAGTCAACAATGGCTTTGCTGAACGCCAAAATCAGGCGCCATTTTCAAACGTAAGTTTTAGTGATACAAATTCAAATTTTTCTGGTGCATATCAAAGGCAACCGCCATATTTTAATATGATGCCGCCTAATAATCAAATTTTTCAAAACGGTGGTTCGATGCCTATGCATAAAAAACTTATAGACTTACCTGAATTTAATGGCTCCCCTGAAGATTGGCCTATGTTTTTAATGGCGTTTAATCAGTCCACTGCTTACTATCAATATAGTGATTTTGAAAATAATTTGAGGCTCCAAAAATCATTGAAAGGTGACGCACGCGATAGTGTGAAAGCGTTGCTTATCCATGCCAATAACGTGAGTATGGTTATTAAACAATTAGATGCACAATATGGTCGCCCAGAAATGCTGATTCGGTCCCAGCTGCAACAAATAAAAGAAATTCCGCCAATTAATGAAAATTCCCTGGATAAACTGGTACCCTTTGCCATAAAAGTGCAGAATCTTGCCGCCTTTTTACAAACTGCTAATGGGCAACAGCACTTGGCGAATCCCACCCTGATGGAAGAATTGGTCGGGAAGATTCCCATGAGCAAGCGACTGGACTGGGCCAAACACGCATCAACAATTAAACCGTACCCAACTGTTTTAGATTTTAGCGAGTTTGTTAATGGCGTCGCTAATTTGATAAGAATTGTTCAAAGCACAAATAGTAATAAACACAGTGAACCAAAACGAAAAGTTGTCCTCCATGCCGCTGATGGTCAACGTAAACAAATCGAATGCCCTATGTGCCGTGGCAGTCATAAAATTGTTGAATGTAAACGATTTGGTTCATTAAGTGTGCCCAACAGGTGGACTGAGGTAAAAAAAATGAGGTTATGTTTTTGCTGTCTTGATGGTGGCCATTCAAGTAGATCTTGTCGTCGTCGAAAAGAATGCCCAGTAGATGGTTGCCTACGAAAACATAATAAATTGTTACATGACAATATAAAGGTAAATATTGGTGAAAATAAATTGATTTCTGAATCAGCTGGTCCAAGTGGTTCAACGAATGACAACGAGGCTGTTCTTAGTTGTGTATCCAGTGCTTCCGACAAAGGTGTATTGCTGTTTCGTGTGGTGCCAATTGTGTTGTATGGTCCCAATAGTAAAATTGAAACATACGCTTTGTTGGATGAAGGCTCGTCGGTTACTATGGTGGACAGTTCCTTGGTGAGACAACTGGGTCTCCAAGGCAAACAAACTAAATTAAATCTACATTGATATGCTGGAAATGCATCACAAGAAATGGCTACTGTCGTTAATCTGCATGTAAGTGGTATTGGTAGGCAAAGAAAGTACGCCCTGCGAAATGTTTATGGAGTTTCAAATTTGAAGTTGCCGGCGCAAAGCTTCAACGTTGATTTGAGTGGCCATGCTGAGTTGCCAATCAAATCTTATACAAATGTGGTTCCTAAGGTTCTAATTGGGTTGGACCATTGCCATCTAGGTCTTCCAGATGAAATTGTGCCGCTGGAAGAAAGTGGTCCCTATGCAGCCAGCACCCCGTTAGGCTGGGTCGTCTTTGGTCAAATGAAAGGTAGGCCCTCTAATCCAAATTTGTGTTTGCTCTCTGTTCAGCCACAACAGAATCTCTATGACTTGGTGGCAAATTATTTTGAAACTGAAAATTTTGGGGTAAAAGTTTTGCCAGCCATAGAATCAAATGATGATATCCGTGCTTCAAATATGCTTAAAGCTGGTACAAAAATTATTGATGGAAGATTTCAAACTCGGCTCTTATGGCGAAGTGATGATGTTGTGTTGCCTGATAGTTACTCCATGGCTCTTAACAGGCTTATTGGTATCGAGCGAAAATTTAAAAGATATCCTGAATTTGGTACCGCATATAAAGGCATCATTAACGACTATGTTTCTAAGAGGTATGTACGCAAATTGTCGGCCAGCGAAGCCTCTGATGCTTGCCCTAGAACGTGGTATCTCCCTCATTTTGGAGTGGTCAATCCCAATAAGCCTGGCAAAATTCGTTTGGTGTTTGATGCTGCCGCATCCGTTGAAGGAGTTTCATTAAATTCAAATCTACTTAAAGGCCCGCAGAAATATAAACCTTTGCCAACTATTTTGTTTAATTTCCGTGTTGGTGCCGTTGCAGTTTGTGGGGACATTAAAGAAATGTTCCATCAGATACTTGTTGCTCCTGAAGACAGATGTTCCCAACGATTTTTGTGGCGCGATGATGAAAATCAATCAGTTGACGTTTATGAAATGCTTGTGATGACTTTCGGTGCTGCTTGTTCGCCATGTGTTGCCCACTATGTCAAAGAAACCAACGCCCTAAAGTTTCGTGATCGATATCCACGTGCCGTTACGTCCATAATAGATCATCATTATGTTGATGATTTTGTGGATAGTTTTCCTACGTCATCAAAAGCCATTGAAGTTGCCAAAGAAGTCTGGGAAATTCATAAATCAGCTGGTTTTGAAATTCGTAATTTTTCATCCAATTCTTCTGAAGTTGTTGCTGCTCTTAATGGTATTGTGGACCAGCCGGTAAATTTTTCCAGCGATTTCAGCGAGCTGCAATCAGAAAAAGTTCTTGGTATGTATTGGCAACCAAAAGATGATACTTTCAGGTTCAATTTAAAATTCCATAATGTGAAGGCTGAGGTCCTGGAAGGCAAAAGATATCCTACAAAACGTGAGTTATTGAGTGTGGTTATGTCCGTTTTTGATCCGATAGGTTTCTTGAGCCACTATATGATAACAGCCAAGTTGGTAATGCGTGAAGTATGGAGACACGATGTACGTTGGGATGAACCATTGCCTGGCGAAGTAGCAGAAATATGGAATAATTGGCGCCAAGAGCTGAAAAATGTTATAAATGTTAATGTGCCTCGATTTTATTTTGGCAAAGTCGTTCCTTCTCGCCTGGAACTACATGTGTTTGTCGACGCCAGTGAAGACGCCTTTGGTGCCGTATCATATTTGAGGTCCATGGGTGCTGATGGCAAAATTCAGTTGTCTTTTGTTGCCGCTAAGACAAAATGTGCCCCACTAAAATCGATGACTATTCCCAGACTTGAACTTCAAGCTGCTGTTTTGGGAACTCGTTTGATGGCTACAATTTTGAAGGAGCATTCGCTCAAGGTTTCACGTATTTTTTGCTGGAGTGATTCTAAAACTGTAATAAGTTGGATTGGTTCTGAAAGCCGCAGGTACAAACCATTTGTCGCCCATAGAATTACTGAGATTCTAGATTCTACCAGCCCATCTCATTGGAGGTGGCTTCCAACGAATCTTAATGTCGCCGATGAAACAACAAGAATAAAAAACCAGGTTGATTTTTCAAATAATTCTCGTTGGTTTAAGGGTCCAGATTTTTTATATGATGATGAAGCTAACTGGCCCGAGGCAGTATCTATGAGCTCAAGTGGTCCAAGTGATGAAGAACTTCGCCCAAAATTTACTTTATTGGTCAATACACCTGCAACTTTTGATTTTAGCAGATTTTCTACGTTTCTCAAGTTAAAACGTACTGTGGCCTGGGTATTTAGATATATAAAGCATTGCCAAAAGATATATATCCCCGGTGAAGAAAATGGTTTGACAGCTGCCGAATTAAAATCTGCTGAAGTGTTCCTTTGTCGCACAGCCCAACAAGAAAATTTTGGTTCTGAAATTGAAATTATAAAAAATGAAGGTCATTTACAAAAAAGTAGTGAATTGTATACGCTTTCGCCTTATATAGATGAAAATTCACTGCTTCGAGTTTACGGCCGAGTTGACGCTGCCAGCTGGTTACCTTTAGATTCAAGGCGCCCCATAATTTTGCCCTCATTTCATCCTGTTACTAAATTGTTTGTGGCCCATGTACACCAAATGATGAAACATCAAAATTTTGAAGCTACAATAAGTGAAATCCGAAAATCATTTTGGATCCCACGCCTTAGAAGAATTTTACGTAATTGCATTTCTAATTGTTTTATTTGTAGATTTCGACGTACATTGCCGGTGCCACCATTTATGGGGTCCTTGCCTAAGGATCGATTGACGCCCTATGTTCGGCCCTTTTCGTATACTGGTTTGGACTACTTTGGGCCTGTTACAATTACCATTGGTCGTCGCCACGAAAAACGTTGGGTAGCTCTTTTTACCTGCCTTACTGTTAGAGCCATTCACCTTGAGGTGGCATTTGATCTGTCAACTGATGCCTGTATTCTTGCGATACGAAATTTTATAAATCGCCGTGGTACGCCAACAAAGCTGAGGAGCGACAATGGTAAAAATTTTGTTGGTGCTGACCAAGTTTCCAAGCAGTTCAGCGAAGTATTTGATGTGGCCCGTATCCAAGATGAGTTGTCTTCAAAAAATATTGACTGGCAATTCAACTGCCCATATAATCCAGCTGAAGGTGGCGCATGGGAGCGTATGGTCCAGTGTGTAAAGCGTGTGTTGCGGTCAACTTTAAAAGAATCATCGCCACGTGAGCATACTTTTCAAAGCTTCCTGATTGAGGCGGAAAATATTGTAAATTCTCGCCCATTGACTCATTTGCCGGTAAGCCACGAAGATGAAGAACCACTTACCCCTAACCATTTTTTGCTAGGAACGCCTAATACAGCGCAAACTCCAGCCGGTGCCATATCTGATAAACCAGCTGTATTAAGAAAGCAGTGGCGCATATCACGTCAATTACGTGACCACTTTTGGAGGTGGATTAATGAATATTTGCCCACTTTAACTAGGCGTTCCAAATGGTGTCAATATTCGAAGCCCATTGCTTTTGGTGATTTGGTCCTTATTTGTGATCCCGCTGTGTCCCGTAAAGATTGGAAGCGAGGTCGTGTAGAGCAGGTACATAAAGGTGTTGATGGCGTCATCCGTCGTGCTGATGTTCGAACGAGTACTGGCATCCTAAAGCGTCCCGTGTCCAAGCTTGCAGTCCTTGATTTGGAGTAGTGAATCGTGGTCGATCCACGGGGGTGGGGATGTCGCCAAATGGCTCATAATTATTTGCGTTCATTTTTATTTATTTTATTTATTGTTCAAATTTATTTTCTTTCTTTTGTTTTTATGGACATCCATTATGGAATGCCCTTATGTTGTTCAATTTTAAATGTTTTTTTTATATGTGCATTTGTTATTGTTAAATTTTTCCCATTCTCTTTTGTGCTTTATCTTCCCGCAGTAATTTAAGAGGAATTGTTTCGTTTAGTTTTTTTTATTAAAGGAAACAGTTATTCCTTATGTGTTATACAAATCAAATTGTGGCTCTATGCCTTTTTAAAATAATTTAGAAAAATCAGTCTTGTGAAGAAATACTGCGGTGAGTGGGTAAATTATTTTAAGTAAATTTTTTGTAATTTTAATTTTATATTTTTTAGAAATGAACACACACACATCCATACATATCAACAACATACAACATTTATACAATAAACACATACATTTATACAAACAGTTTTTGGATTTTTTATTTGGAACACAATTGGGTGTTTTGTTAAATTCGCCTTCACAAGCTCAAGTTGCAGTCAGCGACAATGGGGTTTTCGCCTTAAAATAGATGGTGGTATCTAGTTACTAGGTTGGTGAAATACTCATTATTTTAACATGGGGCCTAATCACGTAAAACGAAAACGATAGACGATGCATAAACGACATCAAAATTCATATCGTTTGGAAGGGAAATTTAAAAGTTTTCTTTATTAAATTATTAAAGAGTGTTGTCTAAACCAGAAACATTGAAAAACTTGGAAACATTTTGATTATTTTAGGAACAACAAGGCTCCAAAAATCGACGATAATCAACTATCGTTTTACCTGATCACAGTCATGGCGATGTCATTGGAGTAATGACCGCATACCCACTCGCTTACGAGAATGCTACTGAAAAACTACATACATTAGTACCACAAATAATGAGCTACAAGTAGCCCAAAAATAACTCGTTACCCACTCCTTACAAAAATGCTACCAAATAACAGCATACATTAGTCCTAAAAATAAGTAGCTACCAGTAGCCCAAAAATAACTCGTTGCGTACTCCTTATAAAAATGCTACCAAATAGCAGCATACATTAGTCCTAAAAATTGGCCGTCTTTCCTCAGCAAGGAATTGCTTCAAAAGTAAAATGTTCGCTTCATGCCTATTCGTCAGGATGATAAAGTTCATGTTAAAAGCGGTTATTTCAAGAGCCACCACAATCTAAATGTAAGAAAAGCCAACGGAACCAATGTCTACGTTGATATCCATCCCTCCAAATGTTTAGTTGTAAAATTCAAATAATAAAAGGACCGAAAATATATCTTGGAACATCGTAGAAAGGGACATTTGGTTGCTTAGGGCAGGACCAATAACAAATTTACAGAAGCGACTGCTGCTCAGCCCATGGAAACCGCATTAAACACCATCTTAAATTTTAGTCTATATAAGAGTAAGTTTTTAAGGGAAATACTGTCAATGATGGTTTTTTACCTTTTAACCGGTTTTAACATACTTTAAAAACAAGGCAAACAAATGAGTTAAATTAATATTTGGAAAACGCCCCAAAATTTCTAGAAAAACAATTACAATTTAGAAAAAGCCAATTAAAATTCAAAAAACTTCAATAGAAGTTATGTAATGACTAATTAAGACTCATAAATCACTATCAAGTGTCAGCTAGATCCAGGTTTTTAAATATCAATTTGGTTTTCTAAACTTTAATTTGCCTGTTGTTCCCAATTTTAATCAGAATTCCTGAATTCAAATTTCTGCTAACGGAGTTTTATTAGAAAAAGTAGAGAAATGTTAATCTTTTTTAAGCTAAATGTGCATGTTCTTTTTAAATTTTCTTTAGCGTTTTTTTATTTAAATAAAAAAAAAATATTTGGACAACTTATCAAATATTTTAAACCATATTTACCAGTAACCGGTTCTGTATGAGGCTATCGGTAACTCATTATTTGTTAACAAGAAGTAACCGATCCTGTATGAGGTTATCGGTAACTCATTATTTGTTAATAAAAAGTAACCGGTTCTATATGAGGTTATCGGTAATTCAATATTTGTTAACAAGAAGTGATCGAACAGGTAACGAGTCCTCATTACATAGAATGCAGGCGGTAATGGGTACTTATTATTACCAAGTTTTTACTGGGTTATCACTGTTTTTTTTTTCATCAATATTTTTTGTCAATATTTTTAAATTTAAATATTTTTATACCCTCCACTTAGTGATAGAGGGTATATATAAGTTTGTCATTCCGTTTGTAACTCATCGAAATATCGATCTGGGACCCCATAAAGTATATGGGGCATTCCAAGCCAAATCACTCACTTTTAGACCCGACCCCTTTCGATTTATTTTATTTTTGGATATGTTTTAGTATTTATTAAATGCAACCTGGACACCAATTTTCAGCCTTTTATTTCAAGATGGCGTTGAGTAATCATTTTTTCAAAATGGCGATTTTCTCAAAAAAAATAAAAAATTTAAATTTTTAATTAATTTTGACCATTAAAAAATAAAGATATTTTAAAAAAAGTTGGACAACGTTTTGTTGGTATTTAAATGTAGTTTTAGAAAAAAAATATGAAAAAATTATTCGAAGAAATTATCACTTATGTTTTGACGTTTAAAAATTAAAATCGACTTTTTGAAAAAGTCCGAAACCTTCGATTTTTTTGTAAAAAACTATAAAAATTCTACTCTTAATTGCGCAACTTTTAAGCCATAATTCGAGATGTGATCACAATTCATACTATTTTGTTTAAAATTTTTAAAATTGCACCTTTAATTTTTTGGCTCTGATTTATTTTATATGGTGTTCAAAAAAAAATAAATTGGTAGATATTGACCCTAACTTACCCTAGATATATTCATTTCGAGGTAAAAATACGTCTCACAAAAATTTAGGGCGATCGGAAATGGGTAAGGCGTTTTGCATGGTCCTTGAAGTTTAAAAAACGGATTACAAGGAAAAATATGATTTTTTTTTTCTGTTTTCGCAATTTTTTTGGTATTTTAAGTTAAGTTTTAATTCAAGTGATTACAGAATTATGATGTGGAGTAAAATGCCTTTCTAATTGGGTACTAAAAACTAAAATCGGTTGAAAATCAGCCAAGTTATTACAACTTCCCCAGGCATCTAGCGTGTGTCATACCACTTGATTAAAGAATACGAGTCCCTTTTTTAAATTTATTGAAATTTTCTACTGTAATAACATTTTTTCATTATTAATGTTTCAGTGTAATATTTTTTTGGTTTTTCCAAATTTTAAAACAAAAAAAAAAATTTTTTTTTTAAATAGAGATTTCAAAAGGGTGTTGAAAATGCAGGCATTTTTAGCATTAATTTACAACATGTTAGCAAAACACAATATGAACAAGTAAGAAAATTATAGTCGGTCAAGACCGACCATATAATACCCTACACCAGAGTTTCCCGGAAAATGGGTCCCATGGACCGATTGATCTATATGTTGTAAAATCTTTAATAAGTGTAAAAAAACACTCACAAATCAAATTTGAGTGAAATAGGCTTTTATTTGTTGACAATAAACCGCTTTAACTGAATATCGGGCGAAATTTTCACAAGGGGCCTGAGTCCAAACCTGGTCCGATGATTATCAGGTTTGATAAGGTTATTTAAGTATGCGTTTAACATCCACAAACAAAATTTTAATTAAATATTTTCTATTTTCATGAAATTTGAGACATTTATGTAAAAATCGGGAAGGTGGTTTGTATGGGGGCCACAAGAAGAACTGGTCCGATTTCTTTGAAATTCGGAATGGTGATTTGTGAAGACAAAACATGTTTACCTTCTAAATTTCAAAAAGATACCTTTTATAATACGGTTATTAGAGTCATTTGAGCCAAAACTAAAGAGGACCTTTGTATGGGGGCTAGGTCTAAATATGGACCGATTTTTTCCAATTTCAATAGGCTTCGTCCTTGGGCCAAGAGAGGCTTAAGTTTCAAAATTCAAGTCAATTGATTCAAAATTGCGACCTGTATCGTGTTTACACCGTTTACATGGACAGACAGACAGACAGACGGACGGACGGACGGACGGACAGACGGACGGACGGACGGACATCACTAAATCGACTCAAAAAGTGATTCTGAGTCGATCGGTATACTTAAAGGTGGGTCTAGGACCAATATTTCGGGTAGTTACAAACATCAGCACAAACTCATTATACCCTGTACCACAGTGTGGTGTAGGGTATAAAAATACTTTTTATCTAAATACATTTGAACTTGTAGAATAAAAAAATGTTATTACAATAGAAAATTTCAATGAATTTCAAAAATCGGATTGTATTGCTTAATCAAGTGGTCTGCCATACGTTAGATGCCTGGGGAAGTTGTAATAACTTGGCTGATTTTCAACCGATTTTAGATTTTAGTACCTTATTAGAAAGGAATTTTACTCCACATCATAATTCTGTAATCACTTGAATTAAAACTTAACATAAAATACCAAAAAAATTTAGAAAACAGAAAAAAAATCATATTTTTCCTTGCAATCCGTTTTTTAAACTTCAAGGACCATGCAAATCGCCTTACCCATTTCCGATCGTCCTTAATTTTTGTGACACGTATTTTTACCTCGAAATGAATATATCTAGGGTAAGTTAGGGTCAATATCTACCAATTTATTTTTTTTGGAACACCATATAAAATAAATCAGAGCCAAAAAATTAAAGGTGCAATTTTAAAAACTAAAAAAAAATAGAAAGAATTGTGATCACATCTCGAATTATGGCTTAAAAGTTGCGTAATTAAGAGTAGAGTTTTTATAGTTTTTTACAAAAAAATCGAAGGTTTCGGACTTTTTCAAAAAGTCGATTTTAATTTTTAAACGTCAAAAAATAAGTGATAATTACTTCGAATAATTTTTTCATATTTTTTTTCTAAAACAACATTTAAATACCAACAAAACGTTGTCCAACTTTTTTTAAAATATCTATATTTTTTAATGATCAAAATTAATTAAAAATATCAATTTTTTTATTTTTTTGAGAAAATCGCCATTTTGAAAAATTGATTACTCAACACCATCTTGAAATAAAAGGCTGAAAATTGGTCTCCAAGTTGCATTTAATAAGTACTAAAACATATCCAAAAATAAAATAAATCGAAAGGGGTCGGGTCTAAAAGTGAGTGATTTGGCATGGAATGCCCCATATATATTCATGATGCCCGATCGATTTTAAGACATTCTAGCGATGTCCGTCTGTCCGTCTGTCCGTCTGTCTGTCTGTGGAAAATGCTGTCGCGGACAAAATATTGCACAGAGATGACTGAAACTTAACATATTTATTGGAAGTTCTCCCGAGAAGTTTGGTATTGCATTTGAGCGATATCGGTTCAGCGGTTCAAAAGTTATGAACGAAAATGTAAGCACACCTCAAAAATTTCAGTACGAACATATTTTTTGACAAAAAAAGAAAAAAATCGAGGACTTTTTTTTACCAAAATTTTTTTCGCGGAAATTTTTTTTTTAAAAATTTTTTTTTTTTTCAAAAGTAATTAACTTTTAAATAAAGTTTTTTGCAATAATCTTTTTGAAATTGTGGAGGGTATCACTACATTCGGCAAGGCCGAATTTAACTTTTTTACTTGTTTTTTATTAATATTTGTTTTTTCTCAGTATTTGTTTTTCATCAATATTTTTGCTCATCAATTTTTTTTTTTCATCAATATTTTTTTACATTAACATTTGCTTTCATCAATATTTTTTCATCAATATATTTTCTTTTTTCATACATATTTCGTTCAATATTTTTTATTTTTTTTTTGTTTAATCAAACATTTTCTTATCAACATTTTTTGTTATAAATATTTTTTTTATCAATTTTCTTTATTTATTAACAACTTTTTTTCATAAAAAACTTTTTTTCATAAAAAAACTTTTTTATAAAAAAACTTTTTTTATTATTTTTTTTTTTTTTTTTTATCGACAAATACGGACAAAAAATATCACTCGTTTGTCTTAGAAACCTTTAAGGGTCAATAATATATAAACCTTATAAGGTCCCCGACCGATATTTCAAAGCGTTTTGCATAGAATGAAAAAATTACTTAATGTATCGTTATTTTTTTTAGAAAAATTTTCTTTGAAAATAACCACTATTTATACGGCAAAACATTATAATGATGCAATATTTTGGATAAAAGTACAAACTTTGCAGAGATCTTTTTTCAAAAAGTGCATCGTTTCTAAAAATTCTTTAAAAGTGGGAGTTAGCAAAAATCTCTTAAAATCACAAGCATTACTTGTACTTGAATTAAAAAGTTGTAGATTTTTAATTTTATTGATAAAATGTTTGTTGCGGATAATAACCGCAAAAATTTCTGAAAAAATTGTAAATTTACTTGAAAAAGTTGTAAATTTACTAGAAAAAGTTGTAAAGTCACAAAAAAATATTTAAATTTACAAAGAAAAGGTGTAGTTTTGCACAAATATATGATGAATTCTTATTTTTGCAAAATCATTTTTATACCCTCCACTTAGTGATAGAGGGTATATATAAGTTTGTCATTCCGTTTGTAACTCATCGAAATATCGGTCTGGGACCCCATAAAGTATATATATTCATGATGCCCGATCGATTTTAAGACATTCTAGCGATGTCCGTCTGTCCGTCTGTCCGTCTGTCCGTCTGTCCGTCTGTCCGTCTGTCTGTCTGTTGAAAATGCTCTCGCGGACAAAATATTGCACAGAGATGACTGAAACTTAACATATATATTGGAAGTTCTCCCGAAAAGTTTGGTATTGCATTTGAGCGATATCGGTTCAGCGCACAGTGATTCGTTCCCATATATCGAGTGGGCAAAAATAGAATATTGGTCGCAGATTTCTGAAATTTGGAACACAAGCATTTAATTATCTAGTCAAGAAAAAAACGAGTTTTTGGAAAAATCGGAGCAAGGACACGCCTACCCCCCATATATCCTGAAACTTAAATATGTGATTAAAACTACAAAAATGGCCACAAAATTCCCAAATTTTGCCAATGTTACCAATTTTGATACAGTATTTTATGTGTAAATTTTTTTCAAGATTGAAGCAAGGACTCGTGTGGCTGCCATATATCCTTTTTCTTAAAAAAATTGTAAATCGCTCAAAAATTACTCGATACTCTTGAAATATTTTGTAAAAATTTGAATAAGTGATGTCAATGTGTGTGCCAAATTTCGCTGAAATCGGTTCTGTAAAACAAAAGTTATTTATATATCCTTTTTAAAAACTGCAATAAAGTGTTAATATATTTTAATCACAAAAATAAAATAGAAAGAGTTGTCAAAGATTTTCCAAATTTGGTACGCAAGCACAAAATTAGTTAATAGAAAAAAAATAAAAATTTTGAGCAAATCGGTCGAAGGACATTTGTACCTGTCGTATATCCTGAAATTTAAAAGTGGAGTTTTAGCCACAAAACTTGATATAAAATTACTTAACTTAGTTATTGTCTTAGAAATTTCGATAACCATCGACGTACAACATTTGTATTTTAATCTGAGCAAGGACTCGCGTGGCTGCCATATATCCTATTTCTTGAAATCGCTGTAACTATTTTAAAAATCTTTCAATTGCTATCAAATTTTTAATATAGATTAGATCAAATAACGTTAATAAGTGTGCCAAATTTCGTTGAGTTACTTGCTGTAACAAAAAAGCTGTTAATATATCCTTTTTTTAAATATAGTCAAAAATATAAAAATACCTAATAACTGCAAAAACAAAATATTCACAACACTTATTTCCTGTTGCATTACGAAAATAAATTTATTCAAAATAAGTTTTAAGTAAACTCGTTTAATACTTGCTTTATTTCTAAGGCTCTTATTCATAATACTTATAACAGACTTATTGTAGGTTTATTTGACAATTATTCCTGCAATATCTGTCAAATAAACCTACTTTAAATATATTTCAGGTTTTATGAATAACCACATAAGTATATAACCCGTTAATAACAAAAAACTTAAAAAAAATTTTTTTTTTGGTACTAAAATTTTTTTTTTTTTTTTTCGTTTTTTTCAAAAACTTAGTTATTTTTATTATTTGATTGTATAGAAAACAGTCCAGGATGTTAAAAAAATCAATAAAAAATAATTTTTGAGTACGAACTTTTTTTATGTATCTCAAAAAAAAATTTGGTTTTGATTTGGGATACCAACGAAAATCAAATACTGGTTTTAAAGCAAAATGGCCCACTGTATACTTACTTCATCGAATTTTTTACTAGAAATTTATGGTATACAATACAATAAATCCCTTTATATAAAAAACAAGAAAATGTTGATGTATTTTTTTAATTTTATTTACAGTACATAAAATAAAAAAAAAAAATAATCCAATTTTCGATTTTTTAAAATTTTTTTTTTTCAACTTAAAAAAAAAAACTTAGTTATTTTAATTTTTTGATCTTATAAAACATAGTTAAAGCTACAAAAAAAATGAAAAAAAAAAATATTTTATTCACGAACTTTTTTTATGAAGGCCATTAAAATTTGGTGATTTTGGGGATTTTAGTAAAAGTCATAGATAACTTTTAAAGCAAAACGGCCCACGTACTGCATATTTTTTTTCTGATTTTTTATTATATTTTTACAGAATACTATATAATATATCAATGTGTAAAGAAAAAATACTTAATATTAAATTTTTTTTTTAATATTTTTTCCATTAATAATATAGCTTTTGAAAAAAATTAAATAAAGACACAAAAAAAAACTTAACTTTTTTCCAACTTCAGACAAAAACTTAGTTATTTTTATTGTTTTGCCTTATAAACCATAGTCCGAGCTATCAAAAAAGCGAAAAAAATAATTTTTTGACTCACGAACTTTTTTTATGTATTCCATCAAAATTTGTCAATTTTTGGGAATTTGGTAGAAAAAATATAGATTTCAGAGCAATACAAAAATGTATTTTAAGATTAATTCTAAAAAAATGCAAATACAACATTTAGCTAATATATTAAAGTAACTTTTGCAAAAAAAAGTTCGTTGATTTCTTCAAAATTCGATTTTTCATAATTATTTTAGTAAACCTATAAAAATCAATTTTTAGGTTTTAACACAATAGCGTTGAATTTCCATACTTTAGCGCCCTCTTGTGGCAACATATGACTTCTTAAAAATCAGAAAAGTACATATTTCTTTTAGTTTACTATTAAACTGTAAAAATACAAAAAATCATCAACATTGAAGACATACTTTTTTTTTTGATTTTTGCCAATGAAACGAATCACTGTGCAGCGGTTCAAAAGTTATGAACGAAAATGTAAGCACACCTCAAAAATTTCAGTACATTCAACATAACCTAAAAACACAAAATGCTTTAATTCGGCTTCTGGTTGACATATGTAAACATAATTGAGCACCAAATGGTATTTAAACAAGTACAAACATATTTTTTGACAAAAAAAGAAAAAAATCGCGGATTTTTTTTTTTACCAAAATTTTTTTTCGCGGAAATTTTTTTTCAATTTTTTTTTTCAAAAGTATTTTCCTTTTAAATAAAGTTGTTTGCAATAATCTTTTTGAAATTGTGGAGGGTATCACTACATTCGGCAAGGCCGAATTTAACTTTTTTACTTGTTTTTTTTGTAAATTGACCTTTTTTGTGGTGAATTTTCAACTATTACAACAATATTTTCTAAAATTATTTCGGCTGATAGTAAAATTTTTTTTAATACTGCTGTAAATAAACAACTTTTTATGGCGATGTTTTTTCAAAGTTAGCTTTTCAAATCTAAGGTGCTCTTTTGGAAATTTTGAAATAAATAATTTAAGACTCCTATACAAATTGAATTAACCCTAATGTATACGTTTGTTTACATACATTTTGGCCTCTACCCAAAAGATGTTTTTCCCTTTTATTAGCCTTTTTTTTGGGGAGAAAAAAAAAATAAAGAAAGATTTGTTTTGAGTTTTTTTTTATAACATTTAAACTTAACAAACTGTGTTGTTGGTTCAGTAAAATAAACCAAGTCAGCAGCGTATGTTGAAAATTGTTTTGGCAAAATGCCACTTAAAAATATGTATTTTTTTTTTATATTTATATATAAAACTCTTCAACATACATATGAAAAAGTTGCATTCGCACAAGTTGCATACTGCATTATAAGCAAAAAATAAAAAAAAAAACAGAAAAAACATTGACATTAAAAATGTACTGCAACATTGTTACTTTTACTTTTTATATTTTTAATAACACCAACACTTGGCTTGAAGGATAAAAAAAAAGTGAACTACATGCTGAATATTTATATGAGTATGTTTAGTACTTGAGTGTACAGATTTATTTAAATATAAAAAATGTAAATATATATTTTTATTTTTAGATTTAAGCTTTTAAAAAAGTAATAACGACAAAAAAAAAAACTAATGTTGAAAAAAAAAACAAGTAAAAGGATTAAATTCGGCCATTCCGAATATATTGAGAGCCTTCATAATGTTAAAAATTTGATTGCTGAAAAATGTAATTAAATAAAAATTCGTCGAGCTCGAGGCCAGTTTTTTTTTCAGTCTTACACTCATTGTAATTTTAAATGACAATGCGTTCACAATATATTTTTAAGTTTCCGTCTTTATAAAAATTCACTATATCCCTGATGGTTATCCTTAAAGAGAATCAAAATATTAGAGTAGAGTAAAAGAATATTTATTTACAAAAAAAAACTGGCCTCGAGATCGAAGAATTTTTATTTATTTAAAATTGGAAAGGCCAACAACTTTAATTAAAAATTTAATTGAAAAAGAAAATTTGTTAAAAAAGTGGAGGAACATTTTTTTGAATTGTGTAAATGAATATGTTAAAGAAAAAAAATTTATTAAAACAAATTTGAAAAAAAAAAAAATAAATTCTGTTTTAATTTTTAAATAAATAAAAAAATATTTATTACTTAACCTTTAAAATTCTATTATTCTTCTAGCTCAAGGTCATATTTCTTTTACTAATCATTACAATGATATTGAGCTAAAATAATCTTTCCCAAAATAGAATTTTAAAGGTCGAATAATAATTAATTTTTATTAATTTAAAAACCAAAACAGAATTTAATCAAAAGGATGGCACCACATACCTTATTTTCATGTTATGAATAAGAGGAAATACAACAAAAGTAGTAAACATCTTTCTCGCGTAAGAGAGCTATTAGTATGTATGTATATGATAGTCTGTAAAACAGTCTTTATATACGAAGGTTTGTTTGAATTAAATGGAGATGGTTTGGTCGGACATTTCGTTTGAAATTTAGAGCTGCATTGTGTTGTGTATTTAGCACATAAATTTTCATTATTTCTTCTTACATATGAATACATAAGAAGACTTTTTGTTATGCCAATAGCGATTGTCAACTTGCTAAACACTCTTGACAATGGAATTTAACAAATTCCGAAACACGAGTCGAGTAAGTCTTGCAAAATGACTTAACCAATCAATTTAAAACAAACAACTTTATAAATTGTTTCGTTAAAATTGTTATTTTGACAATATCATCGTAATGATTAGTAATAGAAATATGACCTTGAGATAGAATAATCTTTCTCAAAATATTTTAAAATTTTTAATTTTATGTTTCTAGAACCATTACATCAGAAAATATCAATATTACCGAAAGTACACTTTTTTATCCATCTTACCCTACACAGATGCGGAATTTCCAAAAAGTATTTTTTTCACAATGTTTTCTTTCCGAAGGATCCTACATTACAAATTTCAAGGACCATATTTGCAGGAAATATAAAAACAAACAAACAAAACTAAAATTGTTTACCCCAAAAAAATACGAAATTTCGAAAAAAATACTCCTTCCAGTATGTTTTTTCACTCAAGATACCTGCATTCCAAATTTCAAATGTCTAGGCTCGTTATTTCAGGAAATATTGTAAGTACCAAAAGTACAGTTTTTACCCCTTCAGAAACGGAATTTTCGAAAGAATACTTTTTCTAGAATGTTTTTTTTTTTACCAAAGAACCCTACATTCCAAATTTCAAGTTTCTGGGAAAACTACTTCAGGAAATAAGAACGTACTAAATGCTAAAATGTTTACCCCTTTTACCCCCTAAGAAAAGGAATTTTCAAAAGGTACTTTTTCCAGATTTTTTTCCACTTAAGGATCCTAAATTCCAAATTTCAAGTTTCTGTGATCATTATTTCAGAATATATAAAAAATACCAAATGTACTATTTTTAACCCGTTAGAAAAGGAATTTTCAAAAAGCATTTTTTCAGATTTTTTTTTACAAAAGGTACTTTTAACATAAGGTAATTTTTATAGAAGGTACTTTTTATAAAAGGTACTTTATATAATAGGTACTTTTTATAAAAGGTACTTTTTATAAAAGGTACTTTTTATAAAAGGTATCAGAACCTTTTGTAAAAAGTTAGTTTTTATAAACATGTTCTTTTTAAGAAAGGTACTTTTTATAAGAGGTACTTTTATAAAAGGTGCATTTTATAAAAGGTACGTTTTATAAACGGTACTTTTTATAAAAGGTACTTTTTATAAAAGGTACTTTTTGTAAAAAGTACTTTTTATAAAATGTACTTTTTATAAAAGGTACTTGTTGTAAAAGGTACTTTTTATAAAAGGTACTTTTTATGAAAGGTACTTTTAATAAAAGGTACTTTTTATAAAAGGTACTTTTTATAAAAGGTACTTTTTATAAAAGGTACTTTTTATAAAAGGTACTTTTTATAAAAGGTACTTTTTATAAAAGATACTTTTTATAAAAGGTACTTTTTATAAAAGGTACTTTTTATAAAAGGTACTTTTTATAAAAGGTACTTTTAATAAAAAGTACCTTTTATAAAAAGTACTTTTTATAAAAGGTACTTTTTATGAAAGGTACTTTTTATAAAAGGTACTTATTATTAAAGGTACTTTTTATAAAAGGTACTTTTTATAAAAGGTTTTTTATAAAAGGTACTTTTTATAAAAGGTACTTTTTACAAAAGGTACTTTTTATAAAAGGTAATTTTTATAAAGGGTACTTTTTATAAAGGTTACTTTTTATAAAAGGTACTTTTTATAAAAGGTACTATTTATAAGAGGTACTTTTTATAAAAGGTACTTTTAATAAAAGGTACTTTTAATAAAAGGTACTTTTAATAAAAGGTACTTTTTAAAAAAGGTACTTTTTATAAAAGGTACTTTTTATAAAAGGTACTTTTTATATAAGGTACTTTTTATAAAAGGTACTTTTTATAAAAGGTACTTTTTATAAAAGGTACTTTTTATAAAAGGTACTTTTTATAAAAGGTACTTTTTATAAAAGGTACTTTTTATAAAAGGTACTTTTTATAAAAAGTACTTTTTATAAAAGGTACTTTTTATAAAAGGTACTTTTTATAAAAGGTACTTTTTATAAAAGGTACTTTTTATAAAAGGTACTTTTTATAAAAGGTACTTTTTATAAAAGGTACTTTATATAAAAGGTACTTTTTATAAAAGGTACTTTTTATAAAAGGTACTTTTTATAAAAGTACCCTTTTATAAAAAGTACCTTTTATAAAAGGTACTTTTTATAAAAGGTACTTTTTATAAAAGGTACTTTTTATAAAAGGTACTTTTAATATAAAGTAATTTTTATAGAAGGCACTTTTTATAAAAGGTACTTTATATAATAGGTACTTTTTATAAAAGGTACTTTTTAGAAAAGGTACTTTTTATAAAAGGTACTTTTTATGAAAGGTACTTTTTATAAAAGGTACTTTTTATAAAGGGTAATTTTTATAAAAGGTACTTTTTATAAGAAGTGCTTTTTATAAAAGGTGCATTTTATAAAAGGTACATTTTTTAAACGGTACTTTTTATAAAAGGTACTTTTTATAAAAGGTACTTTTTATAATAGGTACTTTTTATAAAAGGTACTTTTTATAAAAGGTACTTTTTATAAAAGGTACTTTTTATAAAAGGTACTTTTTATAAAAGGTACTTTTTATAAAAGGTACTTTTTATAAAAGGTACTTTTTATAAAAGGTACTTTTTATAAAAGGTACTTTTTATAAAAGGTACTTTTTATAAAAGGTACTTTTTATAAAAGGTACTTTTTATAAAAGGTACTTTTTATAAAAGGTACTTTTTATAAAAGGTACTTTTTGTAAAATGTACTTTTTATAAAAGGTACTTTTTATAAAAGGTACTTTTTATAAAAGGTACTTTTTATAAAATGTACTTTTTATAAAAGGCACTTTTTATAAAAGGTACTTTTTATAAATGTTACTTTTTATAAGAGGAATCAACGTCATCTGTATCCATGGGTGGTATAAATATTGAGGAATCAGATACTCTTGATGTTCTGGGCATGAAAATACAATGTGACGTTCGCTGGAATCAACATGTTTTTCAAGTGTCGAAAGAAGCATTCAAGTGCCTTGGTTTCTTAAAACGGTGCAAAAATTACTTCACTCCGTCTGACCTCCTTACTATTTATACCGCCTATATCCGGCCGAAGTTGGAATACAACTCCCATATCTGGGCAGGGGCTTCAAAGTCTGTTTTGAAGTTCTTGGACCGGGTGCAAAGGAGTGCGTTGAAGCTCATCAATGACAGTAGGGTATCCAACTCTATTGATTCATTGGAGCATCGTCGGAACGTGGGTTGTGCGTCATTGTTCTACCGATATTACCATGGTAAGTGCTCTGCTGAGATAAGTGAACTTATCCCCGAGACTCGGGTGTACGTTCGCAATACTCGTCAATCCAGTAGATCACATCCGTTTGTTGTCGATAGCCCAATGAATCGCACAACGCATTACAGAGAGAATTCGTTTCTCAGTCGAACTAGTCGTATGTGGAATTCACTCCCCGCAGAAATCTTCCCAGTCAACTACGATTTGGAAAAGTTTAAACTAAACGTCCACAAACACTACTCCCTCTTTCCTCCTCCTCATAACCTATTTTCCTAATACCAACACAATGCACTGCATTAGTAGGGGGCATCCCCTGAGTGTTGGCTCAAAGTAAAAAAAAAAAAAATTGTTTATCCCCTTTACCCCCCTTAGAATCCAAAGTTTCAAAAAGTACTTTTTCCAGATTGTTTTTTTTTTTTTACATTTATTTTATTAAATAAAAGAAAAGTACCAAAAGTACACTTTTTTACACATTTTACCCAATTAGAATCCACATTGGCATAAGCCCAACCTTATTCGATCTGTATTCCGGGAGCCCAACCTTATTCGATCTGCATTCCAAATTTCAAGTTTCTTATACCAATATTTAAGGAAATATAAAAGGAACCAAAGTACCATTTTTTACCCTGTTTACTCTCTTAGAATCAACATTGGCAAAAATCCAGTCTTTGTGGATCTTTATTCCGGGAGGTGAACCTACAGTCAAAATTTCAAGTACCTAGGACCACTATTTAAGGAAATATAAAAGGTACCAAAAGTTCAGTTTTTTACTCTTTTTACTCCTTTAAAATCAACACTGACAAAAATGCATCCTTAGTAGATCTTTATTCTGGGAGGTGAACCTACATTCCAAATTTCAAGTTTCTAGGACAATTATTTAAGAAAATATAAAGTACCAAAAGTACAGTTTTTTACCCTATTTACCTCCTTCGAATCAACATTGTCAAAAATCCAGCCTTAGTTTATCTATATTCCGGGAGATGAACCTACAGTCCAAATTTCAAGTCTCTATCTTCAACGGTTTGTGCTTGGCGATGATGAATCAGTCAGTCATTCACTCACTCACCCTATTCTTTTATATGTATATATAAGATAGATTGATTAATTTCTAAGACAATCTAGCTATAGACATCCGTCCATCTGTCTGTGGAAAGTAATATGCAGTCTAAACAAAAGGAGCTGCAAATTTGGTAAGTGCGTGCATTACTTAAGTGCAAAAATGTTTTTTTACATTTTGGAAAATACAAGTGATTTAACACTCTCACTTGATTTGTTGTACATTTGGTGAACAAATGGAACATTTTTATGTAAGAATTTAAGTTTTGGTGAAAAAATTAAAAGAAAAATTTTTTGATGAAAAACAAAATTTTTATGATAAACAAAATTTTGATGAAAATAAAAAGTTTTATGAAAAAAATTTGGTGAAAATAAAATGTTTTGATGAAAAAAAGTTTTTGAAGAAAAAAAAAATGTTGTTCATGAAAAAAAAAAAAATTGATAAAAAATTAAAAAAAAAAAGTGATGAATAAATTTTTTTTGTTGAAAATTAATTATGTTACGCTTCATTCACCATCTGGTGAAAAATGCTTTTATTTACTAGCAGGTGAGTAGTTATCTAAGTTACAAATCAAAGTTGCAATCCTGTGGCGTCCTGCAAACCTGCGGCGTCCTTCATCATTTTTTAAATTAGACACCAGCCTAAAAACAGTATCATGTTAAAATTTCCTGGGACTTCGAAAATTTTTGTTCTTCAAAAAGAAAAACAAATGTATCTGGGTCCTAGAACAGTTTTGAATTGTTTTTTGGTTGCAAAATTGTAATATTTTTTAAATGTGAAAGTCCCAAATTTATATAAAGTTGTCTAAATTTCAATTTAGTTTCTTAAATTTAACATAGTAAAAACATAAAATATTCATAAATATCAATCTCCATAACACCTGATGTACACTGATGCGTATGAGTATTATTGAATTATTTTTTTCATATCACTCATACGTACAGTGTACCCAATCACTCATTCATTTCATGTTTTATAGACTTGCGATAACAAATTCATTGTCAATTTTAATAATCCGTGCATATAAAAATTTAAAAATTTAATATAAATCTTTATTAAATACCACTTTTAAAGTAATATAACAACAACAACAGCAACATCAATATTTTATTTTTTGTTTATTGTTTAAAAATATTCTATAAATTTTATAAATTTTACGGACCATATGGTATGAATGAAAAATGTTAAATATAACTCATTGGCCATAAATACATGAGGGAAATAGGTTACTGTTGGTAACTCAAAACCGTAGAGGCTGGCTGAAATATGCATTATAAAATTTCTATATAGCACAAATATTAAAGTAATAACAGTTAAAAAAAAAATATTGTTGAAAATATGTAATAAAAAAAAAAGAATATACAGACACACATGTTGAAGCATTTTATAAAAATTTATGACTAGTCAAATACGTGATAGAGGAAAATTATTATATTGACTAAAGTGGGGGATCTTAAATATTTTTTAATTTTTTTTTTAATTTTTTTAATAATTTGAAATTTAATATTTGAATTGCTATAGATTAAACATAAAATAAAAAAAAATCACAGATTGTGAGAAATTTTTAATATGCAAAAATTTTTAGATTTTTGGACATTCTTGGATTCAGATACATTTTTTCTATAAAAAATTTATTAGATGCTGATTTATTTTGGTACAAAAAAGTTGTAAAATCCTGACACATTTAATTATATATTTTAAGTGACACTTATACATTTACTTGTATTGATAATATTTTAAAAATATAATCAATCACACCTTAAAATAAGATTATATTACACTAGTATACAAATTAATTGATTTTTCAGGTAAAATCTTACGACGAATTCGAAAATGAAGGGCCTAATTTTGCAAAACGCAACGCAGCTATTTACCTCGCGTTGGAGAATTTTCTATTTTGTAAAACGCGGACGCTGAACAGCTGTTTTTTCGCGTTGACTTACGTGTTTTTAGAACAAATTGTATGGTAAATGGAATTTTGTAAAACGCAAGAGAGTTTTTTTTTATCACTTGAAATGTCAAAATGATCACTTGAAATTTTGGGGCGTTGATGTAACAAAAATGCTTTTAAATAGCAAAATATAAGTTAATAGTGTTGGAATATGTAAACATGCAATAAAAAAGTAATGAATATGTAAAAAAAAATCTTCTCCGGCAGAAGAAAAACATCGAAAATAGCTTGACGGCCCATGGCTGTTTTCAACTAATTTATGTTTAAAATACAACATTTCTTTTGTTTACTTTTTTTTATTCTCTTGTTTCTCAAATATTCTCTTTGTAGGTGTTGCCTTATCATATATATGTGTTTCCTCGCGAAAATGGGTGTGTATCTCCTACAAAATGGGTAGGCAATTTTCTGAATTTTATAATATCTGGCAACACCGATTCTAATGTAATTGACATTTCAAGTGATAACGTAAAGATTGAACGCAAAAACGTAGTGATTTACAAAATTGCATTTTTTCAGCCTCGCGTTCACGTTAGCGTTGGTGATGTGTTCAACGCGAGTGATTTACAAAATTAGGCCCGAAGTTCAAAAAATTTCAAGCGGAACCCTTTTCGAGATATTGCTAACATTTCAAATTTTCAACTTTTTAAAAAAGTGCTTTTACTCTAGTAAAAATATCTCCAGATCAAATCGGTGGATTTTATGTTTTTTTAGTTTGAAATTAATGGTAATTCCATTAAGCTCCTCGCTTCTCGCCCATAACCATTTGGAACTTTTTTACAGAAGGTACGAAAACTGTTAGACGAGGAAAATACAATAATGTTACAAACAATGCTAACTTTTTATATCGAAAAAGCGCTTAATAAAATTTAAAAAAATGTATCAATTTCCATTTAGTATGGTAATATTATTTAAGAAACACCTTTCAAAGTGTTTAAAAGAAATTCTAAGCAAATTAAAAGTCATTGGATTTCCCGGTAATAAAAAAAATACTTTTTTTACCGCTAAATGCAAAAAAAAACGCTCCATTAAGTCGGAAAAACGACAAATTACAATTTTTTTTTTTCATTTTTGTTTTTGTTTGTTCATTCATCTTCTGTAATGGCATAGTTAGCCCGAGAGGTTTTAACAGAAGCTGAGTGACTTCAGATATCTTTATTATTGAGAGTCTTTTATTCTATTGATTTATCATTTCTTCATACAACATTTTTCAATCTGATTATTGTCTTAGTAGCTATTTCGGAAAAAAATGCAAATTTTCTTAAAAAGTTCAGAAAGAAAAAAAAAACAGAATTAATTTTTCTCTTTACAGTCAAGTCTGATCTATTACAAAAAATATGCCTGCGAATTTTGTAGTCTAGCCCACAATATTAAATCATTATAATGTTTTGCTGAAGATTTGGGTGTAATGTTATTTGACATTCCATGTAAAATGAATTGCAATATCGGTCGAGGACCCCATTAAGTTTATATACTATTGATCTATTTCTAACACAATCTGGCTATATACATCCGTCCATCTCTCTGAGAAAAGCAAAATGCAGTCTAAACCAAAAAAGCTGTAAGTTTGGTAAATGAGTACATTACTTACATTTTGGAGAGTATAAATGATTAGGCACAGACGAATTTAAAACTCTTACTTTTTGTTTATACATTTGTTAAAGAAATAGAACATTTTTAAGTCAGAATTTTAGATTTGGTAAATAAGTAGTTTTGGTGAAAAAAATAAAAAAAAATTGAAAGAAAATTTTTATGATGAAAAACAAAATTTTGACAAAAAAAAATTTTTGATGCAAAAAATGGAAAAAAATGGATGGAAAAAATATATAAAAAAAAAGTTTTTGATGAAAAAAAAATTTGACGAAAAAAAAGATTTTGATGAAAAAGAAAAATGTATGAAAGAAAACAAATTATGAAAAAAAATTATGAAAAAAAAAATTATAAAAAAAAAATGATAAAAAAAACAAAAATTGATGAAAAAAATAAAATTTGATGAAAAAAATAAAATTTGATGAAAAAAATAAAATTTGATGAAAAAAACAAAATTTGATGAAAAAAAATATTTGATGCAAAAAAAAAAAAATTTATAAAAAAAAAAAAAATTATGAAAAAAAAAAAATTTGTAAAACAAAATTCATGAAAAAAAAAAATTTTATGAAAAACAAAAAAATTATTGATACTATCTGGTGAAAAACGCTTTTATTCACCAGCAGGTGAGTTATTACCAAATTACACTCAGAGAAAAAGCTTCTTCATATTGATGAAAAGTTACATCAATATGATGAAATGTTACATCCTTTTTTGTCCAATATAACATGTCATCAATATTATGAGGCGGTGTCATCAATAACATTTTTTTTTTATTTGAAAAAGAAGAAAAAAAATAATTTTTTAATATATGGTTTGAATTGTGAAAGGTGTGAAAGAATAATTTATTTTTCTAAAAATTTAAGACATCCTGGTTCGTGTTTTACTAGTTTCATACAATCCAGTTATTATAATCATCAGAAAAACTTTTAATGTCAAATTTATTCAGTTAATAGTCAATTATATTCTATATGTGGAAATTATTAACAGATCGCAGCCGCCAAGGATTGAACCCATGATCTGTAATGTTTTTGCTATTAACTGCCTCTCAGGTACGATCACTCTAGACCGATACGCTAAGTTGGCTGTTAAGCAAGTATCAATTAAATCATGGTTTTTCAATTTTTGTGTGGTTGTTGCTGTTGTTTTTTCGTACAGAAGAAGGTGAAATTGTATTATGGTGAATAAATTCATATTTTCTTTTTTGTTAGTCGTTAGCCAAATTAAGGTTTAAAATTAGACACCAGCCTAAAAATATTACAAATGTTGATAAGAAAAGTTTGAATGAAAACAAAAAAAAATTGATTGGACAAAATATGTATGAAAAAACATTTATGAAAAAAAAAAATATTTATGAAAAAAAAAAAAATATTGATGAAAAAAAAATATTGATGAAAAAAAAATATTGATAAAAAAAATATTGATAAAAAAAAAATATTGAAGAAAAAAAATATTGATGAAAAAAAGATATTGATAAAAAAAATATTGGTGAAAAAAAGTATTGATGAAAAAAATATTAACGAAAAAAAATATTTATGAAATTAAAAATATTTAGGAAAAAAAATTATTGATGAAAAAAAAAAAAATATTGATGAAGGAAAAAAATAGTGATAAAAAAAATACTGATGAAAAAATATTGATGAAAAAAAATATTGATGAAAAAAATATTGATAAAATAATATTGACTAAAAATATTGATAAAAAAATTGAAGAAAAATAATTATATTACATTCTATTCACCAGCTGGTGAATATTTTTTTATTCACCACGGGGTGAATTATTATCAAAGTTACAGACCTAAGTTACTAAAATTGTTGGATCAAATCGGATCTATTAAAAAAAATAATAAGAGGTCTTTTAAAAATATCCGTTGAAAAATTTAAAAGTTGCGCTCATTTTTGTTCAAGTGCATGCAACTTCTTAAATTTTTGACGGAACCTCTTATTCTCGTCGTAATATAAGAGACTTGAATTTAATGTTCGGAAATACAATTTTAAACATTTTTAACTCACAAGGGTTGTCTTTCAGAGGGCACCTACCGGTTGTCCTGAAACTTTAATATGGGAATGACGGAAGAAAAAAATAAGAGTTACCTGTTTTGTCTTAGCTGCCCAATCTCAAATTTGAAAAAGTGTTGCCTTATGAAAAATTGAGGTCTTTTGGGAAAATCCAAATATAATCCAAACTAGCAGGTTTCGCAAAACGCAAAAATACGGGTCAGTTTAAATTTAATAAAGGTTGTTATATATGATTTTTGCGGTCGTACGTATATACCCCTCCATATAAACAACCTCAAAGTTTTTTACATTTAAAAAAAAAGGACTTAAGGATTAGGTCTTCAAAAAACATTTCAATCTGTATAAAATGGATATATAGTTTCTTTTGAAGAAATGTTAAGATCCTTAAAACACAAAAAACAAACCAGGAAGTGTCAAATCGGATCAAATTTTTTTGATGACCCGTTCAAAAGATATCGAATTTTTAAAAATTGGTAGTTTGTTCCTTTACTCAAATTTCTTTTACTCATAACTTCTTCAATAATGGTCCAAATTACATTTTTTTTTTTAATTTTTTTTTAAGTACTTTAAAAAAAAATCCCAAAAAATTCTTAAAAGCGCTTTAGTATGCGATTTTTAAGTTTTAAAATTTAAATCTCATTTTTGAAAATGTTTGTACTCTTCGATTTTTTGAATTTTTTTTTTGTGTAAAACTTTTATCGATTATACAAATTTTTGCCCAGGAGGATCGTGGGATAACGATTAATTCTATTTTTAAAAATTTTTTGAAAAAATTTTATTGTAATTTTCCAATCTTAAAATCATTTCTACTGCTCCAATCGTGCGTCATAGAGGGGTCCTTTATAAGACCGACCCACATTCATTTTGGTGTGTCCGAGAGGGGTCATTAGTGAGACTGACCCCCATTTAATTTTACCCTACAACATTTTATTAAAACATACATACGCCCTACCACCACTCCCTAAGTAGGCTCCCATACAAAATTACATTTTTATAAAATTTGCTCCAACTGTTATTTGTATGGGAGCCTACCTAGGGAGTGGTGATAGGGCGTAGGTATGTTTAAAAAAAAATGTTGTAGGCTAAAAATAAATGGGGGTCGGTCTCACTAATGACCCCTCTCGGACGCACCATTGGACCGGTAGAAGCTGATTAATTAAAACAAATTTACAAAAAATAAAAAAAATTGTATGGGGACCGCCATAACAGTTAAAGATAGAGGGTAGGTGTGTTCAGAGAAAATGTTTGAACTAAAAAAATATTGTGGGTCGGTCATACATTTTGTTGCTCTAAGGGCACTATTAGGGTAGTTAGAGCGGTTGGAGCAAATTTAAAAAAAAATTTCGTTTTTGTGGGAGCCCCCTTAGAAATTGGAGATAGGGTATTAGTTTGTTCCAAAGAAATGTTAAGACATAAAAATTAATGGGGGTCGGTCTTATAAAGGATCCCTCTATGATGCACCATTGGAGCAGTAGAAATGATTTTAAGATTGGAAAATTACAATATAATTTTTTCAAAAAATTTAAAAAAATAGTAATAATCGTTACCCCACGATCCTCATGGGCACAAAATTTGTAGAATCGATAGAGGTTTTACACAAAAAAATTTCAAGAAAATCGAAGAGTACAAACATTTTTAAAAATGAGATTTAAATTTTAAAATTTAAAAATCGCATACTAGAGCGCTTTTAAGAATTGTTTGGGATTTTTTTAATAATTTTTTAAAAAAATTTAAAAAAATAGTAATAATCGTTATCCCACGATCCTCCAGCGCAAAAAATTTGTAGATTCGATAGAAGGTTTACACAAAAAAAAAATCAAAAAAAAATTAAAGAGTACAAACATTTTTAAAAATGAGATTTAAATTTTAAAACTTAAAAATCGCATACTAGAGCGCTTTTAAGATTTTTTGGGATTTTTTTTTAAAAAGAACGTAAAAAAACAAAAATTTTGAAAAAAAAAAAATTGAAATTTGGACCATTATTGAAGAAATTTTGAGTAAAAGAAGTTTGAGTAAAGGAACAAACTACCAATTTTTAAAAATTCGATATCTTTTGAACGGGTCATCAAAATAGTCTGATTCTGAAATTTACCACGAAGAAGTTTTCGAAGGGTACAAAAAACTGTAAACAAATTGGGAAAATCTAAAAAAAAATTTTCAAAGTGTCCGATTTGACATGGAATGCCCCATTTATAAATTAATTTATTACGCTTTTTGCACTTAAGTAATGATTACTAAAAGAAATATGAGCTTGAGCTAGAATAATTTTTCTCAAAGAAATTTGATGAAAATAATATTGATAAAAAAAAAATTTATGAAAAAAAATTTAATAAAAAAAAAAAAACTAATGAAAACAAGTAATATAAGAGTTTGGTTTAGTTTTTCAAGAGGAAACTTTTCCCCCTGTTCCGATTTTTCCCATCTCCGAACTCAACCAGCCTATGACCATAAGACATATTTGTGACAAACTTCAGGAGTATAGCTCCTTTATTTTGAAATGTATTGTGTCTTCCACAGACAGACGGACTGACGAACGGACGGACGGACGGATATCGCTAGAATATCTTAGAATCGATCACTGGTCAATAATATTCAGACCGATGTTTCGATACGTTACACACGGAATGACGAAGTGAGTATTACCCCCATACTGTAGTTGGAGGGTATACAAATTGAAATCAATTTAGGTAATATTTTTTGCTTACTTGCCATTAAAAAAAAAAGTAATTTCTTTAATTTTTATTTCATTCAAATTTTTAAATAAATACCTTCAATTTCTATAAATGACTGTTTTGTATTTATTTTCTTTTCAAGTTTCTATTAATATTGATTAAGTAACATAAAAATGTAAGCCTCTGTGTGTGTGTTGAGCTACATTTGAATATTTCCATTATAAGGTAATACCGGAAATGGAAATTATGCCATTGATATTTGTAGTTATGGCTTAATGTTGATATAAGCATTTCCTGTGTCGGCGGAGGCTTTTTGATACTATTATATACTCGTAGCTGTTGTAGAATTATATGATTTTCCTTTTAAAATCGATATAAAAAATTTATTAATATTAAAAGCAAATATACATACAAATGGTTTTCTTGTGTCGTTTCATTATTTTTTTTTATTATATTTATTTTTGCATAATCAAAGAACGTGACTGTCATTTTGTAGTCCTTGTTTTTTTATATATTTTTGAGTCATGTAACATGTTCAAGGTTTTTAATTTTCTTTTTTGTTGTTGTTATATTCCACCTAGATATTGTCTGCTTATTTATAAATATTTTGGAGGAATATAATATTAAAAAACAGTGTCTTTTGATGGTTTAAAATTTGTTTCAGAATATTTTTGTTGCAGATGTATATTAAAGATTTTATTTTAAAGACATTATTGGATTTTTTTCTTTTTAGTAAAGGTAAACCATTAAAACTACACTGTGTTATAAAAAAAGAACATATTTAAATATATTTTTAAAATGAATTAGTGGTGATTGTAGGTCTCATCGAGTATTATGAAAATGCCCTTAAAATTTTTAAATTATTGTTGAAAAACAGTTCATTTTTAAGTTTGATAACTTTTTTTTGCAATATCTCATACTTGTGAAAGTGCTACTAGCAGCCAATTTAAATTCACAAAATATTTTTTGATTACACTGAAAAACACGAATTTTTATCTGGTATGATTCTGCCACATTTTTCCATAGAAAAATCTTTGATTCTTAGCCATTTTCCCATCGAAAAAGTCTCAGATTCTGAGAATATTTCTCCCTTTGAAAAAGTCTCAGATTCTGAGACAGTTTTTTTTATGGAAAAAGTCTCAGATTATTCAAATGAAAGGTAATTTTCTAACGATTGCAAATATGTATCTTTTGTATGTTTTTTAACAATATTGTACTCCCTAGATCCATTTTAGTGTCTTTCTGTTCAATAGTTTAGCCATTTAGTAATTTACAGGTAAAAGGCTTCATACACAAAAAAAAAACTTTATTTAGAAAAGCCGCTAAATTAATTTATGGAATTTGTAATTCCTGAGCACGGCCGAAGGCCAGTTGGACGTCCTTTTTAATAATTTAGAATTTTTTTTTTTTTTTTGAAAAAATTCCATCAAGACGGTTTTATGGACCAAGAAGGGCCCTGGGACCAAGCCCTCTTTATTTATATTTTTTAATTACCTTTAACTGAAGTACCCACACAAACCTGAAAATGGATAGGTTGTTTTTTTGGATCCATGGGGGGTCCGGGGCCCAGCCCCATAAATTCCAATTTCGTGCTTGCCCCCCAAAAAATGTTTGTGCCCCATAAAGGGCTTTTTTGCAAAAAAACAATTCGATGAAAATTTTGATAAAAAAATATTGATGAAAAAAAAAAATATTGATGAATAAAAATATTGATACAAAAAATGTTGATGAAAAAAATATTGACATAAAAAAAATTTTAATGAAAAAAAAAAATATTATTGAAAAAAGATATTAATGAAAAAAAAAAATTAATGAAAAAAAAATATTAATGAAAAAAAATATTGGTGAAAAAAATATTGATGGAAAAAAAAATATTGATAAAAAAAAATATTGATAAAAAATTTATGAAAAAAATGGTGATAAAAATATTTATGAAAAAAATAGCGATGAAAAAAAAAATATTGATGAAAAAAAAATATTGATAAAAAAAATTTGTGAAAAAAAAAGTTACAAAAATATTGATAAAAAAAAAATAGTGATGGAAAAAAAAAATATTGATGAAAAAAAAAAAAAATAGTGATGAAAAAAAAAAAAATATTGATGAAAAAAAAAATATTGATGAAAAAAAAATATTGATGAAATAAAAAAATATTGATGAAATAAAAAATATTGATGAAATAAAAAAATATTGATGAAATAAAAAAATATTGATGAAATAAAAAAATATTGATGAAATAAAAAAATATTGATGAAATAAAAAAATATTGATGCAAAAAAAAAAAAATATTGCTGAAAAAAAAAAATTGCTAAAAAAAAAAATATTGATACCAAATAAAATATTAATGAAAAAATATTGATAAAAAAAAATATTGATGAAACAAAATTATTGATAAAAAAACACATTGATGAAAAAAAAAGTAGAAAAGTTAAATTCGACTTTGCCGAATCAATGAATACCCTCCACAATGCATTTTTTTTAAGGGTAGTACATTTTTTAACGTGAAAAAATTAACAATTTTGATTAGAAATATTTTATTTTGAGTAAAAAACTCTTTTTTTTGTCATTTTTTTTTTTAAAGAAAAATTACTTTTTTTTTGAGTGTAAAATTTTTTTCGAGTGTAATGTTTTTTTTTACTATAAAAATAGTTCTGAGTGAATGCACGTACATGAATGTACACAAAATATTGTTTTTTGTGTAAATTTTTTTTTTAAGTGTAAAATTTTTTTTGAGTGTAACATTTTTTTTGAGTGTAAAATTTTTTTCGAGTGTAATTTTTAAGTTACCAATGCTTTTAAAACTAAACAAGTTTAAAAAGCATTGCTTTAAAACTAAACAAGTTTGAAAGCTTTGTTTAGTAACCACCAATGCTTTTAAAACTTGGTTAACACGTGGCATTTAAGATGAAACCAATCTGAAATTCAGGGTTTTGCTAATAACTTTTGAACCGCTGAACCAATTGCGCTGAAATTCAATACCAAACAGACCTGGGGAACGGCAAAGATACATGTCAAGCTTCGGCAGTCTCATTATTGTCTTTCGAAAGTTATCGTGTTTTTTATCTCGTAAATTCTCGAAACACCCTTGCCGAAATTTACTCTTTTGCTCATAACTTTTGAACCACTGAGCCGATTTGGCTGGATTGCAATTCTGACCTGACCAGTTAAATGACCAACATATATGCCAAACTTCAGTAGCCTCTGTAAAGTCTTTCAAAAGTTATCGTGTTTTCTACGGACGGACAGACAGACGGACGGACATCGCTAGATAGACTTAAAATCGATCGAGGATCATGAATATATATACTTTATGTGGTCCAAGACCAATATTTCGATGTATTACAAACGGAATGACAAACTTATATATACCTACCCTCTATCACTAGAGTTAAGTGTATAAAAAAAAATTGATGAAAAAAAAATTAATGAAAAAAATTGATGAAAAAAAAAATTTGATGGAAAAAAAAAATTTTTGATGAAAAAAAAAAAATTGATGAAAAAAAAATTTTTTTTTCTTGAAAAATAATTATGTTGCTATTAATTCACCAGCTGGTGAAAAAAGGTTTTATTCACCGAGAGTTGAATTATTATCCAAGTTACAAACCCAAGTTCTTAAAATTTTTGGTTTTAAGAAAATGAAAATAGTAATTCTTGTTTTCTTTTTCGTTAATTGATAGCTTATATACTAGAGCGGAGTGAATTGTTCGGAGCAAAATTTTCGACAAAATCGTCTAGGATATTTGGATTCTGCATAAAATTCTAAGAAAAAATGCCGAACAAACCATGTCTCAAAAATCAGTTTTGACCCCCCCAATTTTCAAAAATAATTTTGTACGATAGACGCCTTTTCCATTAATCATCACGAGAAAAAGGGTATTTTTTGACCTGGAGTCTTTAGATTGTGTACATAGATACCCAATGAAGCCATTTAGACATTCTCATTTACAGTTTTATTAAATTCCAAAATCTCGCGATTTTATTCGCGATTTTCATTTTTTTAAAATCACAAAATATGAAAAGTAGTCTAGTTTGATGAGCGATAACTTCTTAAGTAAATATCCGATTTTTAAAATCAAAATTGAAATTAAAAGCTTAAATCCTCTACATTAAACGTGAAAGTTAAAAAAAAAAATGTGTCATTAAAAAATGCATTTTAAATGCAAATGTATTTTTTTAGTGCATTTTCGTCAACTTTCACCCTTTTTTGATTTTTTTTTAATTAACATATTATGAAAGTATGACATTTTTACAAAAAACATCAGTCATCATTTTAATAGCACACGAAAGTTTTCTATTTTTAATATTTTTTTTAAATTATGCCCATATAAAAAGAAAAAAATTTTTTTTTTTTATTTTGTTAATAAATGATTTTAGGATTTTCAAATCGTTTATCGATGTACTTTGAAGATCTATAACTCCTTAAGTAAACATCAGATTTTGATAATTGAAATTGAAAGCTAAAATCCTCTACTTTAAACGACAAAGTTTTAAAAAATTGTGGCAAAAAAATAATGGTGTAGTTTACCACTTTTTAATTTTTTGTGGATTTAAAAAAAATTAAAATCGCGAATAAAATCGCGAGCTTTTGGAATTTAATTAAGCTGTAAATGGGAATGTCTAAATGGCTCCTTAGAGTATCTGGCTTCAAAATAAAAAAAAAATCTGAATACCCAAGTCCAGATTTTTGTTTTTTAGCGCCCTCTAGCGGCGGTTTAGAGCAAAATAAATATCAAATATGGATTCCCCGTACCCAAAAATACCTCTAATACAAAATAAAAGCAAAATTTATTAGTAAAACAATATATTCCAAATAATAAGCCCAGCTAAAAAAGTCGTATATCGAGCAAAACTATTTTTGAAAATTGGGGGGGGGGGGGGGACAAAACTGATTTTTGAGACATGGTTTGTTCGGCGTTTTTTCTTAGAATTTTATGCAAAATCCGAATATGCTAGACGATTTTGTCGAAAAAAATTACTCCGCCCTATTATATACTCATACTGAGGTGGTGTCTTGCAACTTTTTAAAAATTAGTTACAAACCAAAGTTACTAAAATTTTTGGTTTTAAGTAAGTGAAAACACTAATTCCTGTTTTCTTTTTTGTTAGTCAAACTGAGGTGGCGTCCTGCAACTTTTTTAAAATTAGATACCAGCCTCAAAACATTATCATGTTAAAATTTTTTGATTCTGAGATATTTTTCTTATAGAAAAAGTCTCAGACTCTGACACATTTTCTTACAGAAAAGTCTGAGACTCTGAAAATAATTTTTCTATAGAAAAAGTCTCAGACTCTGAGACACATTTCCTATAGAAAAAGTCTCAGACTCTAAGACATTTTTCCTACAGAAAAAGTCTCAGATTCTGAGACATTTTTCATTAAGAAAAATTTCAGATTCGGACACAGTTATCCCTTAAAAAATTTCTCAGATTTTGGGATATTTTTTCTGTAGAAAATGACTCACTATATTCTAAGAAATTTTTCCTAAAGAAAAATTTACAGATTCTCAAATATTTTTCCTGTATAAAACGTCTTAGAACTGAGAAATTTTTCGTATAAAAAGTTTCAGATTCTGAGTTAAGTTTATTGTGGAAAAAGTCTCAGATTCTTATACGTTTTTCCTAAAGAAAATGTTTTAGATTCTTAGGCATGGTTAAAGTATAAATACAACGATATACTTATAAGTTTTTTAATTAAAATCTTTCGAAATTTTTAAATTTTTCCTTACGTATAATGAATGACTTATTGACCTATTTTTATAATATATCCTGTGTTAGTGTAAAAAAAGTTAAAGTCAACAATAATGTTATTCTTAAGAAAAATTCTTCTATTGTTATTGAATTTTGTTTTTAAAACAATGATAAAACAATTTTTATTAATTTTATTTTTTTTTATATACATATAAATTTATTTCTAAATTTTATTTAAGTAAATTTTCTAATATACATTTGCAAAAGAATAAAAGAAAAATTGTGCATAAATTTTCATAAACTTCAACATACAAAAGCAATTAAATTAAATAATTGCATTCAAAGCGATTTTAATTACAAAATTCTCTAACAAATTGTATTTACATACATTATATAAAGTACATATAAATGCACAAAATGAAATCCTCACCCACAGATGCACCATACAAACGCCCACATTAAGTGTATGTGTATCAAGGCTGTTGTACACATTTACAAGTACAGATACTATTTAAAACCTCAAGCACAGATAGAAAAGTTAGATTCATACTATAAATACATTCACACATACAGTAAAAGTAAATTTTTACATTTTACAGATATATAGTACCAGTATTTTAAATATTTTTTTTTTACCAAAAAGTTTATTATTACCCAAATGTAGACACACAAATTTTCCAGGTTTCCTAAATCTTATTACCAGAAAATTCATTAATATTTATTTTAATTTTTATTTCTTGAGGAATTTGTACATTTAAACTTTTATTATGTTTAACAATTTGCAATTTGAAAAATGTGTAATAAAATGTTTTAGATCTGCTCTATGTATTGACTACTTCCTCTAGACATAACCTTGTTAAGTACTTAGATTATAAAACTAAATACTTTAAGATAAATGCGTTTAATAATCATGTTGAAGTGTAAATGTATAAAAAAAATGTAAGATATAAAAAATAATTATTACATGTATGTTGACACATTTTCTCCTTAGGTTATTGAATACTCTAAAACAGCGGTTACCAACCTATGGTACGCGTACCACGTCCGCAGGGGTACGCAAAATTTTAGAAATTTGGACATTCGTTTTAGATTAACCTTTTAATGCTGGTTCCGCGTCTGGCTTTCAAGGTTTTCCATAATGTCAGGTTTTAAGAAAGATGAGGTCAAAGTTCACAAAAAAACTTGTTTTTATGCAATTAAGAGAGCATTTTTTGCAATATTTTTGGATAATATTTTGAAATCTGACCACTTCTTTTCGATTAACCATTCGATGCTGATTCCGAATATGGTTATCAAATTTTTCTATGATGTCAGGTTTTTGAGAAAATGTGTGTCAAAGTTCTCAAAAAACGTGTTTTTGGGCATTTTGTTAAGCACAAAATGCCCTTTCATTGTAGGGGGGTTTTTCATTCGAAAAGTCATGGAATTAATGATCTGACTTCGTATTAAAAAAAAACGTTTAAAAAAATTAAAATCTTTGTATTTCCGACCCCTGTGATGGGCTTTTGAAACTTTTTTTAGAAGTTCAAAAAACGTCCGTTGTCTTAAATTTTGGTGTAGAGTCGAATGGTGAAATCAGATTTGCAACATTTTCAGCCGTTTTTGCTCTGCCGAAAAATCAGCTCAAAATCCGCGTTTTCAGATGCATTGAACCACCCCAAGGGGCGTTTTCCCAAAAAAATATCTCCATTGTGTTGATCTCGCCTAAATTTTTCGAAAAAATTATAATACCCACAAATCAAAGATCAAAATGAACTCTAATATTTACATGTGAAGTTTTTTTACGAAAACAAAAAACTCGTTAGGGGGTACGCGGCTGATAAAATTTTAAATTAGGGGTACGCGAGCCAAAAAGGTTGGTAACCGCTGCTCTAAAACACTGTTTACATCATTGTTAAGGAAAGTAAGATTTAGTCCAAACGATTAATAAATAAAATCCAAATTAAGATATTCTAGCGATGTTCCTCTGTCGGTCCGGTCCCTCTGTGTAAAGGACACTGCAGTCCATACCGACCGAAAGAGCTATCCTCCCGAAATTTGGCACGAATATGTTTCGTATTCAAATATTATTCTATTGTTAATTTCAGAAAGAAAAAAAATATAAAATTAATTTCTTTCTTTGCAGTTCAAGTCCGATCTATAACATAAAAAATAAGACGGTTTTTAAAAAAAATTTGTTGAAAATTGTAAAGTTACATGTTTTTGAATAAAAATGCATAAACCCGGTTTCTGTACATTTGTAGTGTATTGAGTGTAACACTAATTTACAAATTTTCAATAAATGTTCAATTCACGATATTAAACACTAATTTTTATGTAAATCGTGCGCTAAATCCGAAAATGAAGTCAAAATATTCAAAATTAGAAAGTTTTTAAGATATTTCCAAATTCCGTATTTAAAAAAAAATAAATATTTTCGGAAAAAATCTAATGATTTGAATTTTTTCACTTTCGAATTAAAGCTACACTGAAAAAAAGACATATCTAAAATTTAGGAAAAAATTTCTTTGAAAATAGGTAATGAATTTTCCTAAAATTTAGCCAAATTTAACTAAAAAATGAGAAATTTTCTTAACTTTGAGAAAAAAAATTTGGTTCATTTACTTATAAATAGAAGATTGGTTCAAAATAACAAAATGCCTGCGAATTTTGTACTCTTGCCCAAAACATTAAATCATGATAATGCTTTGCGGAACCCAGCAAAACTTAGATTAAATAAGGTATAAAATAAGGTATAGGATCTCTTATTTTATACATTGCAGCATTGATGATTTTAACAGGCGATAAGACTCAAAGTAATACATCCACATTATCACAAATAATACCAGTAAGGTATAAAATAAGTCATAAATTTATAACGAAGAATACGAGTAAGGTGTAAAATAAATGATATTTTATAGGTTACGAGAAATGAAATAATATAGCATACCAGAAGATAATATATAAGGTGTTACGAGTAGTGAAAAAGTAATTTTGTATTAAATTTACTCACGTGATTGTAAGTGAGTGTAAGTAGATAAAATATGCTCGCGAGTGTGTGTCGTTAGAAATTTCTTGTCGTGAGCCCATCTCTACATAGTTTAAACTTATGCATTTTTTTTATAAAATAATTATTTTTTATGTTATTGTAATGCATTATGCATCCAATTATAAATAATGCATTATTTCAAACTTTCAAATAATACATAATGTAACCAAATATAAGTCATCCATGATTTGATGTTTAGAAATAATAAATATGAAATAAATTGTTTCCAATAATCATGCATTAAGTAGCAAATTATTAGTAATGCATTATTTTTCACTTGAAAATAATACGTTGTGGAACAAATGTTTGGTAAGACATCATAAAATAATGGTACAAAGAAGTTACCTGGTAATGTGTTATATAATCACTACCCATTACCAAAGTTTTGCTGGGAAGATTTGGGTGTACTTGCCGAAGCAAAGTTTTTTTTAGAAAAAATAACGTTATATTACTTTGTTATTCCATGCAAATCGAACTGAAATATTAGTCGAAGACCCCATAAAAAATCCAAAAGAGTTGTACATTTCGTAAGTGAGTGCAAAAATAAGTGCAAAAAAGTGTTTTTACATTTTGGAGAGTATAACAGATTCCGCACCAAAGAATATACCACTCTCACCTGTTTTATGTACATTTGATAAACAAATGGAAAATTTTTATGTGAAAAAGTAGTTTTGGTAAAAAAAATATTTTTTTTTTTCACGAAAAACAAAATTATGTTAAAAAAAAATGAATGAACCTAAAATTTTTGGTGAAAAAAATTTTTGATGAAAAGAAAAATTTTTTGATGCAAAAAAAAATTTATGAAAATATATATGAAAAAAAAATTTATGGTGAGAAAAAAATTGATTATAAAAAAATTTGATAAAAAAAATTGATAATAAGAAATGTGATAAAAAAAAAATTATGAAAAAAAATTTTGATGAGAAAAAAAAATTTGATAAAAAAAATGTTGATGAAAAAAAAAATTTGTTGAAAAAAAAAATTAATGAAAAAAAAAAATTAATGAAAAAAAAATTTGATGAAAAAACAAAAAAATTTATAAAAAAAAATTTTGATGAAAAAAAAAAATATAAAAAAAAAATTAAAAAAAAAAAATTTTTTTGATGAAAAAAAAATTTTTTGGTGAAAAAAAATTTTTTGATGAAAAAAAAATTTTATAAAAAAAAATTGACAAAAAAAAAAATTGATAAAAAAAAATAATGAAAAAAAAAAAAAAGTTTGATGAAAAAAAAAGTTTGAAGAAAGAAAAAAAATTATGAAAAAAAAAAAACTTGATGAAAAAATTTTTTTTTTTGTTGAAAAATAATTATGTTACTTTTTATTCACCAGCTGGTGAAAAACGGTTTTATTCACCACGAGGTTAATTATTATCCAAGTTACCAACCCAAGCTATTCAATTTTTTGGTTTTAAGAAAATGAAAAGAGTTACTCTTGTTTTCTTTTTCGTTAATTGTTAGCTTATATAGTCAAACTGAGGTGGCGTCCTGCAACTTTTTTAAAATTAGACACCAGCCTAAAAACATTATCATGTTAAAAATATAGTTTTTTTTCTTTGTTTCTCACCCCACTATTTAATGTTATTTGGTGCAAAAATATTTGCCTGATTTTTTCAGATTTAAAAAAAAAATTTAAAGGTGTTTTTACAATTTTCGTAGAGCAAAATAGGAAACTTTTTCCAAAATAACAAAAAATGGGGAAGAAATAATTGGATTGAAGTATGATGGAAGCGCCGCTGGCGAAAAATTTTAACAACATATTAAAAAAAAAAAAATCTTGCCTGCAGGGCTTTCATCATATCTCCTCCTGTTGTTTACTTCTTTATTGATTTTCTACTGGACTGCAGTTAATTAATATGAAGCGTCCCGAGTAAAAAAAATTATATGACGCAATATATAATTTAATATCGGTTCATGTCTATTTTGATATAATCTTATACGAAAAATGGTTTCATAAGATTTGATCGAATATTATATAATAATATTATTTTTTATAACTTTATATCGACTTCGATACGAGTTTTGGTCTAATCCAATGATATAAAATTACATCCAAGTATATTAAAATTTATACAATTTTATAAATCGGATGTTTTTTTTGTTTTTAATAAAAAGTTGAAAAATTAAAATAATAAAAATTAGTTGTTCTTGAAAAAAACTTAGAAAAATTTCAAAAAATGGAGTCATGTTAAATTTTATATAAACCACTTTGAAAACATTCTGATGAAAAGTTTGTCCTTGGAAAAACTTAGAAAAATTTTAAAAAATGGAGTCATATATAATTTTATATAAAACACTTAGAAAATATTTGCGATAAAAAAATGTTCCTTGAAAAAAACTTAGAAAAATAAACAAATATGAAGTCATATGAAATTTTATATAAAACACGCTGCAAATATTTTCAATAAAAATATGTTCTTGGAAAAAACTTAGAAAAATTAAAAAATAATGGAGGCATATAATATTTTATATAAAACACTTAGAAATTTGGAATGATGCATGGGACCAGATGTTACAACATATAATTATGTATGGCGATATCTTAAAAAAATCGCACATCAAAATTTATTATATAAATTTATCTCGCAAGACATAGTGTCACACATGATCATATATGAAATAATATGACTATATAAAAGTATATAAGATCATATTAAATTATTTTTACTCGGGGTGATAAAATAAAAGTAAGTGCAGTGGTTATGGCTTCGATTTCCACCAGAGCTTTTGTCTGTTACTTTACAAAGGGAACCTGATGCAGTGGCTTTTCCTTGATAAGATAAGAAAATTATATACCCGAGTTAAAAATTTCATATATATTCATATAAAATTATATAAAGCCATCATATATAATCATATATAGTTTAATGCGAAAAATGAGTCGATAAAACGATATAAAAACTTATCAAATTTGATCAAATCTGATCAAATTTGATATAATTTTAATATAATTTTATATAGTTATATGCGAAAATTGGACCTTTTTTTGTATAAAATTGATGCAATTATATATAATTAAATATATTTATATATAAGAAAAAAATGTTTTCCCCCAAAACGCAAAAAATTGACAAAAAAAATTTGTTTCCAGGACTTAAAAATTTTTAAAAATATTTTTAGGACCTTGAAAATTTTCAAATAAAAAAACATCTCGACTTAGAAAAATTTTCAAAAGTTATATTGAATTATATGTAAAGGACTTAGATTTTTTTTAAATTTTACTCATATAAGATAACATATAATTTAAAAACAGTTGCATAAAGTTTTATATAAAATTTCTTCAAATATTTTGTTTTATCAAATTATATAAAAAAGCTGACAGAATTTTAAAGTTCATATGTAATTATATAAACGAACTTTAAATCATATGTTATTATATAAAAGTCCATATTTTCTGTTATATAATTTTATATAAGAAACAAATTAGAAGTGCAAATATATAAAATCACATATGATGCAACAAAAAATACATATAGTTTTACAAAATAATATATGTATATATAAAACTATATATAATTATATAGGAACTTTTTTACTCGGGTAATTTATGATCATATAAATGAAAATGTGGAACAAAAGATTTTACAAAAACAAACCACGATATTCGTTCGTTGTCTTATTTCTAGAATAACACAGGGCAACACTTTTTTTGCCCGGGTTCTGATAGCTAATTTTGGGTAATTAGGGTACGCTGATTTCAAATCTGGCTATCGTATTTTTGGGTCAGCTGTAGTTTTTAAGATATAGCCTAAGGAATCTTTGAAAATAGGCTATTTTGGCATCTTTGTGAGTCCATATTTACCAACACCTGTCTTACATCCAAAAAGTGAATGACGATTTTGAGTCTGTTGGATATGCTGATTACAAAAATGCTCTTACTTTTGTTGAGTCATCTTTAGTTTTGGAGATATCGCTAAATTAAATTTTTAAATTTATGCCCTCTTTAATTTTGTCTGAATATTTATGCCCTTTTTAATAACTCGAAAACTGAAGCTGTCAGAAAAAAGCTAATACCAGTTTTGGAATCCTCGCATCCAATTTAGTTAAGTTCGTGTTTAAAACTGAGGCTCTTAAATTAGACAACCCCTAGTGTAATTTTATGAGGAAAATATTTGTAGAACATTTTAACCCTCTAAATGTACGTTTTATTAGACTACTATGTTTAGTTTTTGAAAAAGTACTAAAATGATTCCTTAAAGTGGCAGTTAGAGGGTTAAAATGTTCTAAGAAAAGAACCGCCATAAAATTTCACTGCAGACATCAAATCATATTTTGAAGCTCAGATGTGTTCTAATTATAGTGTTTTTGACGTTTTCCAAACGCCTTTGATAAAAATATAAAATCTTCAGTGGGCTATAAAAAAGAAATCCGAACTGACTTTGCAAAACCCTTTGGTGATTTTGTCCATTTGATGGTCTACTTTCATATGGCGTTGAAGCCATTGAGGCTCATTTTTCTTGTTGCACAGTGTAATTATTTAAAATATTTTCTTGTCCACGTCCACAAATGTGGGTGGATCAAAACAAATGATATTTTCAAGTGCTCTGGAACAAACTTTGGGCTTCTTTTGAAATAAAAATGTTTTATTTGATTAGAAAAGGTACAAAACATGGTAAAAATTATTTTATTTTTAGTGGTTTGTTCTTCAAGGAAAACATTTTTCCCCATGATCCGAATGATTACATTTCCGATTTTCAATGCAATTTCGACAAAGGCTGTAAATGGTGTTGACTTTTTAATCCTAATAATATAGACACTTTTATATATCTATATATATAAAAGAGTAACGTGACTGACTGACTGACTGACTGACTGACTGACTGACTCATCATCGCCCAGCCCAAACCGCTGAAGCTAGACACTTGAAATTTGGACTGTAGGTTCACCTCCCGGAATATAGATCCACTAAGGCTGGATTTTTTCCAATGTTGATTCTAAGGGGGTAAAAAGGGTAAAAAACTGTACTTTTGGTACTTTTTATATCTCATGAAATAATGGTCATAGAGACCTGAAATTTGGACTGTATGTTCACCTCTAGGAATGAAGATCCTGTAAGGCTGGACTTTTGCCAATGTTGATTCTAAGGGGGTAAAAAGGGTAAAAAACTGTACTTTTGGTACTTTTTATATCTCCTGAAATAATGGTCACAGAGACTTGAAATTTGGACTGTAGGTCTATCTCCCGGAATAAGGATCCAGTAAGGCCGGATTTTTGCCAATGTTGATTCTAAGGGGACAAAAGGGTAAAAAACTGTACTTTTGGTACTTTTTATATCTCCTGAAATAATGGTCACAGAGACTTGAAATTTGGACTGTATGTTCAACTCCTGGAATATACAAAGATCCAGTAAGGCCGGATTTTTGCCAATGTTGATTCTAAAGGGGTAAAAAAATGTACCTTTGGTACCTTTTATATTTCCTTTAAAAATGGTCCTAGACACTTGAAATTTTGAATGTAGGTTCAGCTCCCGGAATATAAATCTACTAAGGCTGGATTTTGCCAATGTTGATTCTTATGGGTAAAAAGGGTACAAAACTGTACTTTTGGTACCTTTTATATTTTCTTAAATAATGGTCCTAAAAACCTAAAATTTGCAATGTAGGTTCACCTCCCGGAAAAAATATTCACCAAGTCTGGGTTTTTGCCAATGTTGACTCTACGGGGGTTAAATAGAAAAAAGTGTACTTTTGGTACTTTTTTTAATTTACTATAATAATGATACCTTTTATAAAAAGTACCTTTTGTAAAAAGTACCTTTTATAAAAAGTACCTTTTATAAAAAGTACCTTTTATAAAAGTACCTTTTATAAAAAGTACCTTTTATAAAAAGTACCTTTTATAAAAAGTACCTTTTATAAAAAGTACCTTTTATACCGTTTACCTTTTATAAAAAGTACCTTTTATAAAAAGGACCTTTTATAAAAAGTACCTTTTATAAAAAGTACCTTTTATAAAAGTACCTTTTATAAAAAGTACCTTTTATAAAATGTTCCTTATATAAAAAGTACCTTTTATAAAAAGTTCCTTTTATAAAAAGCACCTTTTATAAAAAGTACATTTAATAAAAAGTACCTTTTATAAAAAGTACCTTTTATAAAAAGTACTTTTTATAAAAAGTACCTTTTATAAAAAGTACCTTTTATAAAAAGTACCTTTTATAAAAAGTACCTTTTATAAAAAGTACCGTTTATAAAAAGTACCTTTTATAAAAAGTACCTTTTATAAAAAGTACCTTTTATAAAAAGTACCTTTTATAAAAAGTACCTTTTATAAAAAGTACCTTTTATAAAAAGTACCTTTTATAAAAATTACCTTTTATAAAAAGTACCTTCTATAAAAAGTACGTTTTGTTAAATATGCCGAAAGTACACTTTTTAGTACTTTTTTATTTCCTGAAATAATAAACATAGAAACTTGAAATTGGAAAAGGTTCGCCTCTCGGAAAATAATGGGGTTAAAAGGAATAAAAAAGTGTATTTATTTATTTCCTGATATAATGGCCCCAGAAACTTAAAATTTGGAATGTAAAATCCTTCGGTGAAAAAAGAGATTGGGAATTTTTTTTTTTGGAAATTCCGTTTCT